>JARHVA010000420.1:675000-885000 GCA_037957365.1 Torreya grandis | reverse complement strand
TTTCCTCTACTTGTTATTCTTCTTTCCATAATATTTAGATTAGACTCCATTTATCCTAAATTTTCTCCATTTATACAATGTGTGACTTTGAATCACTTTTTTTGAATTCCTTAAATATTTTATTATACATTCCTTTCACTCATTGTTCAATAACCATTGGTACATGATGGAGATAAAATAAATGTTCCTTATCACATGTAAAATGCCTCTAGTTAAACATTTTATTTGCACCTTCATCCATGATTTTCTTATTTGCATTAAATTTTCCTCTATTTTTATACCATTTATTCTCTTAATTATATAATTTAGGTACTACATCATTTATTTAATATAAATATACTCATATTTACTAAGAAATCTCTATATATTTCAATCTTTCTTGTAGGTCCCTCATCTTACTCACCAAATATTCCACTCTTGGTAGTTGATTCATTCCTCCTCTGTTGAGAGGAATATCCCTTTATGTTCCATTTATTTTCCTTAAATGGTGACTAAAATTTTTCACTCATTACACTTTATACCTAATAACATTTGTTTTTTAAAATAGCTTCATTGTTTCTACCCACACTCATAATGTGGAAAATAAAATTTACTTCACATGCTAAAACTACTCTAATACTAGATGATGTAGTCATAGTATATATTTCAATATACAATATTAGATCATATGATACACATAATTACAAACAACATTAGGCATTCACAAAATCCCATGTGTAATACAATATAATTTTAGTGCTTTCTATTGAGTAAATTAAAACTAAACAAACATATACACCAATAAGTTTTTTATTACTTTACTATATTACTTGAAGCACTATAATAGTCACAAAATATGCATGATACCTATTGTCACCAAATATTTCACCCTATAATAAGGTGTTTAATACTCTTCTATATTTGGGAAACATGGGAATACTTCTAGGTATGTGGGTGTACTTATGGTGGAAGTAAGACTCAATATTTAAGGGCTAGCTCTATGAATGTCTCTTGAAATGTTTATCACCTAAACTATTGATTTATTGAGGGAAAAGAGTTAGAATTTTTCATTAAATGGACATAATATAAGGGGCTGATACAATAATATTATTTCCATAAGACCGTCATACTTTTATCATAATGAAATAAGGCATACAAACTAGCTTCTAAGTCTTAGAAGGTTCTAACATCAATGTTTCAATATAAAGGTGATATGCATGAAAGAAACATAATATAAATGAACCAAATGGTATATTTAAAACTCCAAGAATATTTTTACACTTGAAAGGAGTCTAACACACTTGACTACACTCTATATGAGCTGTAAGAATAGGAACTCATTCATAAACATGAAAGGATAAAGAAAGCAAGTATAAAAGATTATCACTAACTTCACCATACATCACTTTCACACTTATAAAAATGTTCTTAAACTCAAAACTAGACTTATATTTATTTTTCAAATGAAAAATATAATGTCATTCTAGTAGGTCTTCACCATACATGCTATGGTATTAACTTACAAGAGCTAAAATGGCCACTACTTATAGAATTTGAGATAGAGGAGAACAGAATGAAGTCCAAGAGTCACTAGGACCTTTTTCATGCTGATAAAATGAGTTAAACATGTATTATAATTAATTTTTATATGGACCATGCAAGTTACAATAGGATAAATGGCCCTCAAATAAATGATGTTCTTGAAATGTGGCATAGGACTTCTCATTGTTTGTTTAGAAAATTGCCTTCATCATTTGTCCCTTTTAGAACATCCCACAACTAACTATGGATATAATTTATTATTATACTGAGGGGGATGGGTTATATACATTATATACAATGAATTTTTTGCATCCCTAATCATCAAGATTCTTTTAGAGATGAGTTATCATTGCCTGTAGTCTGAATAATTCCTCTTTCACTCACCCATCACACTTGGCCTCAAAATTAAATTAAATTTTATATGTAAATCCATAAATATGAGTTAGTTACACGTTTTAATACCTACCATACCCTTATATTCATTAGGTAGAACTTAAAAGGCCTCCCACTTGAAATTCTCACTCTCCACTAGCTTGTTCACTATGCCAAATTTGATTGGTTGAGATGAAGGCACTTGTAAAAGCATGTAGGATTTTTTTTAAATAATTAAATGATAATTTTTGGTTATATTAATTCCCAAAATTTCTCCCAAATTTTATTTTATCTATTGAAACCTTTCCATACCTGCACAACACCAAAAATAGTCAAGAAAACCTAATTTCCTCCTTGTCCATATAAGTAAGGAACACCTCAAGTTTATGGGGATGAGCCTTGGAGAGTCATATAAAAAATAAAACCTATTTTTAATCCATTTTATTCCATATATATATATCTCTCTTGATTAATTTTCTCCATTGGGTCATGAATCAAGGGTTCAAAGGGTTTTAGGCCCTCCCTACACTTAGCCTTTGTTCATAGAGTTGTAATATTGGAATTAGGAACCAATTACAAAAAATTATTTATCATTACCATATCCAACTTGTATAATCTCATTTATCTACCATGAAAATTATGAAAGAACATGTGAGCATTTCAAATTGCCTACTCGATCTATTTTCTTCATTTCCATCAAACCTAAGGAGGTTTGAGCCAAGAAATGGATTTGTTGTGATATCCTTTGTATATTAATAGCTAAAACACATTTTATAATACTCTATTAACATTTTAAAAAAAATTATAATGCTCACCTAATGCAATAAGTAGTATTGACCCCCCATTTGGGATTTAGACCTGAACTAGGACTAATAGGCCTATCTACATCCTTGAAGTTGTAGACCATTTTGTCCTGTTTTAGTCACTTGTGAATGGTTTATAATTTTGGTTTATATTTAATCTAACTTTACACACATTTTTTTGAGGCTAAACCAACCCCTAACTGACATTCTTATATCCATTCTCCAAAATATGTAGGTGTGCATGCTAGGGGAGTACCCTCTATCTGAGACAAAATAGAGGGTACTTACCCTGATACCTCATCAAAAGTAAAAACATGAGTTATGTAAAGTGTTATAGATGATTTGTATAAATTTGTATCACTTTATAATTTCATTAGACTCTTTAAATCCCTCAAAACCTAAGAAAGACCCTTAGGTAAGCTCACTATTTGTAGGGTCTTGAAGGTGAACTATGTATTGCCTTGAAAAGAACCTCTCCTTCCCCTATTTACATGATATGGGGTCTATTGATATATTTTTCATAATTATTAAGGTAATAAAAATTCTCACAACCCTTATACAACCTTCCTTTCACCCTCAACCCATATCTTTGTTTCTGATTGAGTGCAAATGTTGATTGTATTTCTTGTTTAAAAGAGGCACCTATAAGTGCATTTTCATAGTTGAACATTGAACACATTGTTCCAAGACCTTATTATGGTTAAATTTTTTTTTTTCACATATTGGGACCTATCTACATCATGCTTATTCAATACCAAAACTCATAACACCACACACTTGTTCACTATCTATTATAGTCAACTATAGTTGAATGTGTAGGGGTCCTTTAGGTAGGAATCTTCCTTGAAAACTATGTCATGTACCATTGAGATCATATGAGGTATTATGAAGTTTTATTAAACTTTTATTTTTTTAATATGTTTGTAGGTTTCCATGCTTGATCTCATATTTATGGACTTATAAGACTCCATAGTTAATTGTAAGTCCACTATCTCAAGCCAAGAACACTTGTAGGTGTTGATAATGTCCAAAACATAGTAGTCTAACCTTCCATTCAAAAAATATCTAATAAGATTTAGACTAAACATGTGCTCATAAACTCAACAAGGAAACCCAACATGAATACTAATTTTTAACCTTGGGATGTAAGGTCATTTATAGTTCAAATTCTATAGGATGCACTAAAAAACCATAGTGAATAAATGTAAATATTGGAGATATTCAAACACCTCTTCCCCCTAGTCATACACCTTCCTTATGTTTTCAAGGGTATGCCCCTATGATAGGGATAAAAAATGGGTGAACTTTCATCCATCAATATTCCATATGACATCTCAAAAAGGGGTTGATGCTCTATTTTTGTGTTTTAGGGAAAATGTCTCTAAATACAGACCCTTCATATTTGAACATGGTTCCTAAATTTGTTTTCTAATTGAAGGCTTAAAACATGCCTTTAATAGTATTATTCAACTCCACAAACCTTACGAAGGATTCCAAACATGTCTACATAACTTTGATCAACATTTTCAAATCTCTATCAGTGCCCCCTGTAGGTGGACATTTCTAATGTGCAGGCAGTGAGAATAAATATGAAGAATATAAATTGAATATAACCTTAAATGAGTTTTAATCCCTTTATCAGCCTTAAAATTAATTATTTTCACATTGAATAACCTCATTTATTTAAAAAAAATCTCCTTCAAAGTGAGTGGCATTTGTGAGGCACTTGTAGGCATGGTTCAAGCTGCAGACTAGGCAATAAATGCAAGATTTGATCAATGTACACATGATATGACCTCATAACTAGTTTTATGTTCTATAAAAGTGTTATAAGGTGTTTTTACAACTTTTTAAGGCTTGAATAAATTTCAAACATCCCATTTCAACATGAGTTTCTTTTGAGAGCACCTGTAGGTACACATCCATGGCTGACTGTGTGTATATGTTGCATATGACTACCACAATCCCTTATGTGTTATTTGGAGGATCAATATTTTATCTCATATTCCAATAGGATATATAAACAATTTAAAACATCCATCATAATTTCATTAATTTTCTTAGGACCCTTATACGCCATGATTGTAAGTGAGAATTAATTACGAGTTGATTGTGCCTCACACTTTTTCTACAACCCCTATGATGCTAATCTTAGAGGTTGAAATTTGGAAGAAGGATATTTTCATAAAATTTAATATGAATAAAACATCATGTCACATTTAATTTAATACATTGTATATAAATATACCTTCTGCAAATGGTGAGATTTGGCTATAACTTCACTAGCAACACCTTCTTATAATCTAAGTTATTTGAGCCATAAAATAATTTCCAAACATGAAAATAATAATGGTAAAAATTAGAGGATATATTCAACATCATTTGGAATCAAATTCAATAACTTAATTGTATGAACTAGCTAAAACAAGAGCAAAACTTGCAAGATGTGGTAAATAATTGTAATGTCCCCAAATTTCTGTTAAAATGGTTTAATTAATTTAATTAATTTAAGTTGTCCAAAAATTAAGATTGCTTTAAAAGTATAAGTTTAATTAATTAATTTAATTATTATGGAAATAAATAAAATAACATATTAAATAAAGTTGACTTCTTCTAGAAGTTTCCTAGGAGCCTTTAAAATAAGTTGAGGGCAAAGCATTTGGAACATCTTTTATTGCTAAAATATTCTGAGTATTATGGAGCTTGAATCTGTGATTCAGCTAAAATCTCTAAGGATGCAAACCTTCAGTAGATTGGAGAAGAGTTGGATGAAAACCTAGTACTTTTCAAGGGTGGATTCGTGATGGAATTCAGATTGTGCTTATTGATCAAATCTGGAGCTTCAGAGGTCATTCACTAGATATATTAGGTGTTCAACATCTACAGAGGTCTTCAGGTATTTATTCCATTTAGATTTGATTTATATATATATCTAGATCTTTAGATCAGGTGCTGTACAGAATCCATACAGATTGGTACCAGGCTATACCAGCAGATTTAGAAAAGTAAAGAAGGGCACAGTTCATAGTTGTAGGCCACAAGGTAGTACAGAAGCTGGCATCAATAGATCAGTGACCGACATCAGCAGGTAGACCGACATCGGTCGATCAGTGACCAGCATCGGTAGGTAGATAGTCATAGGCAGACAGTCACCAGTAGGCAGAGATCACCACCAAGAAACTGATGATGGTAGTGTATCAACCGACGTCGGTAGAATCACCGATGTCGGCGACTGTGTTTTTGACACAACATCCAGATCTACGCATACTTCTAGGTTCTTGGTTATTTGGGCTTCATTATACTTTCTATAGTATTGCTGTGTACTATAATTTTTTATTATTCACTATTGAAGCAAATCTGGGCAATATATTTTTGTATCAGCATACTCTAAAGGCAAATAATCATATTTATATCTTTGTCTTGTAAGAACCTATATATTTTGTGTCTCTAAATTTAGTTTGGGATCTTTCAGTGGTATCAGAGCCATGCATCTTGCCAGCCTGTAGGGGTAAATATATTTTATTTCTATGCATCCTGGAAGATTTAATATAAGCCATAGATATTTTACACGTAGTAGAGCTTAGTACGAGCAAGAGTTGGGTTTAGGATAGGAACCTATCATGGCCGAAGAACAGGGGAATGCCCATAGAAATCAGGATGAGGTAAAAAGAGAGATGATGAGGACCCTCATCACTACTCAGCCTAGAATTGTTTAAGCTTTAGACTAATTATAGGATACCATGGATCATTTAGAGGTGGATAGACACAGAGGTAGGAGGAATAGATTAGTTTCAGTGACAGGTAGTCATCATACCCATCAGTCCAGTCAGCATAGTCACCATTCCCATTCTTCAGTGGGGAGCTCCCGTCATTCCTCTAGGCAAAATCATCATCATACACCTACTCCAAATAGACCATTATTACCTCAGTTTGTACCACATGAGCAAACAACACAGGTGGAGCCACCAGAGATTGGATTCTAGGAGTCTGTTTTGGTAGCCACATTAGAGTGGAAAGCTTTACCCCCAAAAGTTAGGGAGGTTTTTCCTTTTCCCTAGTATTGTGTGCAGTGTAGAGACACAACCAGATTCAGGGGAGATCATGGTAATAGACCACCACAATAGCATCATAATCATGACCTCAATAGACCTATGGGTAAGATTACATTGGCTCCATATAATGGCTCTGGAGACACTAGTGCAAGAGCTTGGGTCCATAAGCTGGACATATATATTTCTTTAAGGCCCATGCCTGAGCGTGAGGCCATTTAGCTTGTGGTGTTGCATTTAGAGGGGATTGCATATGATTGGTGGCACCATGGATTGGTCACCCAGGATCATGCCTTAGTTCACTCCTATGCTGAGTTCACTGAGTGACTCATTGCATGGTTTGACCATAAGGATATAGAACTTTACTATAGGGAGTTGGCTCATCTTAGACAGAGTGGTCATGCAGAAGCTTATATTAATGAGTTTTAGCATATTGCAGTTATGGTACCTAATATGCCTTAGAGACAGAGTGTGATGTTATTTATTGAGGGATTACGGGATAGACTTAAAGGACTAGTACGTGCTTTCCAACCAGCCACTCTTAAGGATGCCATTGATGTGACATTGAGATTGGATACTATTCCCACTTCTTATCAAGGTGATAAGAAAATAGCCATAGACACTCAGCCTATATAGAAGGCCAATGCACCACAAAATAAAGAAGGGTCATCCTCTATAAATCCTTGGATGAATCAAGAGACTAGGAATGACTTGAGGAGGAAAAAGTTATGTTTTTCCTGCAAAGATCCATGGGAACCAGGACACTGTTGCATGGGTAAAGGAAAGGTTCATTTGATTGAGGTAACTTCTGAGTGTGGAGATGAGGAGGTTCCTGATACTGACATTGAGGATAATATTGAGCAGGTTCAGACACAGTTGGAGTTAGACACCTTGGAGCCTTTGGCGTCAGCCAAAGCAATTATGGCTACCCTCTCCAGTTATCCTAACTTTCATGCCTTTTGGTTGAAAGGTACACTTAAGGGTAAGTGGGTCGTGAGCTTGGTACATATAGGTGCTACACATAACTTCATTAACCAAAAGTTAGTGGGAGGCATGGATTATAGTATGAGAAGTTTGGTGGTTTTGGGGTAAAGGTGGCAGATGGTGCAGTTTTGGGTTGTACCAAATGGATTCTACAGCTTACTATTCAGATGGGGGATTACACTCTGACCGATGATTTTTATGTGTTTCCTTTAGAGGATTATGATGTGGTCTTGGGCATGTAGTGGTTACAGGGTATTGGGCATTACATTATTGATCACCACCGTATGCAGTTAGAATTCATTACTGGGGGAAAGAAGATTATCTTGAGGGCAACACAAGATGGAGGACCTAAGGAGGGGTCATCTCACAGGATGGAGTCTCATTTTATGGGTGATGAGGTAAATGATTCTATTTGTTGCATTACATTTTCACCCCCAATTATGATTCATCATTCTTATGGGGATTTAGAGAGCATGGTAATCAGAGTAGCGCAGCGGTCTGTTGTGAAGACTAAGGTATGTGATGGTGAATTTGCTAATTACATGTTGAGAATTATCACACTACTATCTAAGAGAAATAAGGAGAATTTATTCACAGATATTTTGCAGCATGGTGTTTTTGATAGAAGAGTTTACAAATTTTTGAGAATAATATGGAATCCATGAAGTTGGTGTTGGGTATCAGGAGCGAATTGCTTGCGGACAAGCAATCTCCAGGAAGGGATGACTGTAGTGTCCCCAAATTTTTGTTAAAATGGTTTAATTAATTTAATTAATTTAAGTTGTCCAAAAATTAAGATTGCTTCAAAAGGATAACTTTAATTAATTAATTTAATTATTATGGAAATAAATAAAATAACATATTAAATAAAGTTGACTTCTTCTAGAAGTTTCCTGGGAGCCTTTAAAATAAGTTGAGGGCAAAGCATTTGGAACATCTTTTGTTGCTAAAATATTCTGAGTATTGTGGAGCTTGAATATGTGATTCAGCTAAAATCTCTAAGGATGCAAACCTTCAGTAGATTGGAGAAGAGTTGGATGAAAACCCAGTGCTTTTCAAGGGTGGATTCATGATAGAATTTAGATTGTGCTTATTGATCAGATCTGGAGCTTCAAAGGTCATTCACTGGATATATCAAGTGTTCAGCATCTACAGAGGTCTCCAAGTATTTTTTTCATTTAGATTTGATTTATATATATATCTAGATCTTCAGATTAGGTGTTGTATAGAATTTGCACAGATTGGTACCAGGACATACCAGCAGATTTAGAAAAGTGAAGAAGGGCACAGTTCATAGTTGCAGGCCGTAGGGTAGTACAGAAGCCGACATCGGCAGATCAGTGACCGACATAGGCAGGTAGATTGACATCGGCTGATCAGTGACTAGCATCGGCAGGTAGACAGTCACAGGCAGACAGTCACTAGCAGGCAGAGATCACCACCAGGAAACTGACAACGGTAGTGTATTGACCGACGTCGGTAGAATCATCGACGTCAGCGACTGTGTTTTTGACACAGCGTCCAAATCTGTGCATACTTCTAGGTTCTTGGTTATTTGGGCTTCATTATACTTTCTATAGTATTGTTGTGTACTGTATTTTTTTAATATTCACTGTTGAAGCAAATTTGGGCAATATATTTTTGTATCAGCATACTCTAAAGGCAAATAATCAGATTTATATCTTTGTCTTGTAAGAACCTATATATTTTGTGTCTCCAAATTTAGTTTGGGATCTTTCAATAATAGGAAGAAAAACATAGTCAGCTAGTTAAAGATTGTTCATAAAGTATAATCCACTATTACTTGAACTCCAAAATTTAAATTTAAAATAAGTTATTTTAATATCACCTCCTAAAGTCAATTGACCTAAAACTTCTCCTACTAGTCGTACCAACCAAAAACCTATTGACTAGTTTCATGTGCATAGTGGAGTGATGGAAGAGCATAACAATTTTAGCTTATTTTTGGAACTTCCAAATAATTTAAATCATGTAAATTAGTCTTATGAAATTTAATATCCATTAAAAAAACTTCTCCCATGTGTCACTCTTGCTCATAGGCCATACAACCTTTGAAACTCCTTCTTGTCCACTTACTTTCTTGGTTTTTAGTTATCACCTACACGTTTTTAGATAGAAATTGACATAATTGATAGGGAATGACACCTTAGACATTGTAAGGTATTTATTAACATATTTACACCTTTAAAATGATACCAATTTCATTCAATGCTCATTTATGACCCCTAAGTGACTCAAAATGGCATAAAAACAAATTATATCATGACCAAGACTAAAATGACATAAAATCAAATCTAATTAACTATAAAACACCATATGACATTATTTTATACACATATATAAGTTTTTGACTATAGGGGTTGACCCATTTTGACTTGTGGTCAAAATGGTCAACATTTTTGGTGATTTCCCAAGGGTGGTATGCTTGTTATGCCATGACCAATTGTCTGATCCTATCCATTGGGCCATAGAGTCACCCATACATAGGTTTGACACACAATTTAACTTTTACAACACACTAAACACAAATTAAAGGCACACAAAACAAGATACACATGTGTTCAAATAGAACACTTATAAAACACAACACAATTGAAAGAAAGACACACACACACACACACACTTATTCTAATATTTAAAAAACCTCAATATCATGGTGAAACATCTAATTATACCTCAACCAAGGTCAAATTTAGTCCCCCTTTCATCTTTATCACTCCATGAAGGTAGCTTGGCATGAGGAGCATGATCATCACTAATCACTTGCATATGTAGGTGATCAAGAAGCCTATCACCTTTGGATATTCTTATTCTTTTAAGTGGATTATTTGAAACCTTAATTAGTGATATTTATTTCTCTCTAATAACCTCTATTTTGGCTATAACTACTATGATATCTATCATATCCATTAGATGTTCTCTAAAAAATTGTAGATTGGATTATATGGTAGCTATCTCATCTTTGTGTTCTTCTAGATCAACCTGTGTTTAATGTTTGAAAGGATCAATATCCTCTTCTTAATGATACAATACTTATAAAAATGATTCAATCTCAGATGGAGATACTAACTACCCTTTTGGCACAACAAAATCTTCCTTGACCTCATTCTACATATTTATAACCTCTGGGACAAAAACTACATCAAGCTCTTTCATGACTGTAGGTCTTTTATCAACAAAAATACATTCACCTTCATGTTTTATAGGACACTTTAAAACATGATCCTTAGTCTCATTAGTAATATCAACATTAGATATGTAATCTATTGGATAAAAGGGAGACTTACCCAACTTGTCAAATTCTTTGCATATGGAACTAAACCTTCACCATATTTCCTCTTCATTCACCACATGAAAATTTTATCTATGCTTGGTGAGATAATAAATATCTTGTTTGTTAGAATCATCAGCACACACATCAGATTTAGACTTCTTAAGAGGAAAAATAACATTACCAAGCTAATCAAACTCTTGACATATGGCATCAAAATTTAACCATAAGTCATCTTATTATTCTTCATGAGTGTCATCATCAAGAACCTATTCATCAATAGTATGGATAAAGACATTACTATTATCACTTTGGTGTTTAATTAGATTCACCAACCTATCATCATCACACCAAGTAATCATGTAGTTACCTTTAGTAGCATGAGAATGTTTGACACTTATCTCAGTGTTTCAAATTGTTTTTGCTTTTCTACATTCAAAGGAAGTAAGAAACTAAAATAAGTGGTCTAGGGTTAGATGTTACCCGGCTGAGGTCTGCACGCCATTATCCAGACATTGAGAGAACTCCTCTTTGGTTGTGGAGGATGACACCTGCAAAAGAAAGAGACTTAAACAAGAAAATTGTTAGATAGGTAGGTGGTGGACTGCCAAGCAATGCTTGATCCCAAAAGTGTAAAGGCTTTCTAGAAGGGTGACAGTCCACTGGTTGATAAAAATTAGAATGTTGCTAGAAAAGGAAATGATAAAAGATTAAACAAAAGAAATAGAAATAAATGTATACCTGTATGTGGCAATCTATCTTCCACAATCACCAGCATAGTGGTTCTATCGGCGTCGGTTGGTTAAGGTCTCCAGTGTCGGTTAGTCTACCGATGTCAGTAGGGGCAATGGGCTTGGTGGCTAGCATCGATCGGGGAAATGAGGCTTTGCACAAGTCTCAGGTCAGTCTATGATTGACGAGATAGTCTGTGGTAGTTTGAGAGTCTGTGCAGGGTTTGTAGGATAGAGAGTGTGTCCTAAAAGAAGGACTAGATGAGGGACAGGGATGTGTAGCCAGAAAAGGGGTATGGGTAAGAGAAGGGCCTCTTAGCCTCTCTGAGAAGGAAGTCAGCGCTGGTCTGGTTGAAAGTCAGGTCTAAGTTGACAATATGGCTTTGGACGAGTCTCAGGGTTGTTTGTGGTCAGCAAAGTAGTTTGGGGTGTCTGTGGGAGTCTTAGTGGCTGGTTCTGGGTCAATAGGACAGAGAGTATGGTCTGAAAGAGGGACAAGATGGAAGACAGGGGCAAAAGGGAGATAAGGATGAGAGAAGGCTTTTCAACCTCTCCAGGAAGAACATATAATGTTGTGTTAAGAATACTTGGAAATGGGCAGTAAACTGATTGCTAATGTATTTAAAAGAATACTAAAATAAAACCAGTAGAAACACTTAGTTGTGGGTGTAGACACAGAAGTGTAGGAGGTCTGTTTCTATTATGGCTAATACTGGAGATGTCATGCAACCTTTAATCTAGTGTAGAATGACTGGGGCAGAACCTTTGAGCCTGGAGAGTGTTGTTGAAACACTGATACCTGTAAGAAGTTGAGGAGCGAGAAAGTTTGAAGTCTAGAGCAAGAGGATCCACGTTCACAAGAGACTGGCAATAAAAGCAAAAAATGTAGTCTTAAAGGAACTGTCGTCAGCAAAACCGCCGATGTCAGTCGAATAGTGACTGACGTTAATGGCTAAAGAATGGGAAAAGAGGCTATTTTTAGCCTTTTTGCCCTTTCTTCCAACTGCCAGGTCTAACTATCATTGGAGAATGGTCCAAGGCAGATTAAAGGAATGCGAGAGGCTAATGGGAGGGTTAAAATGGGGGTTTAAGTAATTAAGATTTGGCATAGGGTGATTTGTCAAGGGGGTTATTAATTTAAAATAGTTAATTTATTCTAAATTAATAAATGTGTGGGTTAGGAATGTTTAAGGGGTGGATCAAGGAGACCAAAGGGGAGGATGACCAAGGGATAGACATGATTTCAGTGTCTACATTTGCCCCTTTTTGTCTTGTTGGTTGTTCTTGATGAACTGCAAGACAAAAATAGGAGGTGGTTGCCCCAGGTATGGGATGAGATGTTCCCCCCTCAAAGTAAGAGTCGAGGGAAGGGAACCTGAGATCGAGTGTCGATTTGATAGAGATTAGATGAAAAGGGTGAAGGTTAGGGTGTGAACACTACAAAGGGTGGAATTGTGCATATACCACACCACACGATAGGTAGGTTAAATTATCGTGGTCAAAGGTCAAGGAGTGCTAAAATCAAAATAACTGGGCCTCAGCATTTAGTCGTAGCTGATTGGGTTAAATGATCCAAGCTGTAGCTCCAATGGTCATCATGTGCCAAGTATCTTGGGTGCCAGAAGTGCTCTTTGGAAATATGAAAAAGGCCACAAGTAGTGGGGATCAACTGGAGCATGATCCAATACTTATGGGGGTTGTGGATAATTTGCTAACTAGTCATGAGGTAGCAAGGGAAAAAACAACCAAGGCAAAGTTGTCTTGGAAGTGGTCATGGTCTGAGGAGATAGTCACGATCTCCAAGGTCATTGGTCGAGGATGGACAAAGAAATGGCTGAGCTAACCTTAGAAGACCCCATGTCAACTGAGTGTTGTCTACATAGCCCTTGTTGTTAAGGCCTTAGGCCAATGTAGTTCTCCCAAAAAGGGAGGAAGATGGTTGAAGTGGTTGATGTGGTTAGGAGAATGATTTAGCACATCCCATATGTCTGATGGTACATGCTTGAAATGATGAGGGGAAAGATGATGTTACAACCTATTTTATTTTGTGTAATGGTGTATTATATAACATTAGTTAGGGTTTTTCATCCCTAGCAATTGTCCATATTAGGTGATGGATGTATGCTAAAAATGAAATGAGTCTGTTTATGCTTCAGCAAGTAATGGTTTGTGCTTGACATAAATTTTGTGGTCGATAGTTTCCATGTGTATTGGTGTCCACAAAAACTAGTGTAAATAGGCTATGGGAACGTTAGGGGTCAAAAAAGGTTTAGGTTGGGTTGGTTGGTAAATGATTTGGTTGGATTGGTTGTTATCAAAGTGCATGAAGGAAGTGAAAGGCATTGTGCCCTTTTATTGACAAGAACCATAATGATAGCATAGGTAGGGGGTTGTTAGAAACAAAATCCCCATTCATGCATTACATCATTGACCATTGGTTGTGTTAGAGAGGTAATCAAATCACTTTGACATTAAAATGAGCTCAAAGTCCCTTGACTAGGTGATCTGATATGTTAGGAAAGGGTAACCCTTTTTAGTATGGATAATTATGCCCCTTTTTATAGGAGACCCTGAGACGACTACAAGCCAAGTCCATGACTCTTTTTTTTTTGGCAGGCTGATCAATGCGAGAAGTCTACATAGGGATGTCATTGTGCTTTGTGGTCATATATGTGAAGCTGATCGATGTGGGAATCTTCTAAGAGAGTGTTGTTTATAGCAAGAGTTTAGTCATAGCCATCCTTTGAGGGAGTGGTCTATTTTTTTGCTTTATATATATAAGGGCTTTGAATAGTTGTCCTTCAAGGGAGTAGTCTATTAGCTAAAACAATGATAGTATAGTTGTCCTTCAAGGGAGTAGTCTACCTTTAGAGTTTGTGACCTTTTGATATTTTGACATCCATTTATTTTTGATAGAATTTGAGTCATGGACAAGACTATAGAAGTTTAAGGGCTCCCTTTTATTAGGACAAAGCATTCATACTTTATAAAAGGGTTACATAGGGTTTGTTTAGGGGAACATGGTTGAAAGGAATGAGGATTAAGAGGACAAGGATTGCTCAAGGGATGAGCTCAAGTTAAATGTCAAGTGAGTGAGTACTTGACTAATATTAAAATGGTCACAGATGTAAGGCATTAAGAGGCTCAGGTTCTGGTCAGATTTCAAGAGAAGATAGACAATAAGTCCTTGATCCATACCTGTGCATGATGATGTAAGGTCTGAGTCAATTAGGAGCAAATTTACCTCATTTACTTTGTTCCATTTTGGTCACATGTTGATTTTCTTTGAGGATGAGGTCTCTGATTTTGAAATCTCATTCTCTCAGATTTTTGTCATAGGCTCGCTTGATGCCATTTTGATAGACATGGAGATGGTTAAGGGTAGCAAGATGATGTTCATCAAGTAACTCAAGTTGAGCTAAGTGATCTTGATGAAAGTCATCATTAGAGAGAATGTCATGTAGAGAGATGTGGAGGGATGGGATCTATATTTTGAGAGGTAGGATAGCCTCTATGCTATACACTAAAGAGAAAGGGGTAGCACCCGTAGGGGTTCGAATGCTAATGCGGTAGGCCCACAAAGCAAAGGGAATGTGAATGTGCCAATCCCTTCTAGTGTCATTGACCACCTTCATGAGAATTTTAGTTAAGATTTTTTTGGAAGCCTCAGCCTACCCATTTGCTTGTGGGTAGTAAGGCGAAGAGAAGCTGAGCTTGATGCCAAATGAGTCACAAAGTTTCTGGATAGTTTTGTTTTTGAATGACTTGCCGTTATCAGTGATGATTTTATGAGGGACACCAAAATGACAGATGATGTGGGTGTTGATGAAGTTGATAATTTTGTCAGCTTTTGTGGAGATGAGAGGAATAGCTTCCACCTATTGAGTGAAATACTCAGTGGCAGTGATAATGGACTGATGACGAAGAGATGAATGAGGGTTAATCTCACTAATGAGATCTAAGCCCCATTGTGAAAAAGGCCAAAAATCTTGAGTGACTTGCAGAGCATGGCTCAGGAGGTGAAGCAAGTTAGCATGCTGCTAGCACTTGATACAATGCCAAACATAGTCATGACAGTCTTGATGAAGAGTGGGCCAATAATAGCCCAAGTGAAGGATGTGCTTGGAAACTGAGTTACCACCAAAGTGTCTACCACAAATCCCATCGTGGACCTATTTAATGGCATGAGATGCTTCAGTGGAGGTTAGAAAGTGAAGAAGGAGGCCGTCAAAACCTCTTTTGTAGAGAAGACCCCCTAGCATAGTATATTGAGCTGTGTGTTTAATAAAAGTCCATCATGCATTGCTAGAGAGATTAGAAGGGATGATAGAATGAGCCAAGTAGTCCACAAGTTGTTTATACCACACATCCTGTGGACTAGAGTCTATGGTGTTGATGAGGTTGATGTTAGTGGAAATGTATGAAGGCAATGGCACATGATGTACCATGACGTAAATTCTTGATGAAGATGATGAAGAGAGAATATGTGAGGTGAGAGAAGCCATAGTGTCAGCAAACTTATTTGTAGATCAAGGAATAGTTTACAAGAGGTAATGGTCAAAAGATGTTAGAAGGGTGTCAACACGGTGCTTGTACCTTTGCAAAATCTCATTTTTACAAAGATATGAACCGTTAATTTGATTGACATCAAGTTGTGAGTCACCGAATATGTTGATGGTCCTAATGCTTAAAGAAAGGGCGGTTTGAAGTCCCAAAATTAAGGCTTCATATTCAGCCATATTATTGGTACATTCAAAGTTGAGTTTGAAAGATAGAGGCATGGGTTCACCCTTGTGTGGGATGAGAATGACCCCCGCACCCCCACTGAGTTGAAATTTGGAGCCATCAAAAAACATCATCATTTGGTAGAATGTGTCATTAGTCGAGAGGGTGGCAATCAATTCATCAAGGAACTCACACTGAGAAGGTTGATTGTTAGGTAGAGGGGCATCTGCCAATTGGTTAGTGATTGTTTGCCCCTTGATAGATTTTTGTTGGATGAATTCCAAGTCAAACTCAGTAAGAAGCATGAGCCAACGAGCCAACGAGCAAAAAAAAACTAAGAGGGATGGAAACCACCGACTCCATAGGTGAGGATGGAGGAATAGGTGAGCTTGGTGGAGATTGGTTTATGATGGGTTTGGGGCAAAGGTCTGTAGAGGCTTCGGTGGGTTCTTGGAAACCCAGACCATATCATTTCTTGGCATTTTCATCATTGGGTGGTTTGATGGGCTGATGGGAGCCTTGTTCATAGCACTCGAAGCCAAAACCCTTCCATGCACACCTATAAAGGTAGGTATGAGCAAAGGTGGGGTTGCCAAGAAAGGAGAAGTCAGATGTGAATGGTTGAGGTGAGGAGAGAGGATTCCCATCAGTAGGAG
This sequence comes from Torreya grandis, assembly GCA_037957365.1. Lineage (NCBI taxonomy): Eukaryota > Viridiplantae > Streptophyta > Pinopsida > Cupressales > Taxaceae > Torreya > Torreya grandis. The sequence continues at coordinate 867,867 of JARHVA010000420.1, read as the reverse complement.
CTCGATCTAGCCCCCCATAAATGAGATTGGTTTGAAGGTTAGGAGGGCCATAAGGGATGACCATTCTGATCTGATGGTCATAGTTTAGACTGTGATGAAGCTATCCATACTCTTGCAGAGTCTGAAACATGTCTAAGGTAAGTAAGTGATATTCCCCAAGTGAAAGTCATTAGAAGATATCTTCCATGGGGTCCTTGGTTATCACTTGAGAAGGTGAGGTAAGGGCGACTACAGTTTGCGTACTGGTCAATGTTTCCATGGATGGAGGTGGTGTTTGGGTTGGTGTCTTGAGAGGAATGAGAATGTCATTTGGTCGATAGGTCATGTTGCAAGTCTTGAAAAGGGATGGGTTAGTAGGAATAACATGGACTTGCCCATCGTGTTCAAATTTGACACAATGGTGAAGTGTAGAAGAGACGCAAGCCATGGCATAGATCTAGGGTCATCCTAATAACATGTTATATTAAAACTCTCCCTCAATGATGTAGAAGAGCTCTAGGACTATGCGCAGGCTGATGCAAATATGGAGGATGATAGTGCCAATGGTGGTAGCAGTGGTGTCATTAAAGGATCAAAGGATTGTGTCAGTTTTTGATACACAATTCTTAGGGAGAGCCAATTGATCAAAGGCATGGGTAGAAATGATATTAATGTTGGCACCTCCATCAATCATGACTCACTTAATGTGGCTTTGATCAACATAGGCTGTGATGAAAAGAGTAGCATCTTGATCTTCTAAATTAGAGGTAGGAATTTTAGAATCACTAAAAGTGATAGAGGCGACGGGGGATAACAAGTGGACCATGGCAGCTAGTGGTTGGGAATCTTTGGGTTGGACCTCTACTACTTGTAAGGCTTTGATTAGAGCTTGATGATGTTGGGGTGAGCTTTGGATGAGGTCATACAAGGTCATCTTCATGGGTGTTTGGTGAAGCTATTTTAACATAGAGTCATGGATTGCCCCTTAAGGAAGGGTTGGGATGTACCCAAGATGGAAATCTTGGGCTTTGGTGGTTGAGGTGGCTAGACAAAAGGGTAGGTCCAAGGAATAGCAGCTTTTTCTTTTGCCTTATCCTTTTGTGACCTAGTGGTTATGTGGATGGCATTAATTTCAAAGAGAGGGGGTGAATGAGGTGAAGAGACCATAGCCTGTTGATGAGATGTCGATGACGATGAAAAGGTTTGAGAGATATGGGAAGATGTCAGAGGTCTGTCAGCAATATCCTCAAGGAGCAAGGTGTCTTTCTCCATGTATTGGTGAATGACAACCTTGAGGACACAATAATTCTTCATAGCATGTCTTGGCATGCGATGATATAGACAAATCTTAGTATCATCAAACCAGGATGGTTTTGACCCAAGAGGTTGAAATGGTTTGATAGGTGGAAGGGTTATGCTAGAGGTTTATAAAATTTAGTGCAATATCAAAGCATATGAACCCACTAAGGGGTCCATGCTTGTTGATGCATGAGGTGTTGATGAATTTTGCTTGGGGGGTGTTGAAAGAGGCTTTCGTACCACCTTTTAGGTTGGTGGTGTGGGCACATGCATAGACAACACTTTCTTAGTGAGAGGTGCCAAATTTTCTAGAGGTGGTAGGCTTGTGGTAGGTAAAGGAAATAGTGGATGTAACTTGTTTTGGTTAGGGGTTGGAGTAGGGAGCACTCCTATTAGGGTAGAAGGATGAGGACCCAAAATAGAGGGCAATGGTGATGGTGGAGGAGGAGTTTGCCGTCATGGTTTAGCAGTCTTCTTTGGTTTGGTTTGAGGACTACTATTGGGTGAGGCAAGGTTCAAGTCTACCTTCACTTGCGGGTGAGTGAGGTTAGGTATGGGGCAAACTCTGAGAGGTTTGATCAGTTTTGATATGGTGGATAAGGGTTTAGGTTCTGATGTGGATGGTTGGGGTGTTGAAGGTTTAGGAGTAGAAGTCTAGTCTTTGTTGGAAACTTTGGGAGATTTTGTCATGAGATGGTCAATAGTAGGAGATGAAATGGGATGGGCAAGGTGAGGAGCTTTGAGTCACTCCCATAATGCTTGGTGCTCCAATTTCCTTGATTAGAGAAGTCCTAGTTTTTCTACTAATTGAGAGAATGGTTGGGAAGATGTTGGATGAGGCTTTGGTCCTTCAGAAGATGTGGATGGTTGTAGGGCTGAAAATGTGTTAGGTGTAGCAATCTCAGACCCAAGGTGTGGGGGAGTCATAACTGGATTGTCTTTGGTCAAAGAAGGTGGAGAGATAGGGTCTTCTCTTAGTGGAGAAGAAATCAGAGAATGTGGCTCCTCAAGAGGGTAGAAGGTAGGGATGATTGCGCCTTCTACTTGCGGTTGAGGAGTAGGAAGGGTAGGGTCTTCCATTGGTAGCAGGAAGGAGGATGGTGGGACTGGTGGTACTGGTATGGTCAAGGCATCCTCTAATATAAGGGAAGTCAATGGAGAATTAACAGGAGAAGAGGGTTTGTCTATGTGTGATGGACTGATAGGTGGACTAACCTCTTGAGAATGTGAGAGAGGTTGGTCAAGCATGAGAGGTGAGACCATGTTGACTGTGTGTATATTATGTTCTTGGGAGTCATGGTCTGCACATTGTTTTGGCTAGGAGGATGGTTAGGAAAGGGTTGTTTGAAGATGTCTATGCTTTGATTGGGTGGCACATTTGGGTTATCCAAAACAAGGTCACCTTTATCTAGCATGTCATGAATGATGTTCTTGAGAGTCTTACAGTTGGCTGTGTCATGGCCTTTGACACGGTGGTAATTGTAGAAGTCATTCTCCCTATACCACACAGGGATAGCACATGAGGGATCAAATTGAGGGGGCAGTCAAATTTGGGGGAGATTAAGGACTCCCTATTTGACAAGTTTATCTAACACAAATGCGTATGATTCTCCTAATGGAGTATATTGATGTTGCACATATCTTTGCTAGAATTATTTGGTGATGTAGTCTGATGTGGAAGGCTGAGATTGGTTATTTGTTGAAGAAGATGATCTAACAACTACAACATTTGTTGATGCCTTAGATTTGGAATTAGAAGAAGAAGATTTAGAGGAAGAGTCATTGGACTTGGGGTTGGGGTTTTTACTTCACAACTTGACTTTGTTTTCCTTGACGGCACATAGTTTAAGCTTCCTAGCCATCGTGAAAGCTTTGTCAAAGGTGCAAAATGTTTAGACCCAGAGAGTGGATGAAATATGTTTGGCACATGCTTGGGAAAATAGTTTGATGAGTTTGGGTTGAGGCAAAGAAAAGGAGAGCTGGTTGATTAGGCCTCTCCAACGGGCAACAAAGTCAGCTATGGATTCATCATCAAACTATCTGATAGAGTATAGATCTGTGATGGAGACCTTTTTGGTGATCTTGATTGAGAAGTGGTCAAGGAAAAATTGGGCCAGTTGGGTGAATGTGAAAAGAGAGTGTCTGGTGAGAGAGTTGTACCAATCGAGGGTAGCACCAGAAAGTGACATGGAGAATGTGCATAGCAGTAATGCATCATCATGTGCTATCAAGTAACAAGCAAGTCTGAATGCTCGTAGATGCTACTATGGGTCTTCCTTACTCTGGAAGCGAGTAAACATAGGAAGTTCCCACTAACTGGGATACGATCGGATTGGGACAGAGGGATGAATGGGTTCATTACAAATTTGGTCATATGAAAGGACATTTCTTGAGCTTGAAATAGAGGTCTCAAGATTAGAAATTTTTTCCATTAGCATCTTGATGAGATCGGCTGATGAATTGGCAGATGGGGCACCCCTAGGTTGTAAGGTGCTTGGAAGGTGCTAAAAGGGGCATATGATGTAGTCGATTGTGCTTGTATGGGTGCAACATACTGATAACTAGTCATTCGGATAGAAGTGGAGACCAAGGGGGGTTGTGTCATGAAAGTAGAAGGCATGACTAGGCTTGATGTTGCCAGAGGTGGTTGGGTTGTGGCAACATTAGCCAAGGGATGAGTGGCCACCCTGGTGTTGATAGGGGTGAGAGTAGGTGGGATGGAGAGAACTAGATTTCTGATAGGTGTAGAGGTTTGTTGAATAGTCTGTGGTTGATGGGGGTCAAAACCCCAATGGAAGTGGGCCCAGAGATAGAAGGAGAAGCCACACTTAGAATATTAGTCATGGGCTGGTTATTAGTTGAGGCGACAGCTTGGGTGTCTATGGGCTAGATTACAGATGCTGTGGATATGGCTGCTATCTCAACTACAGAGGTTGGCATCCCATAAATTGGGTTGCCTAAGGAGTCTCACATTGGACTTCATGTGAGATAATGTTGAAGGGCCTTGACATTGAGGTCAAGGAACCTTTCAAAGTCTTAGTCCCCCTCAAGGACAATGGGAGGCTGATCAGGGTCGGTTGGGTAGGAGTTCGTTCGGTCTCTGAAAGATACTCCATTAGAGGAATGGTTATGGAAGGTGAAGGTGGGAGCGGTTGTTGCCTCATGTGGTCAAAAAGAGTCTTGGTTTGACTACGTGTCAAAAGCATTCAAGGCAAGATAGGGTTAGGTTCTAGAAACTCTATTTTTCAGTCTTAGAAAACCAGAATGGGTGTTGGACAACAAGAAAGTTGGGTTTTAAGCCTACTATTTTGGAAGAAAGATTGTGACAGTGACTAATGTCAGTTGAAAAACTAATGTCGGCGAGAACAAGTGGCCGATGTCGGTCAGATAATCGATGTCGATGTAACAGGTTGCCAAGGTTGGTCAGATAATCGATGATGGCAAAGAAAGGTTGCCGGCGTCAGTTGGAAAATCGATGTCAGTTACTATGTGGTTGGAAAAGAAGAAAGAAAAAAATGTTCTGAGTTGTTTGAATCTCAAAAAAATGCATCCTCACCAGCTCAAAAACTCAGATAAAGGCATAAAAGAAGATGAAGACAAGCAGACCCTAACGTTGATTCCTAAGAATAAGTTTTTAGAGTCTTGTTGGCTTATGCCTTAGAGTGTGTTTGGGAAGTTGGCTTGTAGAACGGGTCCTAAAAGAAGCAGTCTAAGGTTGGTTTTAGGTTAGTTTTAGTGCTCAAGAGTCTGTGTTAGGTTCTGTACATGGCCTAGTGCTAAGGAACAAGCTCCCCTCACTTCATGAGCCCAGTGATAAGCTAGTCTCACTTAGCTAGTATATACTTCCCCTAGATTTTATCCTCTACCAGAGAACAGAGTGGGCTTTCCCCTTGGTAGTGAAGTCCAAGTGGGATTGCCAAGACGGGTAAGGTATTTGCTAGGTGATGAAATCCTAGTTGGGCCTTGTCTCAGGTAAGTTTAGATGTTTGATTTGTGCAAGTGGTTTGGATGTGTAACATGAGTAGCCTACACTTTATTCATGATGAGTTTTTAATTACCAGATGTGAGAGCTAAGTATGCATTCAGGAAGAAATGAAATGTAATGTATTTTAAGCCCAAATTGAAATGTGTGTTCATATGCAGACAAGTGAGAGAGGGTTGAAGAGTATGACTTTGACTAGTCTAAGATGCAAGAAGAAATGACAAGAAAAAGAAAGGTTCTTTTTAACTTGCTTATGATGTCTTTCGGAAGAGTTAGAAGAAAAAGATGCAAGGAGAGACCTAATGCACCTATATGAAAAGTTTGTTTTTAGAAGAAAAAGTATGAACCCAAGGAAAATTCCTAGGGTCCCACCAGGCGTGCCAGAATGTTTCAAACTATTTTTGCTTTTCTACATTCAAAGGAAGTAAGAAACTAAAATAAGTGGTCTAGGGTTAGATGTTACCCGGATGAGGTCTGCACGTTGTTATCCAGACATTGAGAAAACTCCTCTTTGGTTGTGGAGGATGACACCTGTAGAAGAAAGAGACTTAAATAAGAAAATTATTAGATAGGTAAGTGGTGGACTGCCAAGCAATGCTTGATCCCAGAAGTGCAAAGGCTTTCTGGAAGGGTGACAGTCCACTGGTTGATAAAAAGCAGAATGTTGCTAGAAAAGGAAATGATAAAAGACTGAATAAAAGAAATAAAAACAAATGCATACCTGTGTGGCAATCTATCTTCCACAGTCACCGACATCGGTGGTTCTGCCGACATCGATTGGTTAAGGTCTCCGGTGTCAGTTAGTTTGCCGACGTCAATAGGGGCAATGGGCCTAGTGGCCAGCGTCAGTCAGGGCAATGAGGCTTTGGACAAGTCTCAAGTCAGTTTGTGGTTGATGGGATAGTCTATGGTAGTTTGAGAGTCTGTGCAGGGTTTGCAGGATAGAGAGAATGGCCTGAAAGAAGGACCAGATGAAGGATAGGGATGTGTAGCCAAAAAAGGGGTATGGGTAGGAGAAGGGCCTCTCAGCCTCTCTAAGAAGGAAGTCAGTGCTAGTCTGGTTGAAATTTAGGTTTGGGTTGATAATATGGATTTGGATGAGTCTCAAGGCTGTTTGTGGTCAGCAAAGTAGTTTGGGGTGTCTATGGGAGTCTTAGTGGCTAGTTCTGGGTCAATAGGATAGAGAGTATGGTCTGAAAAAGGGACAAGATGGAAGACAGGGGTAAAAGGGAGATAAGGATGAGAGAATGCTTTTCAGCCTCTCCGAGAAGAATAGATAAGGTTGTGTCAAGAATGCTTGGAAATGGGTAGTAAACTAATTTCTAATGTATTTAAAAGAATACTGAAATAAAACTAGTAGAAATACTTAGCTATGGGTGTAGACGTAAAAGTGTAGGAGGTCTATTTCCATTATGGCTGATACTGGAGATGTCGTGCAACCTTTAATCTAGTGTAGAATGACTAGGGTAGAACCTCTGAGCCTGGAGAGTGCTATTGAAACACTAATACCTACAAGAAGTTGAGGAGCGAGAAAGCTTGAAGTCTGGAGCAAGAGGATTCACATTCACAAGAGACCAGCAATGGAAGCAAAAAATGTAGTCTTAAAGGAACTGTCGTCAGCAAAACCATCGATGTCGGCCGAATAGTGACTAATGTCAGTGGCTGAAGAATGGGAAAAGAGGCTATTTTTAGCCTTTTTGCTCATTCTTTCAACTGCTAGGTCTAAGTGTCATTGGAAAATGGTCCAAGGCAGATTAAAGGAACGTGAGAGGCTAATGGGAGGGTTAAAATGGGGGTTTAAATAATTAATATTTGGCATGGGGTGATGTGTTAAGGGGGTTATTAATTTAAAATAGTTAACTTATTTTAAATTAATAAATGTGTGGGTTAGGAATGTTTAGGGGTGGATCAAGGAGACCAAAGGGGAGGATGACTAAGGGATAGACACGATTTCGGTGTCTACACTCAGTTCCTTTAAATGGCTCTTCATGCATGATATAAGTACCAAGGTTAGTTTTCTCAAATTATGAATAATGATCATGATCATATACATCTACACCATAATCAACCAAGAAAAAATCAAAAATTCCATCAATTTTAGAAGAACCATCATCCACATTAGCCTCTTCTTTCTCAAGGACAACACAATTCAAGTTAGAATTTGTTTCAATATTGGGTCCGATATGAAATATAGAAAGAGGATGATTTATTATGGTCACCTTAGTCCCATAACTTGTCCTAAATACTAAGAAGGACCAATTAGGTTATATATATCCACCTATCTTATTTTTAAAGTATCTTAAAAGTTAGATTACAAAGTGGGTAGGAAGGTCTACAATAACAATGTCTTGGAAGATAGGAAAACTAGGACAATCATGGAGAAAGACCTTAAAGTTTTTTATCAAAATTATTGTATTAGTAGGTATACCATCTAGTTTAATAACTCCTTTGCTATGGGATTCATATTTTTGGCCTAACTTATTAGCTATAACTTTGGGCATGACTGAAGTAGAGGCTTCACTATCAATTATGTAATTATGTACCAATTTGTCACCCACTATGAGAGTGAGGTAGAATGGTGGAGTTTTCTCAGATTTAGTAGATGGTTCAACAATATTACTAGGGATTTTTTTAAGTAAAACATGACTATGACCTTGAGTTGAAGGTGAAGGACTAGTAGGGATAGTGGATAACTCTTTTTGTAATAGTTTCATTTGGCCAAGCATGTGAAGGACATCCCAAAAAGAGATTGATGCTTTGGCACTTTTAAAATAATCTACTATGTTTAGGGAAGTATTACTCACATTCTATTGAGTCCTTGGAGGTTAATGATTGCTTGGAACTTGAAGAATTGAGACACCTTGAGCAGATCTTACCACATTTTTACTTCGAATATGTGTAGGTGTGTTTAGATCTACAATGCTTATAGCCATGCTTTAATACCTTGGAGGTACATTAGATGAGCTTGTAGGCATGATATTTTCACATCCTAGATCCTTCCTCTTGGCCCTTGTATTTTTTGTAATAGAGGATCTTTGATTGAGCACAAAAGTATCTTCCACCAATAATTTTGTGAAACTCTCTCCATGAAGCTGTCTCATTTGCTTGCATCATGACCTCATCTTTAATTGATAAGAGAGGAGTAACTACTCTTTGAGAAAAAATATCTTTATCTCTACCCTCATTATCATCCATAAATTGTCCTTGTTGCTAATTTTCTCCTTGGACCAAGTTACTCTGCACTAATACCATCTCTCTTGCATTGGTAATGGAATTAGGATTGTACACATTGACATACCTATTAAAGATAGGCTACCTTTGACCTCTTCCTCTTCCATATTGTTGGCCATATTGATCCTTATATGGATATTAATTTTGATAGGAACCTTTTTGCATGTTATCCTTCCTAATCTAAGCTCTTAACATTTGAAATTTTGCATATTTATCCATGACATTATCTACCTTCTTAAGATTATCCTTAGACTTGGTGTTAGCATTAATAAATTGGGCCACATCTGGAGTGTTAGTATAAGTATGAGATATAAAAGGCATAAACACTTTAGGAGGTAGTTTTCTAGCTTTAATGATACCATTTTCATCTTTGATGGCAAGTTCATATGCTTCGATAAGAGTGGAACCACCCATGGCTTGAAGGATGTTATCAATTTTAGTACCATTGGATCTCAAGTAGGTATATAACAAAAAACTCAAAGGTGCCCTCATGAGAGGAGGTAATATATACCAAGTATTTTGAAACCTCTCATTGAAGTCATGCATTTTTTCTTAGGTCCTCTTTTAATCATATTGAGCTAATGTATAAGAGAGGTATGGTCACTTTTATCTTCAAATATTGAAGTTAACAACACTCCAAAGTCTTCCCTTGATGTGATACATCTACTGGGAAAATTTATATCCCAATCAAGATATTTCCCTCTAAGGGACATGGTAAGGAGTCTAATGGAAATATTCTCCTCATTTACATTATGGAAATTACAAAAATATATGATACCCCTGATGTGTTCACTAGTTGTAACATGACTCTCACCATTAAATGTAGACACGCTCTTTATATCATTAGGAAGAATGTCATCATAGGCTTGAATGTGGATTGGATTTTTAGTATTAAAGGTAGGAAAATCATGTTTCCTAACCATGTTTTCTTCAATTTATTCAACCTCTTCACTTCCTTGGCTATAAAAATCTTCTTAATCTTCAAAGGATTTATTAGGATGAGGGTATTGAACTTCAAGTGGAAGTTTAGGCTGAATAAGTGGATCAATAGAAGTGAGAAATATTATTGATGATGGCATAGTGATAACCATGAAGCATGAGAGCCAAATCATGACAAAATAATGGCCTTGAACCAGATTTTACCTTGAATGGAGTCACTAAATGCTGAGTAGCAAACCAATTTGTAGAGGATGTTGTCATGACCAACAATCACCTTGAAAAGTTATATTGAAGACAATGAATCCCATTGGGCATGTTAGAACTAGTTTCACCAAATATTTCAACATATAAGAGGGTTTTAAATCTTATTATAAGTTTTGACAACATGGGAATACTTCTAGGTATGTGGGTGTACCTATGGTAGAAGTAAGCCTCTAGATTTAAGGGCTAACTCCATGAATGTATCTTGAAATGCTTATCACCTAAACTAGTGCTTACTTTTGGGAAAAAGTTATAAGTTAACATAAAATGGACCTAATATAATGGGGTGATACACAAATATTATTTCCGCATGACCATCATAATTTTATCACAATGAAACAAGGCATACAAACTAGCTTCTAAGTCCTTTCAGGTTCTAACATCAATATTTCAATATATAGGTGATATGCATGAAATCAACACAAGGTGAATGAACTAGATAGTATATTTAAGACTCCAATAACATTTGTACCCTTTAAAGTATCCTGACAAACTTTAAAACACTCTATATGACCTGTTTGAATAGGAACTCTTGCATGAACATGAAAGGATAAGGAAAGCAAGGATATAAAATTATCACTAACTTCACCATACATCACTTGCACACTTATAAAAATTCTCATGAAATAAAAAATATACTTATATTGATTTTTCAAAGGCAAAACATAATGTAATTCTAGTATTTTTTTTCCATACATGGTGTGGTATTAGCTTATAAGAACCAAAATTGCCACTACTTATAGAATTTGAGAGAGAGGATAAGAGAATGAAGCCCAAGAGTCAATAGAACCTGTGTCATGATAAGAAAAGGAGTTAATAATGTATTAAAATGAAGTGTGAGATGGAAAATGCAAGGTATAATATGAAAAACGTCCCTAAAATGCATGAAACTCCTGAAATATGGCATAGGATTTCTCATTATTTGATCAAAAGATTGCCTTCATCATTTGGCCCTTTTGAAACATCTCACAAATATCTAAGGATATAAGTGATAATTTCACTAAGGGGGAGGTCTTTTATACATTATCTACCATGCATTGGTTTCATCCCTAATAATCAAGATTCTTTTGGAGATGAGCTATCATTGCCTATAGTCTAAATAACTCCTCTTTCACTCACCCCTCACACTTGGCCTCAAAGTTGGCTTCATTTTTATATGAATATATATATATATATATATATATATATATATATATATATATATATATATATATATATATATATATATGAGTTAATTACACATTTCAAGACCTCCCATACCATTAGATTCATCATTTATACCCTAAAAGGCCTCCCACTTGAATTTCTCACTCTCCATTAGCTTCTTCTTTATGCTAGATTTGATTGGCTAAGATGAAGGCACTTGTAAAAGCACATAAGACTTTTTTAAAACCATTAAATGATCATTATGGATTATATTAATTCCAAAAATTTCTTCCAAAGTTTATTTCATCTCTTGAAACCTTGACATACCTACAAAACACCAAAAAATATTCAAGAAAACCTCATTTCCTTCCTATCTGTACATGTAGGGAACACTTCAAGTTGATGGGGAGGAGCCATAGAGAGTACTCTAAAACATCTGACCACTTTCCAAGCCACTATTTTCGATTTGGATATCTCTCTTTCTTCATTTTATCCATTGGGTCATGAATTTAGGTTTTGGAGGGTTTTAGGCCCTCCCCACCCTTATCCTTTATTCATAGAGTTGTGGAATTAAACTCAAGAACCAATTCCAAAAAATTATTGATTAGTGCCCTATACAACTTATCTAATCACCTTGAGATCCCATGAAAATTAATAAGATGTGAGCATTTCAAATTGCCTACTCAAGCTCTTCTCTTCATTTCCTCTAGACCTAATGAGGTTTAAGCCATGAAATGGCTTTCTTATGATCTCATTTGTATAAAAATATATAAAACACATCTAAAAATCCTCTATGAACATGTCCCAATGTTTTATAATTCTCATCTAAGGCTATAAGTAGTACTAACCCCCCATTTGAGCTATAAGACTAAAGGAGGCCTAATTGGCCTATCTGCATCCTTGAAGGTCTAGACCATTATGGCATGTCTCAATCACCTTTGAGTGATTTATCATGTTGCTATATATGTCATAAAAATATACACACCTTATTTTTAGGTTAAACCAACCCCTAACTAACCCTCTTATCTCCATTTTCCAAGATCTATACGTTTGCATGTTAGGGGAGTACCCTCTATGTGAGATAAAATAAAGGGTACTTCCCCTACTACGTCATCAAAATTGAAAACATGAGGAGTTATATAAAGTGTTATATATGATCTATATAAATTTTTATCCCTTTATCATGTCATTGCACCCTTTAACTCCCTCAAAACCTAAGACAGACCCTTAGGTAAGATCACTGTTTGTAGGGTCTTGAAAGAAAATTATGTGTTACCTTGAAAGGAATCTCTCCTTCCCATATTTTCATACTATGGGGTCTATTGATATTTTTTTATCATTATTAAGATAATAAAAATTCTCATAACCATTATCTAACCTTCCTTCCACCCTTAACCCATATCTTTGCTTTTGACTAAGTATAAATTATGATTGTATTTCTTACTTAGAAGAGGGACCTATAGATTCATTTGAAAATTTGAAACTTGAACACATTATCCAAATAACTTATTAGGGTTTATAAGGTTTTTTTTCATCTATTTGGACCTATTTACATTATTCTTATCAAAAACCAACACTCATAACACCACACACTTGCTCACTATCTACTACAATTAGCAATAGTTGACTGTACAAGGGTCATGTAGGTAAGAATCTTCCTTGGAAATTGTCATATAATCTTGATATCAGTTTAGGTCTTAAGAATTATTTGTTAACTTGTATGTTTTTATATGTTTATATGTCTCAATGCTTAATCTCATACTATGGACTTGTAGGACTCCATAGTCAACTATATGTCCACTATCTTAGGCCAAGAACCCTTGTAAGTGTTGATAGGGTCTGAAACATAGTATACCAACCTTCCATTCAAACATTATTTGATGAAATTTAGATTAAAACTATGTTCCTAAACTCAAAAAGACCACCCAACATGAATACATGCCTCATTGCAGCCCTAGGATGTAAGGTCATTTAAAGTTCAAATTTTGTAGGATGTACTAAAAAACCATAGTAAATAAATATGCATATTGAAGATCTTCAACCACCACCTCCTCCTAGTCATAACAATGTTATTCCCCTATTATAGGGATATAAAATGGATTAACTTGGATACAAAAAAATTCCATATGACATCATCATATGACATCTCCCAAAGGGGTGGGTGCTCTATTTTTATGTTTTAGAGAAAAATTTCCTAAATATAGACCCTTTATATTTGAACATGGTTCCTCACTTTTATTTCCAACTCAAGGATTCAAAAATTCCTATAATATTATTATTCAACTCCACAAACCTCTAGAAGGCTTCCAAACATGTCTACACACCTTTGATCAACATTTTCAACTCTCTGTCAGTGCCACTTGTAGGTGGACATTTTCAATGTGCAGGCAGTGAGAATAAGTATGAACAACATGAATTTAATCTGACCTTTAGTGAGTTTTAGTCCCTTTATAAACCTTAAAATGAATTATTTTCACCATGGAAAACCTCATTCAATTTACAACTCTCCTTCAAAGTGAGTGACATTTGTGAGGCACATGAAGGCATGTTCCAAGTTGTAGAATAGGTAGTGAATGCAAGATTTGATCAATGTACACATGATATGACCTCATAACTGGTTTTATGTTATCTAAAAGTTTTTAAATTATGGTTTACAACTTTAGACAGATTGAATCAAGTTCAAACATCCCATTTCAATGTGCACATCCATAGCTAAATGTGTGTATATGTTGCATATGACTGCCATGGTCCCTTATGTGTTATATAGAGGCTCAACATGCTATCTCATGTTCCAAGAGGATATATAATAGCTTTAAAAAATCCATAATATTTCCATTAATGTTATAAAGACCCTTATATTTCATGACTAAGTGGGAATGAACTGGGAGTTGACTGTGTCTCACACTTTGATTGTAACCCATATGATGCTAATCTTAGATATTAAACTTAGGAAGAAGGATATTTTAATGAAATTTAATATGAATGAAACATCATGTCACATTCAATTGAATCCATTATAGAGAAAAAGAGGTTTTTCAAATGGTGAAATTTGGCTATAACTTCACTAGCAACACCTTGAAATCTAACGTATTTGAGCCATCAAATCATTTATAAACATGAAACTAAGTATGTAAAACATGATAAGATATAGTAAACATATTTTTTAATCAAATTCACTAATTGAATTATACAGACTAGCTAAAATAAGAGTAAAACTTATAGGGTGTGGGAAATAATAGGTATACACACATAATCATCTTGTTAAAGATGGTTCATAAAGTATAAGACACCATTCTTTAAAATAAAAACATGAAATTGAATCTGAAAGATTTTAATATCACCCCCTAAATGCATTTGATCTAAAACTTCTCCTACTAGTCATACCAAACAAAAACCTATTGACCAGTTTCATGTGCACAGTGGAACGAGGGAAGAATAGATTGGGTTTAGCTCATTTTTGGCACTTATAAAGAATTTAAATCATGTAAATGAGTTTTATTAATTTTAATATCAATTTCATAACCTTCTCCCTTGTGTCACTCTCTCTCATAGGTTGTATAACTTTTGAAACTCCTTTTCCACTTACTTTCTTGGTTTTTAGTTATCACATGCAAGTTTTTAGTTAGAAACTAACATATTTGATAGGTAATAGCACCTTAAATTTTTGGATCGAGTTAGGAACACATGGACACCTTGAAAAATGTACCACTTGTATTTAATGATTATTTATGACCCCTATGTGACTTAAAATGACATAAGGACTAATTAGACCATGCCCAAGGCTAAAATGACATCAAATCAAATATAATTAACTATAAAAAAACCATATGAAATTATATTAAACCCATATATAAGTTTTTGAGTATAGGGGGTTGACCCATTTTGAATTGTGGTCAAAATGGTCAATAATATCCACACACTCACTACAATCTATATTTATCAAATTCCATAAATCTTTGTGTGAACTTGGACTAATTATCTAGCTTGTATTGTCTTTAATATTCATGAGATCATAAAATCATAAATATAATCCTTAGGTAATTCAAACTGACCTATCCACCCCCTAAAATTTCCTTCAATCCCCATATTTATGGCCAACAAAGAAACAAACAATAATTTCAAATGTTTAAAGAGTTTAATCCCAATGGGAACACAAAGAAAATATATACTTTGAGGCAAAAATAAAATGGAAATAAAATATGTTGATTGCACAATTAAGAACTAGATCACATCATCTTAGATGTGAAATTGGTAGGTGGATGGTACCCAAGGAAGAAAGGGAAATGATAATATGTTTATTTTATGGCTAGGCCATAATAGAGATAAAATTTCATTTTATTAATGGATTTTTAGCCTGTAATGACATTTGTATCAAGTATAAGGACAATTTAAGGGTTTAAAACTTAGATAATTATTTTGATGAGGAAATATTAATCAAAACAACAAGTTTTCTAATAAAGATCTATAGTATAATATTTAGCATCAAGAAAGGGTTTGAAATTTTGCATAATTAGTAGGATAATCCGTATATTAGGAGATTATGTTAGCATGGAATATTTTTTTACATCCTTTGGTCCCATAGACTACTTGGTCTCATGGATGTTATTAAAATCTTTAATTTCATTTCATCCAGCCATCCACTTGTGACTCTTCATCTTATTTTAGTTATGTGTCTTAAACCATCATGATTGTTAAAAACTCCTCATAAATTGACATATGACACCCTTACATAGCATAAATATTACAACACATGTCATGCATTAATTATTTCACTACACATGTACATGTATGAAATAATAAGATATGTGCCATAATTTCCTCTAAGTTCATACGTAGGGATTTAAAATACAAGTCATGAGTAAAAGACCCCATGTTTCACATGGGTCCAAACCTTGTGTGAATTTTTTATAATATTACACAAGGATTCCAAGCATTTCCCCAACTATTGAGGCTATTAAGAGGACCATGCTTGGAATGAAACATCATGATTGTCTTTACCCTAATCTTATTAATAGTATGGCTTGTGCCATATTTTCTAATTTAGCATTATCTCTTGGGGCTATCTAAAAATTTAATATATAATGTGGAGTGGCATGATGAATTATAGAGTGCCATACTGGTGTGTGAAGACTCACAACTAATACACCACATTTCATGTTTTTTTCTAATGTGTGAAATTTTATGCCAGTTTATGTGAGGTATTATAAAATTAAGATGATATCATGAATCTCATGATCCAATGTGCACATGAAAAAATAAAAGTTTCTTATTCATATCTTACTATAGGTGATGTTGGGTTGCTTGTGGGCCTCCATTCTACTTCATAAAAAGGTTAAATGGGACAAATGCTCCCAGAAGAACACAATATGGTCATAATAGACTATCAAGGCCATAAAATATTGTCTAGATAGGGGTACCAAAATAAAAATAGATGATGGTTTTCACAAGGATATAAAAAGAGAGATTCAAGCCTTAAAGGTTGACAATAATACCAATATTGTTATATTTGGACCAAATTAACTATACATAGATAAATATGAAAAACTAATATAACATAACATAAAATAAAAGTCATGGGACCGTTTTAAAATACTACATAGGATTATTAACTTGGATGACATTTCTAGACCCTATTAAGGTAGGTTACTATAGTCTTCACAAAAAGTAATTAATTCCTTGGTTGTAACCAATCGAAAAGCTTGAATTGACATATTATTCTACAAATTATAAATTTTGGAATGAAAAAATTGAATAATATTCATTGATATTTTATTCGTGAATACTCTATTTCTAAAAAATATGATTTCTAAACTAATCTAATAGCTTATTTACTACATGTTTTTCCACCTTATTTTCCAAAAAACATTCCTTGATTATTAACATTCAAATTTATCTCATAATTATATAATAAATCTTTTTTGGTAATAATATTAATTTGTATAGTTCTCCACTCTCAAGTGTAAGTATAAATACCACCTCTCTGCACTATATTAAAAAAATTCCATGATTTATGAAATTTACATTCAAAAATCTATCCTTGATTTAGAGTATTTTTTAAATGTTTTTATTTGTAATACATGGATATTTATTCACTTGTGTGTGTGTGTGTGTGCACACATGTACGCGCGCGCGCGTGTTTGTGTGTGTGTGTGTGTGTGTGTGTGTGTGTGTGTGTGTGTGTGTGTGTGTGTGTGTGTGTGTGTGTGTGTGTGTGTGTGTGTGTGTGTGTGTGTGTGTGTGTGTGTGTGTGTGTGTGTGTGTGTGTGTGTGTGTGTGTGTGTGTATAATTGAGGGTTAAAGGGGGCCTCACCTGAAATACAAACCAAACCAAACACCTCATAATCCTCAAGTACAAATGCATGAGTGAATGAGAGGCACAAACTAGCCACAACCAACTTAATACCAAAAAAAGGGTACCAATATTACATCAATAGTACATAGTCCCAAAAATACTAAACCAAATAACAACTAAAATAATATATTCAATAATACTACTCGAATTCAAAAAAGACCAGCCAGTGATCAAGGAAAGGAGACACAACACTACACCACCTTTGAAAATGGATAACCATTCATATTATCAAGTAATGGGGCTGACATACCCCTCCTACATCATCCAAATCCACCTCTTCCTATAAAACCTCACCTAATACCCCCAAAGCCATAGTTGAACCTACCCTAACCACCTACCTACCTTCCGCTAACTAAACTATCACCCTCTACATTTAGTTTAGACTAGCCATATTCACCACCACCATCTATATTTTGTGCTAAGCCACCACATATACCATGGATTACATCATCCTATTAGTAATATTTATTCCCCTACCACCTCCAAACATCCTAACCAAAAACCTTATCATAACCCACACCTAGTTGGAAGAATATAGTGCCAACAATGTCATGAGCAAGGGAAGGGAGCCCTTAGAGCACCAACATCCATCATAGGGATTTTATTCTCATAATGGACCAAATACTATAATACTCCTTTTATTTGATCAATAAACACCAAATATTCAACTAAATGAACTCTCAATTCTTGGAAGATTGAGAAAGGGATAAGTCTAGCCATCTCCCTACCTAAAAGTAGTAATTTAAATTAGATTTTATATAGAAAACTTGTAATGGTTTCTTACAAACACAATTTAAAATGTGGCATTATGAGCCCATATACCACCATCTTCACCATTTTTTTATCCTTAACAACCAACAAAAATTTACAAAGGAAAAGGGATGTTAAATCTAAGTTTACCTTTAATCTATATGGAGTAACTAGATAAACATAACCTATTAGGGATTGGACCACCTCCATAATATTCCTAGATTACAACACAAACACATTTTTAATATGTGATTTATGCACACCACCCTTAAGAGACATATCTCACTTCTTAGCCCATACTCTCAATAGTGGCTTAGTAATGGTGAACTACATCAAACAATCCATATTTTTTTACACTTATCTCTAAACCTAGAGTTCTTTACATAAACACAAAATATCTCTAAGGCCATGACATTCAAACAAGGCCAAGAGAGAAAAAATATTTTTGACTCTCCCACCTTAACATGAGCCACCAACATGAATTGAAATCAAAATTAAATTACCTCATATCACCTAATGATTATATCTATCAAATTCAAAAATCCTCACCCAACACCAATGTAACCCACGCCAAACTATAAAGTCCTTAGAAATTGGATATACTAGGGGGTGTTATAGGCCAAATACCCCAAGTGTTATCACAAATGAAATCCTCAAATTTTTTAATTCCTCAGTTGTCTAATAAGTTTGCCACTAAGTTTACTTCATAAAAATAATGAACAAATTCATAGGAATAAAATGAGCTCAAAAGGTCCCAAGCCTAACCCAATATGTTTTCAATATGTCACATACATGTGTGTCTATTTCAAAAATCATAGATTATGAACATCAAATCACCTTTGACTATCACATTTGATACGCCACACTACACAAATTAACTCTCAAAGGCAAATATTGGCCTCATCTTTGTTATTGGTCCCATCAACCAATTTGAATGAAGTGGTAGGAATCAAGAAGCTAGCATAGTCTCAAATGGTACACCTTGTGTCAGAGGATCCAAGATTACCCCAGCCCACCCCATCAAAGTTGATCTTAAAGACTCCTAAAGGTAAAGGTATCCAACCAAAATTTATTACCTACATGGATTTCTACTAGATACCCTTGATCCATTAATAGGAGAGATTTCAATAGAGGCCAAATAAAAACAATCTACCTATCCCAACCTAATGAAATTACACTACTTATTTTAGCATGTGCAATGCCAACTTCATAAATTGTAATCTCTACCTTGAGTAAAATATCACTTAGTTGGTTAGTCTTACTTTCAAAAACTATTTGGTTTCATTCTTTCCATAGAGTCTAGATTAAAATAGCTAGACTCACCTACTAGAGATTGGTGAAATCACTCTTTGAAGGACCTCTTAACCAAAAAGAGAAATACTATGCAAGAGAGGTCATGTTGAATAATATTAGCCCCAACCTAACATAGAAAATTCTAACATTTAATCATAAATATAAAACCAAAGAGAAGATGATTTTCATCATGTGTAACTATGATACAAAATCAACATTGAGATGGGCCTTCAAACCCAATCTTTTGGACTTTAACGAAGGTGAGGATCCTTTTTAATTTGTTAACTAGACAAAGGCACCAACCTTGGGTAATCCTAATTTACTCCAACATAGCACCATATTCCAAGAAAAATAAACATCCTTATATTTTTACATTTTGTAACCCATATTTACTAAATAGCTTCTAGACTTAACACCAACCCATTGAATAATATTCCTCTTTAGAGGTAATACAAACTTTCATTTTGGGAAATATCCCAAATAACACTTCCTTATAAGTATCCATAACTTGAACACTCTCTATAATTTTCCATTTTTATTTGGTCATCCTAGCCCAAGGATTATGTTCTAAATAATCACAAACCTTATGTTGTTGGAACCAACATACCCCATTTTTTTACTTTGCAAAATAGGGACCCTTGTAAATGTTTCAAAACATCTATATCTTGGTTTGAATTTCATGAGGTTATTCTATTAGAATTTAAAGATCATCCACCTAAAAAAGGATGGGTCTTGCATGTTTAATTATACTTTATAAGCTAACCTTACTAATGATTACCCTTGGATGGCTAATTTCAGGTTTCATGGAGGAAGGTAGGGTTCCTAAGAAAAAAACCTAAGGGTTCAAATTCAATTTTTGTGGGAAAAAAATTTTAGAGAGAATTGGTCCTCTTAAAAAAAGGACCCTACATTTAATTTTACATTAAGTCTTAGTTATTTTTCTAAACATGCTCGAACCTTGACATAAAATTATATTTAAGTCCCCTTTTGAGTTCCTTATCCATTTTAAAAAGGCCCTCATAACCTCATTGAATGGTATGTCCACAAACCCCTTTTTCATCTTAGACTTATACCTTATCAATGTTTAGCCTACGTTTTAATCCTAAAATGTCTTGGTGTTTATTCAACATAGATGACAACTTGAGGATCCTAAACTTTAGTCTATGACACTACATGTACCATTCTCTAATTTGATGTTTTAAATTGGATGTAGATCTAATGGTCCTCACTTCCCTAGAGCATTGAATCCAGTGGCACAATATCATCCTAAGATGAACTACATACTAATCCCACTCACTATAAAAGTTTATAAGACATTTAATTTGATGATAGTGCTCCCATCAGTTGACATTCATGAGGACATCTTTGATGCTAATGAGGCCTTAAAAGTAATCCCCATCCAAACTTTTATCCTTAGTATAAAAGGGTACCCTTTAAATGTTTAAACCTTAGGCTTAAAACTTAGATCATAGTGTTTTTAATGCTAAACCTTTGGCTTAAGCCTATGTACATCATAGACTAACTTAATGTTCATGCATCTTATAGGATCAGACTATCCATGTTCACCTGGTGATCTTGATCCCAAAGTATAAAATCAAAGAGCCCCAAAGATGGGCCAATTAGAGAAGACCTATCAGACCATGATCAATGATTTGCATTCATCACCTAGCTTGATGCAATGGACTGTGTCAACCTCAAAGTCCTAAGAGAACCTCACAAGCTTAAATTTGATAGTCATGCTCCCATCATTTGATGTTCATGAGGATGTCTTTGACATTAGTAAGACCATCAAATTTAACCATATCTAACCTCTCAACCCATCATCTTTGACCTCATAGATCATGATCGATAGTTCTCATTCCATCATTAATATTAATCTAGTGGCATGAAGTGAAGGTAGAATTTTCCAAGAAAGCCAAAATGTACCACTTGGAAAAACTTGGTCATCTAAGATCTAAGTGACCAATCAAAGAGGAACTTTAGGATCTTAATCAAAGGCTCACATTCATCTTAGAATCCTAATACAATGGAATGATGAAAAAGGCTTTATTTAAAATCCAAAAATTAATTTTAAAAGGGATTCTCATGAGAGTGCCATAGGAACAAGCTTAAGTAGGTCAATGTAAATGCCATGTAAGCACTAAAATACAATCCTAAGATTTGATGCACCCAAAAATATAGGATTTACATAAGTGGTGACATCTATAAGATCTAAGACATTAATACATTTATGAAATCCATCACCTTCACCATTAAATCCTTATAAACCCTATCAGACTAATTTAAAGCCCTAAACCTTGAATTAAGGCCTTAAAACTTGACAATTAAGGACATAACTACATTAAGCAAGCTTGAAGTGGCATCTTAAACATCAAGACTAGTCATATTCTAAAGCAATTGAGATCATGGTAGTGGCAAGGCAATAAATAAAAGAAGAAATAAACATGTATCTATATATGGACCATGAAGGGAGATGTTTTGGAGATACTAAATTGGATATAGGGTCATTAGCCAATGACATGAAGAATTGGTCCAAGATTTTATTTAGAATTGAGAAGATGCAACCTATATCATATGATGAGCAAAGGTTGGTAGTCACCAAGAGGAAGTTCAGGGATCTGGTTGTAATCCAAATGAAAGGTCTTCATCAAGTTGCTACTAAACCTAAGGTATTACATTGTATTGATATCATTGCACCCCTATTTATTAATTATAGAATAGATAATGATTGGATCATAAAATAAGAAGGGTCAAATAGAATCTCCTATATTGCCTTAGTAGCTTTTGAAGGATACTATAAGTTCCCTAGAGCTCACATAGACCTCCCCTCCATCAAAGATTGGACTACCCAACATAATCTAGATGCTATCTTTAGACCCTGGTTAATCCAAGGAACTAATGTAGCTAGGAGCCATGATGGTAAAATCTTGGTCATTCAATTTAGATAAGGAATTAGGATCATTGTGACCCTATTGTATAGAGCTCCATGGGTTGCCACCATAACCTATGTCGACCCTAGATGGGTTTCCTACATATATTTCATGGTGGAAGAGAAGTTAACTCCACCTATTAGATAGCTGATTAGCATCCAATTAGGGAGAAAATTTTATGGCATTAAGAGAAATAAAATACAATAATTCACCATAATTTCCTATCTATTTAACTCATTAATGGCATCCACTCATATTCTTTGTGTTAAAAATTGGTCCTCCCATGGCAAAATTACCATTTCTCATCACTATGCAAAGTTGCACATCTTCAATTACATAGTTCATATGTATGTTATTTGTGATTTTATATACCCTAATTTGGTCAAGAATATCATAGGGAACCCCATGCCCAGGATGAACCCTCTTGTCAAGATTTATGATGAACTCATGGGATATATTTGGTACTATCTAGACTACATTGTTATTAGAATAAAATGGATCATGACCCAACCATTCAGGTTTCCTGTCTAAGTTCCCTTTAATTTGGTTGAGAAAGAAATTACTCACCAAATCTTCCAAAGAATTGATAATGTTTATAGGGAGAAGAGGAAAGGCATTATGCATCCTTTCCCATTCTTGACTGGGAAAACTTTGATCAGTTACTAGAAATAATTATACATCATGTCCAAACACAGGGATGCCTTCCACTTTCAGAAAGATGACCTAAAAGAATGGAACCCAAATAACAAGGTTTTTCCCCCATTTTCAGTCAAAACAACTATCCAAAGTAACCTATGAGCATGAGGTTAGTCCATGTGACCATTTTTACACCAAAGCTATAGACTTTGAGGAAGTCCTTGCTAGGTGTAGGTAGCATGGTTTCAAGCTTGAGCATAGACTATAAAGAGAGGAGAAACTAATTGGGGAGAGATGGTAAATGAATCCATATCAGTATCATCTAATGTCTTCCACTTCTAATGTACCTCCAAGTCAGCCACAATATCAAGCACTCCAAAATCAAGGACCTAGTGAGAAAAAACTAGAAGAAAGGCCAAGAGAAGTCCCTTCATCATCAGCCTAGACTCCAAAACCATCTTCTATAGTGGAACACCTTGTTATGGTTTCCATAAAACCATATGAGATGGTAGATTAATTCTTCAAGGAGCTTGCAGAGACCTATGGGTTTGATAAAGAATATGGCAAAGCCACAATTGAGTTAGCAAAAATTGAAAGACCTTAAACAAGTGAAAAATAAAAGGGAAAATAATTGGTATTAGAATTGGTCCCCATCACACAAAATAAGAGGGAATCTGATTTGGCCCTTGTCCTTGGGACCTCCAGAAGACCAAAGGTGGCATGGACCCATCCCACTAGGTAAGTAAATTTATTCAGTGATGAGTTCCCCATACATGGACCTACCATTCCTTACTAGTTCATATATGGGAAACTCAAAAAGGTTCCTTCCCAATCACACTCACTAGAAATTGATAGCTCTATAGGTGAAGGTCCCCTTGATAGTGTCAAACCCTAGATCAAGGAGCTCATGAAGGAGCAAGAAGAAAGAAGAATTGTTCAAGCAACCAAATAAAGTGGGTAAAAAAATAGAATAATTAGGAGCATCAAGTATAAATGGAAATAAAACCCTAGAGATACCCAAATCCTCTAGACTAGTGACCATTGTCATGTATAATCTAGATATAATAGGGTCTGAAAGGGTGACAACTAAGAAAACTAACATTGGCACTGAGTAGTTCACCTTTCAAAAGGTAGAACCTTTTGTAGGCCTAAATCTTATATAAGGGAAAGTATTAGGGGAGCATCCCATCCATTAAGAGCATGTGGAAAGTTTGGTAGTGGCCTAATCAGCAATGACCTTGGTTGGAATCCAAAAAATGCAATAAAAGATCACCAATCTAGGAAAGGAGAAGAAATACTTGGAAACATAGGTTATATTTTTAGTCCCTGAGGATATAATGAAACTATTAGATAAGTCCTTCTTTGACACCTTTGAAGTGTTAAAGTCCCTAAATCTTAGATCAAATAACTTGATCCATAAAATTAGGAAAGCACGGGCATCAATCACTCAGTGGCAGAACTCTAGAGATCAGGAAATTGAATTGATTAATGTCCATCACACCAAACTGGTCCAGGACATCAAGATCATCAAGTTGAAACATTTACATGCCCTTCTAGGAGTTATTAAAGATAGCATACTGGACCTGAATAACTAGTGTGATAGAGTTAATATCTTCATGGAAGAGGACAAAGTCTTGAGAATAAGAATGGAGAGGCTCTTAAGGGAACTATTGGTAAACCCTTCTAAGACTAGTGCCACAGGCTTGATAGACAATGAAGAGTTGAAGAAAAGGGTCAGTACCTTCATCCAAAACATCAAGGACAACAAAGGCCAACATGTTAGAGTTAATTAAAATGTCCTTGATATCATCATGACATCAATAAAGTAGATTACAGAGGTTGAATGCATTCAAGAACTTAAACGGAAGAGTGATAAAGAATTTAACACATTGGTAGGTCAAGAAGAGGATTGTTTAATGAAACCTACATTACTTTTTGAGCTAATCAGAGAACAATATACTAAGGTGAAGAACATCCTAAAGCAATAACTCAAGGGACCCACCAATGTAACATAAAAAATATTCTTTAGAATATGTATGCTAGTCTGTCAGCATATATTAGTCCTTTGTCAAGTTGGTGTCAAGAAAAGCCTTTTACATTGTAATAATTGTATTAAGGATAATTGTCCTTATCATACCATGGATGTTTTGAGAAGATAACTGGTATACCACCTAGGTTTCCTATAAATAGGAAAATGTTACCATTTTTTAAAAGAGAGAGACTCTGAGTAATTTGTATACAAAGAAAATTTAATACAACTAAGGAATTTTGAAAAGATTGTCTAAGTAGTTTGTTGAAAGCCAATGCTATCTCTTAATTGCATGTTGTTGTCTTAAATTTGAATGGTTCTATATATTTTGAGCTAAATTTTCTATCATAGATTTTTTAATTTATGTTAATGCTAGATTAACTAAAAATATCTTAGGTATACTTCATTTTATCTGCTCTACATTTAGATGTGAATACGTTATTCAGGTTACATAGCAAACTTTTAAAGTAAACCTAGTTCTAACTTGTGGTTTATATATCTCCTTTGAAGCTTTCTTGGTTTGTGATGCAATCTAAGTTTATACTATTTTACACCACAAATGGGTTCATGTATGCTCAAACTAATTAGAACTTTGTCATAATATTTGAGATGGGGATTTGCAATCACTGTCTCTTTTCTACCTTACCCTTCCTTCTTCTATTATTTTATCAAAACTCACCTAGTTTAAATATCATTGTTAATATCTATTTAGATTAAATTTTGGGCTTTAATTGTCTCAAATATCTAGACCCTAGTGGCTCCCAACCACCAAATTAAATAAATATTTTAGATAGTTCACATACCCTTCTTCTATTCTACCACAAACATCACCAAATGGTCACAAACTAAAACTCATGCCTTGGATTCTTTGAATCCTAAAATGATAAGTGTTCATCAAAACTAAAGAGCACCTATGAGTTAGTTAGAAGCATCAATAGGGAGGATCCTATTGGTTCTATAAGGAGGGCCCACTTGATCAATTGAGACAATGTTTGTATTAAATATAATATTATTAACCCTTATGAGTGATTCTTCACTCTAAGTACAAGGATCCTTGATATAGGTGGTCTATCACATATATTTTCACTTTGTTAGGCAAAGATCTTAGTTCTCTACAAGGAAATAGTTAACTTCTGATAAAGATAGCTTCAGGATTTAAGAATTCATAGTATTTGAAATTAAAATGGTTCATTTTGGTTGAAGATTGACAATTCTTGGTAAATCTTGAGTTTATTTGAGTCACAGGTTGCAAAGAATGTCCATGTTTTTATAATTTAACACATATTTGAGCTTTCTTAGTCAAATATCAGTGTCCTTTGTCCCTTTATGAGAAAATATTCAACAAAATAGGCTTAGTTTGTAGGTTGATTGTAATTCTTTATGAATTCTAACTTGTTACACCATATTTTAGATAGGATCTTTAATCTTCCATATGGAATTACCAAGGATCAAGACCAGATCACATTTAGAGATAAGAGCACCCTTGCTTGAGCTAGAAACCCATAGAAGAACTAGGAAAGATAGAGGAAGACATAGGCATTCCAAGTCTCTACCATCTTCACCATTAAAAGGGGTTCCTTTGTTTAATTTTCATCTAGATATGGCATGGCTTGGAACTTCCCCCATCAATGTACTAGGTGTAGTTCATGACTTGCCTCATATTATTGAAAAGTACTTGCCAATATTTAGCTCAACTGGTGTTGTAACTACATAAGAACATGTTATGTATTTCAAGGATGCCTTAATGTTATTAAATATCATCCATGAATATCTAGCTTGTAGATTATTTCCTTTTAAATTTAAAGATGTTGCATATGAATGGTTCCAAAACTTTCCTAACAATTGTATTACCACATAGAATAATTTTGAAACTATCTTTATTGATCAATTTGGGAATATCATAAGCCCTTATGTCATTTATCACCAATTTACAACTATTAAGAGAGATGCAAATGAGCCCATTATATCTTGTAAGGCCAAGTTTTAAAAGATGTTTATTTAGACCCTAGATCCATATAAACTTAATGAGGCTTTAGCTCTGGAAGTTTACAAAGATGTAGTAGACCCCATGACCTCTGTGTTTCTAAAAAGAGCTTATCCATCTATCAACACATTATCCCAAGCTTATTTTGAAGTAGTGGTTATTACTGACCAAATTTAACCTTAATGATAGATGGATATTCTATCCCAAATTTTAATCCTCAGATGCTTGCATTAAACCTTTTCCTAAACAATAACCAAAATGATACAATGTTAAACCAACTTCTTGCTATGAATATATTACCTACCATCCATGTTGTTCCTAATCAAATCCTAGGTTTCTTGAGTCATCAAGAAACTAATGGATTTCACACCAATTACCAAAAGGATTTAGTACCAGTCAATGGTACTAACAATAACCAAGTCTAGAATTATGAGACCCCAAAGAGTGAGAATGAATCTATACTAAAGATGGTCATGAAGCTCATCATAGATTTCTTATAATTATAAAAGCAAGTTGGCAATGCTAATGACAAATTTTGGAGGAACTTCACCTTCTAAAAGTTCAATAGGCCTAGAAATGGATTTTAGAATGATAGTTTCTACAATAATAAATCCAATGAGCCTTCCTCCAATAAAGATCATGTACATTAATCTTACTGATATTTCCTTGTAAGACTATTGTAGGGTACATGCTACCTCTAAACATGATGAGATTAATTGTGTTGAGTTTCTACAAAGCCTTTGAAGCTTTTTAAGAAGATCTCGACACATTTGAAGTAGTCCCAAATAGAGATACTACTACAAGTCCTTTTAGATCCCAACCATATGACCAAGTGCACATGGTAGAGACATTTTAATTCCCTTTCCAAGAGGATAATGAGCTAGAGAATATCCCTGAAGAAATATAAGAATTCAAAAAGTTATTGAAGACATATTATCTAAGAAATAGAGAATATAAGCAACCATTAACTACTTCCACTCCCCATAATAAATATAGGACTCCTCTAGACACTACATCAAGGAATGATCTTGAACCACCTAAAGGTAGTTTTTCTAAATCTACTACTAAATCTTCATGAAAAATTGGTTAAAACATTGTGGAAGATATGAAAAAGATCAAAGCTAATATTAACATACATGAGCTAACTTAGATTATATAATAAAGAGATTTAATTTTATAATCCTTGTCCAAGAAACCTAGAAAACCTCCTAAGAGTGATAGTGTAAATGTGACTATGAAAGTAACCAAAGCAGAGTCCTCACCCTTCTTGCTTATAGTTAATATATTTTGGAAGAATGTCCATAATTGCCTTCTAGATTTTGGAGCCTCAACCAACATTATGCCTACTAGGATATCTGAACAACTTGGGTTAACCCCAATCAGGTCTGATAGGTTGGTCACTTAGTTGGACAAGTCAAGAGTCAAAGTCATTAGGGAGTTATTGAATGTACATATGTAGTTGGCTAATGAACCAAGGGTTCAAAAATTCATTGACATACAAGTGGTGGATATTCCTAGTGCTTATGGATTACTCTTAAGTAGATAATGAACTAAGGCCTTGAATGGATATATCTCTATAGATTGTCCCACTTATGGTTATCATGGAAAGGTGTGCCAAAGCATATAAGGGTAGAAAGAGAACCAAGGATGAGGCATATGATAATAGAATAAAATGATGTCAATGAAAAGGTAAACTTTCTTGAATCTAATCTAGGATTTTTCACTTTAGAGACTACAAGATAACCTAGTTCCAAGGACCCTCCTCCTATACTTGGCCTATGGAAATTATGTGGATGGTGCTAGGTGAAAATCAAGATCAAGGGCTAGTATTATACATATATACCCTAAAAAATATATATATCATGCATCCTATAGGTTATAATTCCCATGCACTAAAAATTTGGCTGAGTATGAAGCTCTAATTCTAGGATTACAACTTGCTATTAATAATAAGGTTAGGGAACTCCTTGTTTATGGGGATTCTAAACTAGTGGTCTATCAAGTAAGGAGAAAGTACCAATGCAAGCCATTTTACCTTAAAAGGTATAAGTTTAAAGTGTGTAACTTAATGGAATATTTTGATGCTTTCAACATCATGCCTATCCCTAGGGAAGAAAATAAAGTTGTTAATGAGTTGGCCTCTACTACAACTAACCTTATACCCAATCATGATTCCTCTAACCTTAGTATGGAGCTAGTGTCATGCCCCTTAGTCCTAGATAATATGAATTAATTTCAAGTCTTTAATGATGATAAAAAAATTAGATTTCTTAACCAATTTTGTGGCCTTTAAAGTTCAACTCATTGATGAATATGATGAAAGTTCTTCTAAAGAGGAGCTTAATGGTAAAATCATCCAATTTAATGACAATAAGATACCTAAAGGGATGATTTCATTGGAAAGGTTGTTTGATCATGACAAGATTCTTGAGATACCTAAGGTAAATGGTAAGGACTATATATAGTAAATCTTGGCTCACATGATCAACCCTAGTAAGTAAACATAGGAAAGGCTTGTATTGAAATGAAAAATAGAAAGGCTAAAGAGCTACTTACAAAGGATAAAGATGTAATTACCTAGTCCTATGAAGATTTAAAAATATTTGATCCAAGAGTTATTATTCATACTATACCTTTGAAAGAGAGTTATAAACCCTTAACATAGAAACAAATTCCAATCAACCCTATCTTAGAACCCATGATCTTTAAAGAGGTCAATAAGATATTGGATGAAAGGATTGGGTTTCATATTAGGCACTGCAAGTGTGTTGCCAACTTGGTCCTAGTCAGAAAGAAGAATGGTGAAATAATATGGTACATAAACTTTAGAAATCTAAATAGAGCATCTAAAAAGGATAATTACCCCTACATTCTCTTGACCAAATCATACAAGTTATTTTAGGATTGGTCATGATGTCCTTTTTGGATGGTTTCTCTAGATATAACCAAGTGCTTATCGCTTAGGAAGATAGGATGAAGACAACTTTCACTACCAAGTGGGGGACATATGCTTAGAAAATAGATCCATTTGGATTGATTAATGTAGGATCCACCTTTTAGAGGGCCATGGACCATGATTTATAATGTCTAGTGGACAAATGCATCATCATATATATGGATGATCTTACAATGTTCTCCTAGAATAGAGATGATCATTTCATGCACTTAAAGCAAGTGTTTGAAAGGTGCAAAAAGTATGGTATATCTCTCAACCTAAAGAAAAGTATCTTCTGCATCCCTGAAGGAAAATTATTGGGGCATGTCATCACCAAAGAAGGGATTTCTATAGACCCTAAGAGAGAGGAAGCCATTTCCAAGATTGAGCTACCCAACAGCTAAAAGGAACTGAAGTCATTCTTTGGTAAAATTAACTTCATGAGGAAGTTCATCTCAAGCTTTGTTGAGATTGTCAACCCTCTAAATGATATGCTTAAGAAAGATGCTAAAATTTCTTGGGATGAAGAATACAAAAAAATGATTTTGCTAACATCAAAAGGGTAATCAGTCAAGCCCCAGTCTTGATAAGTCTTGACTTCTCAAAGGACTTTTACTTATATTCATTTGCATTTGAACACACCATGGTTGTAGTCTTGACTCTAAAAGTGGGTGGAAATGGCCACCCTATATACTTCATGAGCACCAATTTCAAAAATGTAGAGATAAACCATTCCTTGATTGATAAGTAGGCCTATGCACTGGTAAAGGAAATAAAAAAATTAGGCATTACATCTTTAGAAATAAGGTACATGCCATCTCACCAAACCCAACCACAAACCTTATGTTAAGTTAGAATGATCTTAGGGAAAGAAGAGGCAAGTGGATGGTAATACTACAAGAATATGATATAGAGTTGAAGATTACCAAATTGGTGAAATATCAAGGCCTAGTATAGATGATTACCAATGCTAAACCCAAACTCCATGTCATGTAAGTGGATCAACAAAAATTCCAACCCAATGAGTGGTATGAATATTTAATAAATCTTGTCATTAGAGGTAGTTTTCCCCCAAGACTCACTAGAGAACAAAGGAGAGCCTTAACGCTCAAAGCATCCAATTACCTACTGAAATATGGAGTCATTTATAGGAAGAAATTTGAATGGATCTACTTAAGGTGTGTGTCCAAAGAAGAGG
Source organism: Torreya grandis (assembly GCA_037957365.1). NCBI lineage: Eukaryota > Viridiplantae > Streptophyta > Pinopsida > Cupressales > Taxaceae > Torreya > Torreya grandis. The sequence goes on along the minus strand of JARHVA010000420.1, from coordinate 836,923 downwards.
CTTCTCAAATCATGTCTACTTTTCATGAAAATTTAGGCAATGGACATCTTTTAGGAAGAACCATAGCCCATAGGATTCTCAAGGTTGGGTACTATTGGCCCATCATTTTAAAGGATGCTCACAAACATGTGAGAGAGTGCCATTTATGCTAGATTTTTAGCACAAAATATCCAAAGGCACCCATGCCTTTACAACCTATGATGGTAGACAAAACTTTTGTACATTGGGGATTAAAATTTATAGGATTTATTAATCCCAATTCCTTTAAAGGCCATAACTATGTCCTAACTACTACATATTATTACACAATATGGACTGAAGCTATAGCCACCAAATAAAGTAAGACAAAGGAAGTGATCAACTTCCTAAAACAAAATATTTGCACCAGATTTAGGACCCTAGTTTCCTTAGTTTGTGACAATGGATATGGATTTATATCCATTGAAATGACCAAATGGGCTTATTATAATGAAACCTCTTTGAAGTTTGCCTCTAATCATTATCCTCAAGGAAATGGAGTTTCAGAATCTACCAACAAGAATATTATGAAGGCCATCAAAAAATTTGTTGCAAACAAACCTAGAATATGGCATAAACTCCTTTAGTATGTATTATGGGCTGATATAATAAGGATCAAGTAGTTACTCAAAGCTTCACCATTTGTGTTTTTATGTGGTCAAGAACCTATCTTCCCCATCACCCTTAAATTTACTAAATTTATATTCATACAAGAATACATGGAAGAAAACCAAGAGCTTGTAATTCTAAGATATTAGACATCATTTAGATGGAAGATAACATAGAAAAGGCATTTGCAAACTTTATTAGACATCAGGCAACTCTAAAAATATAGTTTGACAAAAGGTCCAAGGTGAAGGTATTTAGATAGGGAAACCTAGTCCTCCTTTGGGATAAAGCATCAAAACATAAGGGCAAACATGGTAAGTTTTCACCATTATGGATTGGCCCATACCAAATTGTAGAGACCTTGAGCAACAACACTTTCAAGATAAAGAACTTTTAAAGAGAAGAATTTTCATTTCCCACCAATGGGCAATACCTCAAGCATTTTTTTGCTACTATTCCACTAGGGATCTTCATGGAATAACATCTGTAAGACTACTTAGAGTTAGATTAGGTAGGCTAGTTAGTTTCCTTATTTTGTTTTCCTACTTGGCTTTTATATATTTTTTCTTATGTTTGTTTCTTGTTGTCTATTTGTTTCGTGTTTTGTCCTTTCTTATTGGTTGTGTGCCTTTATTTCAATGAAGTCTCATAGACTATCCTTGTTCATAATTGCTTAAATTTCAAGTATTTCAAGTGAGGGCATGATACCTATGCAAGTGGACCTAAGGATGTAATATAAAATTATGTTACAATATAGATAATTTTAAAAGACTCACATTGAAGTTAGTTACCTCTCAAGAACCCAACACATTTCTTAAGACCAAATCTCTATTGTAAGAAGAATAATGTATGTGTAAGGAGAGTTTAATAGTTAAGGCATATGTATGCTTGCACTTAAAACACTTCCTTGTTTTAGATTAAGGTTTCAAATAAATATGATTATCTTAAGGCCAAAAAATTTGACCAAATCCTTAAACCTAGCTATACTAGCTCCCAACCTTTGTTGAAAAGCAAAAGGACACAAATAGACTTAATGCTCAATCAAAAGATGCAAAGTCAAAGGTGATTCAGGCAACCTCCATCAGGGCTATGGATGCCTAGTTGGTAGTGGAACAAGGCTATGAGTGAATCTAAAGGTATCTCTATCAGGGATATGGATGCCTAGTTGGTATTAGATCAATTCCCAAGCCTCCCCTAAACTAAGAGAAACTATTCCTAAAAGAATATATAAATATTGCTCAAAGTGAAATGTAATGGTAAAAAAGGATATGAACCTAGATGTTTTTCCCTGAAGTCTCATGACAACTAGTAAGTGGAATAAAATCACACACATATAACTTTTAAGCTCTTACATGAGTATTTAAATTCTACACATTTGAAGCTCATTTTAACATTGAATTGCCCTAAGTAATGATATGTGGATCAAAGGAGATAAAGGACTTATGTGTTGGTTTCAAACTAGAGTTTCTATGTTCTAACTTATTGTTATGTTTCTCCTTTGAGTCACCATTGTTGTTGGGACCAACATACCCCAATTTTTTTCTACTTTTCAAAATAGGGACCGTTGTAAATGTTTCAAAACATATGTATCCTACTTTGGCTTTCATGAGGTTATTCTTTTAAAATTTAAAGATCATCCACCTGAAGAGGGAATGGTCTTACATGTTTCATTATGATTTATAAGCTAACCCTACTAATGATTACCCTTGGATGGATAAGTGTAGGTTTTATGGAGGAAGGCAGGGTTCCTGAGAAAAAACCCTAACGGTTCAAATTCATTTTTTGTGGGAAAAACATTTAGTGGGAATTGGTCCTCTTAAAAAAAAGGACCTTAAGTTTAATTTTACATTAAGGCTCAGTTATGTTTTTAAACATGTGCAAACCTTAACATAAAATTATACTTAAGTCCCCTTTTGTGTTCCTTCTCCCTTTTAAAAATGCCCTCCTAACCTCATTGAATGTTATGTCCACAAACCCACTTTTCATCCTAAACTTAGACCTTATCAATGTTTAGCCTAAGTTTTAATCCTGAAATGTCTTGTTTTTTGTTCAACACAGATGATGCCTCAAGGATCCTAAACTTTAGTCTGAATCACTACAAGTATCATTCTCTAATTTGATGTTAAATTTGATGTAGATCTAACCATCCTCACTTCCCTGAAGTCTTAAATCCAATGACACCAAATTATCCTAAGATGAACTACATACTAATCCCAATCACTATAAGAGTTTATACAACATTTAATTTGATGACTGCACTCCCATAAGTTGACATTCACAAGGACATATTTGATGCTCGTGAGGCCTTCAAATTAAACCCCATCAAAAAATTTATCCTTAGTCAAAAAGGGCATCCTCTAAACATTTAAACTTTAGGATTAAAACTTACATCATAGTGTTTTTAATGCTAAACCTTTAGCTTAAGCTTATGTGCATTAGAGACTAACTTAATGTTTGTGCATCTTAAAAGATTAGACTATCTACATTCACTTGGTGATCTTGATCCAATGATGTAAAATCAAAGAGCCTTGAAGCTAGGCAAATTGGAGAAGACCTCTCAAACCATGATCAATGGTTTGTGTTAATTTCCTAGATTGATCTAATGGACCAAATCAAACCTAAAGTCCTGATAACACCAAGAATATGATGTGTTGCTATCATTCAACCAAAAGAACCTCAAAAGATTAAATTTGTTAGTCACACTCATGTCATTTGATGTTCATGAGGATGTCTTTGACATTAACAAGACCATCAAATTTAACCATTATCAACCTCTCAACTCATCAACTCTGACCTTATAGATCATGATCAATAATTATTGCTCCATCACTGATCTTAATCCAATGATGCAAAGGGAAGGTGGAATTTTTCAAGAAAGATAGAATGTGCCACTAGGCATAACTGGGTTATCTAGGATCCAACCGACCAATCAAAGAGGACCTTCAAGATCTTAATCTAAGGTTCATGTTCATCTTATAATCCGAATCCAATTGAGTGATGAAAAAAGATTTATTTAAAATCCAATAACTAATTTTCAAATGGATTCCCATGGGAGTACGATGGGAACAAGCTTAAGGAGTTCCACATCAATTCCATGTAAGCACTAAAGGACAATCCTAAGATTTGGCACACTTGAAAAGATAGGATTTGCATAAGTGCTGCCATCCATAAGATATACAACATGAATACATTTATGAAATCCATAACCTTTACCATAAACCCTACCAAACTAGCTTAAATCCCTAAACCTCAACTTAAGGCCTCAAAACTTGACTATTAAGGACATAACTACATTAAGCAAGCTTAAACAATCATCCTAAGCATCAAAACTAGTTGTATTCCAAGGCAATTGAGATTATAGAAATAGCAAGGCAACAAATGAAATAAGAAATATACATGTATCTATCTATGAATCATGAAGGGAGACACTTTGGAGATACTAAATTAGATACAGGGGGATTAGCCAATGGCATGAATAATTAGTCTGATATTTTCTTCACAATTGAGGAGCTTCAACCTCTATCATCTAATGAGCAAGGGTTGTTAGTCACCAAGAGAAAGTTTGAGGACCTAGTTTTAATCCAAATGATAATTTTTCATCAAGTTGATGCTAAACTTGAGGTATTACATTGCATTGATATCATCACACCCTTGTTTGTTAATTGTAGAATAGATAATGATTAGATCATCAAATAAGAAGGGTAAAATATAACTTCCTATATTTTAGTAGTAGTTTTTGAAGGCTATTACAAGCTCCCTAGAGCTCACATATACCTCCCCTCCATCAAAGAATGGACTACCCAACATAGTCTAAATGTTAGCTTGAGACCTTGGTTAATCTAGGGAACTAATGTAGCTAGGATCCATGATGGTAAAATCTATATCATTAAATTTAGAGAAGGAATTAGGATCATTATGACCCTATTGTGTATAGCTTCAAGGGTGGCCACTATAACCTATGTTGAGCCCAGATGGGTTTCCTTCATACATTTCGTAATGGAAGAGAAGCTAACTCCACCTATTAGAGAGTTGATTAGTATCAAATTAGGGAGAAAATTTTATAGAATTAAGAGGAAAATCCAACAATTCACCTTGATGTCGTATATATTGGAATCATTAATGGCATTTACTCATATTCTTGGTGTCAAGAATTGGTTTTCCCACAAAAAATTACCATTTCTCATCACTATGTGAAGTTGCACATCTTAAAGTACAGAGTTCACATGTAGTTCATTAGTGATTGTATATACCCTACTTTTGTCAAGAATATCATAGATAACCCCATGCCTAGGATGCACCCACTTGTCAATAAGTATGTTGAACTCATGGGAGATATTGGTATTATCCAGACTACACTATTATTAGACTAGAATGGATCATGATCCAACCATTTAGGTTGTCTGTCTATATTCCCCTCAAGTTGGCTAAGAAATAAATTGCTCACTAAATCTTCCAAGGAATTGATAATGTTTTCAGGGATAAGAGGAAAGGCATGTTGCATCCTTTCCCATTCTGGATTGGGAAAATTTTGATCTAGGATTGGAAACAATTGGACATCATGTCTAAACATAAGGATGCCTTCTAATTTTATAAGGATGACCTAAAGGAATGGGACCCCAATAACAAGGTTGTCCCCCATTTGTATTCAAATCAACTAACCCAAAGTAACCAATGAGCATGGGGTTAGTTCATATGATAATTTTTTACACCAAAGTTATAGACTTTGAGGAAGTCCTTGCTAGGTGAACGCAACATGGTTTCAAGCTTGAGCACATACTGAAAAGAGAGGAGAAACCAATTGGGGAGAGATGGAAAATTAACCCATTGTAGTATCATATACTATCTTCCACTTCTAATCCACCTCCAAGTCAACCATAATAGTAAGCACACCAAATTTAAAGACTTAGTGAGAAAAATCTAGAATAAAGGCCAGGAGAAGGCCCTTCATCATTAGCCTATCTTCCAAAACCATATTCTCTAGTGGAACACTTTGATATGGTTTCCCTAGAACCATATGAGATGGTGGATGAATTATTTAAGGAACTTGAAAATACCTATGGGTCTGATAAAGAATATGGGGGAGCCATAGTTGAGTTGGCAAAAATTGAGGGACCTCAAAAAGGTGAGAAAGAAAAGGGAAAATAAGTGGAATTAGAACTGGTCCTTATCACACAAAAGAAGAGGGAAGCTGAGTTGGCCCTTGTCCCTAGGTCCTCCAAAATACTAAAGGTGGCATGGACCCATCTGACTATTGAAGTAAATTTGTTCAATGATGAGTTCTTCATACATGGACCTGACTAGTTCATATATAGGAAACTCAAAAAGGTTCCTTCCAAATCACACTCACTAAAAATTACCAACTCCATAAGTGAAGGTCCCCTTGATAGTGTTAAACCTGAGATCAAGCATCTCATGAAGGAACAAGAAGAAATAAAAATTGTTCAAGCAGCCAAATAAAGTGGAAAGAAAATAGAAGATCTAGGATCATTGAGTAGAACAAGGATTGAAACCCCAAAGTCACCCAAACCCTCTAGACTAGTGACCATTATCATGTATAATCTAGATATAGTAGGGTTTGAAAGGGTGAAAACCAAGAAAACTACCATTGGAACTAAGTAGTTCATCTTTCTAAAGGTATAACATTTTGTAGGCCGAACCCTTATACAAGGGTAGGTGGTAGGGGAGCATCCCATCCATTAAGAGGATGTGGCAAGTTTGGTAGTGGCCCAATCAGCAATGACCTTGGTTGAAATCTAGGGGATGCAACAGAATATCACCAATCTAGAAAAGGAGAAGAAATACTTGGAATCATAGGTTACATTTTTAGTCCCTGAGGATATAGTGAAACTAATGGATAAGTCCTTCTTTGACACCTTTGAAGGGTTGAAGGCCCTAAATCTCAGATCAAATACCTTGACCCATAAAATTATAAAAGTATAGGAATCAATCACTTAGTGGTAGAACTCTAGAGATTAGGCAATTAAATTGATTAATGTCCATCACACCAAGTGGGTCTAGGACATCAAGGTCATCAAGTTGAAACATTTGCATTCCCTTCTGGGAGTTCTTGAAGATAAAATACTAGACCTAAACAATTGGTGTGATAATTCTAATAGCTTCATAGAAAAATACAAAGGCTTGATAAAAATAATGGAAAATCTCTTAAGGGTACTATTGGTAAACCCTTATGAGACTAAGGTCACAGGCCTAATGGATGGTGAAGAGTTTAGGCAAAGTTTTAGTACCTTCATCTAGAATATTAAGGACAACCAAGGCCAACCTATTAAAGTTAATTAGAAGGTCCTTGATATCATCATGACATCAAGGAAGTATATTTTAGAGGCCCAATGCATTTAGGAACTTAAAGCCAAGAGTGACAAAGAATTTAACACATTGGAATGTCAAGAAGAGGATTGTTTAATGAAACCTCCAGTAGATTTTGAGCTAGTTAGAGAAAAATATACTAAGGTGAAGAACATCCTCAAGAAATAACACAAGGGACCCACCAATGTAGAATAAAAAATATTATTTTAGAATATGTATGCTAGTTTATTATCATATATTAGTCCTTTGTCAAGTTGGCATAAAAATAGACCTTTTGCATTGTAACCTTTATATTAAGGATAGATATCCTTATCATACCATGAATTTTCTAAGAAAATAAGTGGTATACCACCTATGTTTCCTATAAATAGGCAAACACTACCATTTTTTAAAAGATAGAGACTCTGAGCAGTTTATATACAAAGATCATTTAATACAACTAAGGAATTCTAAAAATATTATTTGAATAGTTTGTTGAAAGACAATATTATCTCTCAACTGCATGTTATTGTCTTAAATTTGAATGCTTCTCTACATTTTAAGCTACATTTTCTATCATAGGGTTGCTAATTTGTGCTAATTATATATTAACTAAAAATATCTTAGGTGTACTTCATTTTATTTGATATACATTTGGATGTGCATATGTTATTCAAGTTACAGTAGTAAACTTTTAAAGTAAACCTAGTTCTTACTTATGGTTTATATATCTCCTTTGAAGCTTGCTTGGTTTGTGATGCAATCTAAGTTTATACTATTATACACTATAAATTGGTTCATGTATGCTCAAATGAATTTGACCTTTGTCATAATATTTGAGATGGGAATTTACAATCATGTTCTTTTTTCTGCCTTACCCTTCATTTTCCTATTTTTTAAATCAAAACTCACCTAGTTTAAAGATCATTGTTAATATCCATTTAGATTAACTTTTGGGAAAAAATTATTTCAAATATCTAGACCTTGGTAGCTCCCAACTACCAAATTAAATAAATATGATGGACAGTCCCCATACTCTACTTCTATTCCACCACAGACATCATTGAATTATCACAAACTGCAACTCATGCCTTCGATTCTTTGAATCCTAAAATGAGAAGTGTTGATCAACATTGAAGATCACCTTTGAGGTAGTTATAATCATCAACACCTTACTTCCCCATTTAGCAAAAAGGATTTTTCCAGACCTGACAATTCTTAAATTAGCTTGTATCTATTCTAAAAATCTCCCCAAAAATCAACTTTTTACCCATTATTGACAATCCAAGACACATGATTCACAATTATAGGATGACACTTGAGTATTAAATTCTAAAAGTGAGAGCCCCTATGGGGGTTGTGAATATAAATTATATTTTTAGTGTCAAATTCACCAAAGTATTTATGTTGAAAAAGCTTATTCCTTAGTTCCTATAGATGAGAAACCATACCCCAAACCAATGTATCCCCCAATGCCAAGTTTTGATAGGCTAAATAATTAATATCATAGTTTTGGGGAGACACATTCTATCCCATTTCAAAAGAGGAAATTTTACTTTCTCCACTACTCCTTACCATAAAAAATCCTTCATTGTCCACTTGATTTCCTTAAGCACATTAACAGGGAGAGATAAAATTGATGTAATATAAACTAGCAGGGTGATGAGGATTTATTTGATCAATGTGGTTCTAATTTATAAAGATATCCATCTTCCCTTCTAAGCCTCCATCCTAGCTTGGAACAAAGGCAATATATTATCCCACAACCTCACATTACTAACCCCACCAAAAAGAGACACCCCCAGATATTTAACAGGAAGAGATCCAATCTTAAAATTTATAATATTGGAAATGTGTACTTGGACTATATTTTCTACATTTATAAAGTAAATTTAAGATTTATCCTCACTCACCAAATACCTCGAAGTTACCTCATATCTAGGATAAAATTTATTCATGTTATAATCCTCATGTACTGAAGCAAAACCAAAATTCATTATATCATCCACAAACTTTAGGTGCATCAATCTATCCACCCCATTTACTACTTTAATGCCTTGAAATCTTCCTTTTGAAAGTGCCACCAAGATTTCCAATCCCAAACCTTCTACCATAAATATGAAAATAAAGGTAGAAAGAGGATCCCTTGCCTTAATCCTCTTTAAGATTCAAAATACCCCAAAGGTTATTCATTTACTGAAACCAAGAATTGAGGGATATATATGCAAAAACAAACCCAATTACACCATCTTATATCAAATCTAAAATTTTCAAAAACTTCGATCAAGAACCTTGAATTTAATCTATCATATGATTTATTGATATTGATATCTAATTTCATAATAATACCATTCTTTTGATTACAAAAAAGAGAGTGTACCACCTCATATGTGATTATAATCCACTCCTGGATATACCTACCTAATATGAAACCCCCTTGATCACTAGAGATTGACTCAAGAATAGGCTTAATCTAGATTGTAATGGATTTAAAGATTATTTTATATATGGCATTACATAGTTAGATAGGCCTAAAATCACTAAAGGAAGATTGAAACTCACCTTTTAAATCTAGAGAGATAAAAGTGTAGTTTAAATCTAGAGCAAATTTTGGTTTCACCTAGGATTAATTGACCACACTTACCACTTCATCACCCAAAACATCCTAAAGAGAATGAAACAAGGTATTTGTAAATCCATCTAGCATAGGATACTTGTCCCTTCCCATGGAAAACACCATAGATCTGATATTTTTTTATAAAAGGGGGCCAATAATTTCTCATTCTATTAATCTATCACTAGCATGGGGATGTGGTTTAGGCTACTATATTGAGCCCTAAGTGAGGAATTCTTAGTTAAGAAATTAATATTTTTTATAAAAACCCACCACCTCCTTTTTTATTCCTAAATTTAATTCAAACAAGACCCTCTCACTGCTAGAGATACTTGTTATGTAGTTGGTCAATCTTCAAGCCCTAGAAGAGTTGTGAAAAAACTTCATATTATTATCACCCTATATAATCCATAACTCCCATGAATTTTATTTCTAATATACTTCCTACCTAATATGGAGTTTAAATAATTCTTCTAATAGAGATTTATCTTCCTTATATAATTCTGCATTCATACCTATCACCATTATAATTTGATTGGTAGCCTCCAATTTAGACTCCACACTTTTAATTTTTTTTTAAATGTTTTTGAAACTTAATTTATTCCAAGATATTAAATAATCCTTCATATGGATAATTTTTTACTCATCAAAAACATATTTTTTCCATCTAGGAGAGGACCCTTGTTCCACTAGTCTTTTACAAGATCATCAATGGATGGGTCATGTAGCCACATGATCTCAAATTTGAAGGGGCATAGAGGAAGGGCCTTATATTTTTAAATTTAAAAATAAATTGGATCATGATATGAAAAAAGATAAGAAGAATATTACTTTATAAAATCCAATCCTTATTCAGACACCCTATGGAGACCAAAAATCAGTCCAATATTTTTATAATGTTATAGAAACCTTCACAGTTGTTCATCCAAGAAAAACCTCATTTTTAGGAATAATATCAATAAGATAAATAGAGTATAAAAATATGGAAAAATATTTTTTGGACTATGTACACCACTTTAGACCACTTCTTTTCTCCAACCCATCCATAATGGCATTTAAGTTGCCACCTAGGACACAATTTTGGTTCCCCAAAATAAATAATTGTCCCAAAATCTCTTTCCAACACTATGATTTTAGAGCCATATATTTTGGTCCATAAACATTAAAATTTAAAAAGGACAAGTAATAAGTATACTGTAAAACTTTACAGACTTACCAATTGACCCCATATCCATAATGCTCCACTAGAACTTTGTGAGGAGCCTAGATGATGGCCAGACCTCTAGAATCCCTAGAGGAATCCATAAATGAAGCCTTACATCTACCTTATCTTTTAATATTAATATATTATACCTAGATTTATATCAATTTTGTTTTTTGAAATAGAAAAATATCATAATTTGACTTTACCAGTTGACGTCATACTAGACACCTCTTATTAGGGGCATTCAAGCCCCTAACATTCTGGAAAATGTTTTCATAGCACAACTAAGTGGAATTTCAACCCCCAATTTTTAGGAACAAAAGAGATTTATATGGTAGATACCTTTCCTTTGGATACTTCTTCCTCTATGATGTCTTTTATATATTTTATCCCTCTTTTGCTATGGGAGCCAAACTTTGGTTGTAAAACCGAACAATATTTTTGAGATATGGATAATACCTCCATGAAATTAAGATCCTCTTAATCACTCAAATCACCAACTAATAATTATAAATGGAGATCCCTCACCCAAATAAAATCCTCTATTTTCACTTTTAAAACTTCCTAAAAAAAATCCTCGTTTATCCCAATTTTATTTTACTAGTCCAAGCACTCTTGAAGATTATTAGCTTCATATGAGATAAAATGAATATCCTTACATAGGGTATTAGGTGATAAATCTTCCCTTGATTCCAACTTCTCCTTTAGACTAATTGTATCTTTACATTTAAAACCTAATTTGGAGGCTTTTCTTTCCCTATTTCCTATATGTAAACCCCCTACTTATTATGCCAATGGGTAACCTTGGACTATAGACAAACCTTTATATCCCAAGATTAGTTTCTCTTCATAGGGGCCTATTTATCCAAAAACTATATGTGAGTGTTCCCTACTTTCCAACATTTGTAGCATCAAAATGAGATACTTTACACATCAATTATCTGCTCCCAGCATCCCCTTAGGGATTTCAATACTATGCTTTCTAATATTTTGGCCTCTATGTCTGTCATCACACAAATTATAACATATGATGCCAAAACACCTTCACTAGTGATTGGTTCAAACCCTAATCCTCCTTCCAATGCAAGTAAAATTTTCCTCTTTCCAATACTCAGTCAAGATACCATACAAATAAATATAGCTAGGAAACCAACCCTATTTCTTTGAAAAAGGATTGAAATTAGGGCACCATGGTTGAAGCCATAATCCAAAATAAATGGTCCCCCATCTAAAATTTCATGTTTATTTTCAACCAATGGACATATAATCATGAATAATCCCTTTAGTAGGAACTTAAATATAATTCATAGGCCCCAATATTTTTCCACCCATACTTCCATTACACCAATGGATGTCCATTTGCCTACAAAACTTCTTATCAAACCCTTCACCCTCAAATCTTATAGGGTTTTATCAAATGTCACTCCTTCAAACATAATCACCTGAGGATCCAAGAAATCTTATCCAAGATTTCCATCTAGTGTTAGGATTTCTCTTGAAGGGATATCCATAATTGAATCCAACCTCCCAACCACATTCTTAGTACCCACAAGTGAATGATTCATCCTTTTGAAGTGAGTATTATCTATCTTTAATCCACTCCATTACAACCCATTTCATTATGTTATTTATTTCCCTTTCCCTTGGCTTTCTTTTTCTCACTCCCTGATCAATATTCATCGTCTCCTATCTGATCCACCTCCTTGATCACTTCTTACAAGTCACACCTAAACCACCTACTTTTTTGACCTAAGTTATTTTCTTCTCCTCCCATAATTTTTTTCCTTCCCCTATTTTTGCACCATTTTATTTTGTAAAATTATAATTTACCTTCAAACATATCTTAATACACAAAATAATGTCATTTCCCCTCACCATCAATGCCCAACTTAACTTCAAATCTAGTCATAATATAGTTTAAGTATTCTAACTATTTATATGTTAATTTATTATTATACATTGAAGGTTGATAAATTGCTAATAAAACACAATTTTCATTTTGAAAATTTTATTATTTACACCATATAATGTTCTTGTTTTAAATGACCCTCATCTAAAATCATATTTATATCTTCATTTATTTTAACTCCCTAATTATAATATAAAGGTAGTTATTAGCTACTATGTGACCCTTGTTTTCTATTGACTACGGTGTCATACTCTCAAGCCTATCAACCCTATAATCATTCTTTTATTCTAAATTTTTGCTTAACTTTATGGCATGTTTCCAATTCACCTCCATTTTTGTTGTACATTCCTTAATCCTTTAATATAAATATAAACAACATTATTTGAAAAATAAATAAATAAATACTATATAATAAACAAATCTCATCAACACATTTACATAATATTTAACTTTCATAAAGGTGAATCTTTACTCTCTCTCTCTTTTTAAATTTGGGCAAGGACTAACTAATCTAATAATAATTTGAATTTTTAAGTTATAAGTTAATGTATTATCTTCTTGGGCAAGAAATTAATTATCATAATTTTTTGGGTGTGGCATAAGAGATTTTTTATTTTTGGACTCACTAATAGACTCCTCATAGGAATGAAATACTTAAATATATTGTCATGCCTTAAAATTTTATATATATATATATATATATATATATATAATATATATATATATATATATATATATATATATATATATATATATATATATATATATATAACATTCTTTAAAGTTGAACATATTATCACATATTTTGACATTGACTATTGTTTACTATTAGAATGCTTCATTATATCTATTGATTAAATAATTTAAAAAAATTACACATTAAAGTAAAAAGTTGGAATACACAACTCAAACTCCCTATTGGAGGAGAATATCAACCCAAAATATAATACAAAAATATGGAGAACACAAAGCAATGTTAGATAAAGCATGCCAACATTAAAAAAACCACACTAAAAAACTTAAGCACAAGTTATTACATTGCAAGGAGGAGGTGGAGGACCATCTTAGGGACTAGAGTAGTCCAAAAAGTATTTTTCAAAGGAGGATCTAAAGCTTTACATCCATATACATGGTTTTGAGGAACCAAATAGGCAATATACCATTAATCAATATTTTTCACCACAATTCTAAAAAGGACAACTAGTGACCCCCACTTAGAAATATGGGAATCATATTTTCCATGTGGTGGTGACAATATCAAACCCCCCCCCCCCACCCATTAGGGGAAGTAAAAATTTTATTGCAACTATGAAATTGGGTTTGGCAATGCCTTAGTATTTGAGGTAGAAGGTCCTATGGTGGATATTCTGGGGGGATACAAATCATAGCATAGGGGGTGCTTCCTTAGTGATCTAAAACTATTTCATATGTCTAAAATGCATCACAAAATTTTTTACTTGTAATTGAATCTATATGTAGGTTGAAGATAAAACAAGAACCTTGTCATTAATAGAGAACTAATAAGAATATTCTTCATCATTAAATAAATTATAATTTATAGCTTTCAAAAATTGAAAAATAATTAAAGCTTTTAAAAAATCCATAAAACATCTAAAATTTTTAAAATTATAATAATATCCATGGAGGGTCAAGTACCATTACAAAAGGTTTTGGATGGTATGGTTGGAAGATACTATTTATCCACTTTAAGATAAACAAGACTTTGGGACATGTCCAAAAGATATGTTTGAAAGACTCATGTTTACTATAGGTTGGGCATTTGGGTTGAAAAATTATTATGTGTGAAATACAATCCCCAAGTGGTAGGCATTTATATACCAAGCATGAGAGGATGTGAGATATATTGGGTTCAAGCTTGGCTTTCCAAATCCTCTTTCCAAATCCTATCTACTTGAGAAATACATGTTCAAGCTGAGGGGCTAATATTCTAATCCTTGTTGAGATTGTAGATTGCATAATACAAAGGGATCATTGCTGATATATAAGGCTTTAATAATATTGATTAAAGTGATTATCACAATTCCACCTCTAATATTTCGACCATGAATGTGGAGGTTGAATTCCCAACTTGTGGAGCATGACATCTAGAATTAACTCTTGAATGTGGAGAATGATTGGTAAGAATATATTACTTAAGTTGAATTTCACTTTTAACATAGGCTAGAGAGCCCATTCATGAGTGGAAACCAAATTATTTATCTTAAGAATCTTTTTTTTGAAAAGACTCAAAGCTTTTATACTAGTAAATTTATCCAATAGGAAATTGAAATTGGTCATGAAGGGAGACACCAAATATTATGGTCATTTAAAGAGATACCACTAAGAAAACCATCACCAATTCATTATAAATGAGTATTTATAGCCTCATAGACTTTATAGATTCTTTAATTAACAAAAGGGTGTTTAATTTGGCTGAAGTAATCTTGACTAGAAGATTATGGAACCCAAGGGCATTCCAACTAGAATTACCATAAAGAGATCAAGATGATATATAATGTCATAGAAAAAATTTCCAAGATTCATTACTATTAGGTCCAAAATTCCCCAATATTAGATTTTAAATGGGGGTCCTCTTGTTCTAATTTTTTCTTTAGTTTGTAAGTATATGGATGTGAAGTTTTAACTTCTAAATGATTTTGAACCTTAACTAAGTTTAAATTCAAGTATTTTGAATGTTAGAAGTTCCATGTATAATATGCCCAATATAATTGTGCCTCTAAAGTGTTTTATTTTGATTTGAAAGTGACCAAGTCTATATAATTCCCCAGTATAAATATCGATCAATATGAGATTTTAGACTTAGCTATTTAGAATTTATATGAGCTTTAAAAGTGATGTGAATTCATTTTTATGGATATATGAATTATACTTTGTGTTTAAACTTAGAATTTGGCCTTTGTTTTGTACTTTAGTGGCTTTTTTTAAGATAACTTAATAATGACTTCATTTTCCTTAGTTCTTTTATTGAATTATCTTTTCTACAAATTTTGAAGACTTTTGGTGGTCCCCTAGATCCTTTCACATGTCCAAATATTGTTGACACATGACTTTGAAGTTAAATATTATTGAAAAAATAAGTCCTTTTAAATCCTTAGGGCCTCAAGATTGCACCATGTGGCACCATCCTAGTATTTTAAAACCTTGTAATCTTAGAATCTTAGAGGCATTATGAAATTAGCCTAGAAGATAAGAACCTTAGAACCTCAAGACATTAGGACCTTAAGATTATTATATTATTAACCCATAATCCTAGGAGTTGATCAACATTGGTAAAGGCTCATGGCCCTGAGACTCTAAGAAGACACCACATGCCACCCTCTTATAAAATCAAGAGCCTAGAGTGATTATAGAATTAGCCCAAACCATGAAGATCTTGAGAATTTGAGAAGAATCCTCATGGCCATGGTGATGATAGAATAAAATATCAAAGTAAATATTGAGGGCCACAACAAGCTACCAAATGGAAAAGTGGGACCTAGCAAATAAATCCCATGGAATAACAAATAAAAAAGAGTTCAAAACTAAGAAGAAGCTAAAATGGAAAAGATATCTTAAGGAAAAAAATAGAAGATGAACCTAAACCACATCAATATACTAAGTCATCATAAAGGGCATGCGCCTAAAATTGACAGCATTCTAAAGCATCAAAATTGCCTAAATTAAGGAAAATAATACAATACTCAGTCGAGCTAGATTTTGAAGAGTCTAACTAGTCAAAAGACGTATGTGGAGTGAGTTGGTGGATTTTTAACTTGAATATTCTCCTAAGTGTTGGACTAATCACCAACACCCCCCTCAGGGATTTATGACATGGACTAATATCCTCCCATCAGTACTTATCTAGTGTTTATATCAGGGGTTAACAGGTTTACCTTTTCATGCAATGGAAAGCATTCATTTCTAAAAATTGGTATCAGAGCCATGGTCACAAGTCTGAATCCCCTCAGGTAACACTAAGGGGAGGATTTTTGGACTAATCACTAGCATCCCCCTCAGGGATTTGTGACATGGACTAATAGCCTCCTGTGGGTACTTATTTGGTGTTTATATCAGGTGTTAACAAGTTGACCTTTTAGCACAATGGCAAGCATTCCTTTCTAACACCAATTGGGCATAATAGAAGAATCATTCAAAATACATGGTCCAAAAGAGAGAAGTGGGGGATCATTTTGGTTAGATAGCTGTCATAATGGTGGAGAAAAGACAAATTGAATTTGGATTTCCTTTAAGAATGGAGGGAGACTTGTGCTACATGGAGATAAGTCCCATTCTCTTTTCTATAGAAGGCAATCCTCATTCTAGTAAAAAAGAGGAATATGTTATGCACTAAAAATATATGGAAATTATGATATGATTAGTCCTCTTTTTTTCTTTTTTTTTAGGCTTATGATTGTCTGCGTAGAAGGAATACTGAAATACTTTTATAATAGTACTAAATTATATACTAGACTGGTTGGAAATTCATGTTATTTAGTAATGTCCTTAATTTATTAATGGAATAGAATTTATTAATGTTAATAAGAGATTTAAATTCTTATTTTTTAATGAATATGTAGTTAGTTTATGTAATATCTAGTTTGATTGGTTTTGAATTTCCAATATGTTCAACTTGAGGCTATGGCAAGCCATTATGTGCAATAGCTACAAGCCTTTCATATGATTTTATTTAATAGAATTTATAGGTAATATGTTTAATTAATTCTTCAAAATCATGTCCATTTAATTTTAATAGTTTGTGATATAGCTAGACTTGGTACACAATTGTACAACTATGATTAGGCATGCTTTTGATGTTCAACATTAACAAACTTATTTCATTCAAGGATCCACTTGCTTTCCTTCCTTACTCTTTCTCCCATTTTATCTTTTTTTATGATGAATATTATATCTATTTTATTATAGTGTGATAAAAATGTGAATGAGGAATAAATTACTTAAGGAAACATCAGTAATATTTCTCAAGAAAAATAGAGTTGATTGAACTTCTGGTGGTTAATTTCCATTACTCACCCAACCAAATGATTGTAAATTTCTTGGTCCTTGGATTATCTAGTTGAATCCTAAAAATTAGGTTACTTTGTAGCCAATTTTTTGTTATATCCCTTTATTCCATCATAATATTTAGTCCAATAACTATTCCTATTGTGGGTCACAAATTGAGGCCAATAGAAATTGGTGCTAGAAGGAGGGCCTGAACCTTTGGTATTTTTGTTTAGTTTGAAATTATAGATACCTTATGTGGTAGTGATTTATTATATAGAGTGAGCTTTCATATTTTCCATATTTCATGTTTTATTAGTTTAAGGTTATTGGTTTATATGTACCTAATTCATATTTTATTTCCCAAATAATCTAAGCCTATTGATCGAATCACTAGATCTTGATCAATCAGAGGTAGATTGATTGTTTACCCATTAAAAATATTTAGGAGAGCAAAAAACACTAGAGGGATACTAAAAATACCTTTAGACACCCCTATTATTTCATCCTCTCAACCTACCTAAAATATACCCCCACCCATTGAAGCACCCATGACTTGGTTAGCATGGTCTATAATAAATGTTTTAAGAGACATGCATGATCTACCTAGAAACCTTGAGTGGTACCTTCCAAGGTTTAACCTAAGTACTGGGAGGACTTTTTAAGAACATGTTGTGTCATAAAAACCTACACTCAGATCACTCAACATTGAGCATGAAGATGTGACCTATAGGCTATTCCCTTTTGCCTTGCTTGAGTTATCATATGATTGGTTCTTTAAATTTCTTGATAATTCAATTATAAACTATAATTAATTTATTAACATGTTATTATCCTATTTTGGTTAGGTGGTAGACCCTAATGTTATATATCAATAGTTTGTTTGCATGATAAGGGATCCCAATAAACCTATATGTAGTTTAAATTCCTTGTTTCAAAAGATATATTATAGGTTGATAACCCTATATAGATTAGATGATCAATTATCATTATAAATGTTTAAGAATGTCTTGGACCCATGTATAGCCATGCTCTTGAGGAGGGATTCAACTATCATAGATCTACCTTTTACCTATTAAGAGGTAATAAAATCGGATAGGTATTTCAATCCATAAGGAAAAATGTTTACCCCTATTCATAACATCCTCCCAAGCATGTCAACATTGAACCCAATTACACCTATAAATTATAATTTTCCAATGCTAAAACCTCTCCCAATCATAAAACAACTTCCTCTACTCTATGCTACTCCAAATAAGAATTTGGTATTTTTAAATTCTTTTGGTAGTGAGGTGATACCATGGGATTATAAACAAGATATAGTTCCTATTACAACTAATAACATAAAATTTCAATTAATAATTAGTTAATATTAAGATAGACTCAATTCAAAGGATGGTCCAAAGGTTGAGCACCAATTTCCTTACTTTGGAAAAAAAATAGGTAGTTCAAGTGATGGAAAATTTTCCCTAAATTTAACTTATTAACACAATTACAGACCCAATAATAAGTAAGGAAAGAAAGTTGAGTCTCCATCTAATATAATGCTTGAAATTAACATCATGGAAATTATCCTACCCAACTGGTGTCATGTGCATGACATAGCCTAGTATGGGGAACTTGACTATGTTGAGTTTTATAATGTCTTAAAATTATTACAAAAGGATATTGATTAATATGAGGTTTTTCCCAATAAATAGAATAATATGGGTCATCCTAATGTTTAGAGTTCATCCAACTCACTTAATACAACCATGGTTATGGAGGCCCTAGACTTTCCTAGTGAAGGAGACAATGAATATAATGAGAGTGATAATGATATTTAGGTTTTTCATCATTTCTAGAGGGTAAATTATACCCTTATGAGTAGGGTAAACCAACCTTTGATAACCAAAACAACACCTAAAAACATTTCTACTTCTTTTGACCCAAAATCTAGGAATGATCCTTCCCCACCAAAGCTACGTGAGAGTCAACCTACCACTAGTGATATGACCTAAAACATAATCTAGGATATTAAAAGGATAAAATCCAATATATCCATCCACAAGTTCTCACAAATTATTGAGAATATGGATTTACTCCTTACATTTCTTACAAACAAGATCACTTAGCCCAACAATTAAACCAAGGTCAATATCAACATTGTGATACATAAATTCAATACTAAGTTTCCACCCTTCTTAATTATGGTCTAAATCTTTTGAAATAATTTTCACAATTTCCTTTTTGATTTATATGTTTCATCAAATGTCATGTATACATGGATTTGTAGGAAAGTAGGACTAGTTCCTATGAAATAAGATAACATAGTGGTCTAGCTAAATAAGTATAAAGTCAAGGTTGTAGGAGATTATTGAATGTTCATATTTAATTTCAGGTTGAACCAAAAATTCATTAGTTTAAAAACATAGAAGTGCTTTAAATATAAGAGGTTATGTCTTACTATTGATTAGAGATTGATCTAAATCTCTAAATGGTAATATGGCAACAAATGTCTCCCATATGTGTCTATCATGGAGAGGAATGGAAAATTAGATAAGGATTGATAGACATCCACACATATAGTTGATGATTGTAAAATATAATTTAATCAATGAATAATTAAATTTTTCCTCCATAGATTTAGGTGTCTATACTCTAACCATCAAACCAAAAAATAAATAAAACTCAGAGAAGACCAAAATTCAGGTGTGTGGTCTTTCTATTTTAAACAAATGTCTCCCATATGTATTTATCATGGAGAGGAATGGAAAATTAGATAAGGATTGATAGACATCCATACATATAGTTGATGCTTATAAAATATAATTTAATCAATGAACAATTAAATTTTACCTCCATATATTTAGGTGTCTATACTCTAACCATCAAACCAAAAAACAAATAAAAACTCAGAGAAGACCAAAATTCAGGTATGTAGTCTTTCTATTTTAATGGATCACTATCTAAGCAAGGGTCAGGTGTAGGTATTGTATTTATTGGTTCTTATGGTTAAAAAACATGTATCTACATATAGATTACAATTACACTATACTAATAACATAGTATAATATGAGGCACTAATCTTGGGATTATAGTTTGTAACCAGGTATGACATCCATTAATTAAAGGTTTATGGTGATTTTGAATTAGTCTCAAATAGATAAGGAATAAATTATAATTTAATGTTTCTCATTTGAATTAAGCACCATGCTTTAGATATATGGAGTCTTTTGATGCATTTAGCATCATTACCATTTCTAGAATTGATAATGGCATGGCAGACTCACTTGTTATTTATACTACTAATATTAAAACTTTGGATAATATGAATTTTTAAAGTTTTCTATTGAATTAGATTAATGCCCATCTGTACCCAATAATGTGAATAATTTTTAAGTGTTTGATGATGACAAGAACATTCTATATTTCTTTTCTAATTCTAATGCTTTTAAAATGTAGGTGGTTGATGAAGATAAGAGGAATGATTTAGATGAATAACATTATGATTTTGATGGAGTTATAAACCTCAAGGATAATTAGATATATGTAGATAATATTTATGGATTATATATCACCTTAGTCTTGTACACTTGGTAAACTTGGACCTTGGTTGTTCCTCTTAGGTCTATACCTTTCCAACTTTCATAAGTCTTGAACTTGGTTTATTTTGTGCCCCTTCACATATCTCTTAGTCTCATTAATATTATGTTTATGACCCATACCTTATATCTTGACCATAATGCTTAAAACATGCTTATCTTCTAAATTTTTAAGTTTTGAGTATGTGCCTACTTTCATATTCGCTAGATACTAGCATCCGAGATAGATACATGCATTGACACTAATGTATTTCTCTAAAATAAGTGTCTAGTACCCTAAAATCATCAAATTTATAAATGACATGTATCCTAATGATCAGCCTAAGTGATTTAATTTGAGTTAATTTTCCAAAGGGATTGATATAAATACAGGATCAACCATCATTCATTATTCTCCTATGGAAAACCTAGCACATACCAAGGAAACTTATGAAAATAATTTAGTCAAACACTCAATACATCAAAGTTTTTTTTATGTTATCCTATTTTTGTATTAGTCATAAGAACAACACATATACAAGTTTTAAGTACTGAAGAAGCAACCCAAGAGATATATTTTACAAGTTATAAGCTAGGTCATTATTATACTTACTTATCACACATTACATGATTCGCACATAAGATAACACATAAGGAATAACTAAATCAATTTAAGGCTCTCTTCATAGTATTATTTATGTAGGTAGCATTCATTGATATAGGGGTATTTTTGGTCATCTTGACACTATGTTCCCACTAACCCATTTTCCCCCAAGGTCACTATGAAGAGAAAGAACTAGGATTTTACAAATTCATGAAGAGTGATAGTTCATGACCTAGATATGAATACACCATAGTGAAGGTGAAGAATAACCTAAAGCATCGAGGTGGTCACATCATTTTACAATAGATATTCCATATACTAAACCTATGTCAAACCTATACACTAGTGTAAACATAACCATCATATATTGATACAAGTGTTTGAGGCTATAGAGGCACTTAATCTAGAATTTGGTGATTTTTATATAATCATATTCTAGTTTACTTCTTCCATGTTCTAGATCTAGAACTATATCAACATTAGAACTGACTAAGTACATTACTTATTTATCATTTCCATATCTATCATATTTATATTTACTATTTTTATCCTATCTTAATTTAATGAATTCAACATATGTTATATCTGATTTTAGCATCTAATTAGTCTATTATAGATTTGATTATCACCCTTATGATTATTTGTTTATATATACCCTTTAACCATAAAGAACCCTAGTCTAGAGAATTTTAGGGTTAAACATCCAATGAACCCAACCTTTGTGTTTTCATGTGCAAACCTAGTTTGCCTAAGGTTCCCTATTTTCTAAGTTTTAATGTTGTACTTATTTAATTCCATTTTTTATTATCATGATGGATTGCTCCTTGGCATTTGTTTATATTGTTTATCCTATTATAATATCAATTTTTATGACATTTCAAATTAATAAAAATGAATTTACTTATCTTAAACCTAAGGAGGGTGATAGTTAGCATCCCTCTAACCAATTTCAACTTTCACCTCTTAAAAGGTTAGGGTTGATCATCCTATTATGCCAAAATAAGGAAAAAATATATTCTCTCCCACATCCCTTGATGGTAAGTGTTTTCATGTTAATTCTAATATACCTATGGTATGTGCTTGAAAACCCTAAAGGAATAAATAAATACTATGGCCAAGCCAATGCATGAGTTAAAAAATCAAAATCAGACTTTAAATTCAAAAATCATTTTATTGAAAAATCAGGTTTCATATATAAAGAATCCATAGTATGCTATTGTGAACCATGTGTTTTCATTTTTTCATACCAATTATGTGCCTAACAAGAATCAATATTGGAAGACAAAAACAAATTCATCTAATGGTAATTATTCTACAAGTCATCAAAATCCTACTAAGAGGTCAATTGATATTCTAAGGGAAATGATTAGAAATAAGTTGATAAATCTACCTCATTTATGTCCATTGATAAAATCCAAATATTAATTATGCATATCATAAAATGAAAGGTCACCATACTGATTGTTGTTTTTCATTGAAAATAAAGATACAAAATATAAATTCTCCTAAATCAAAGATGTCCAATGAACAAAAATGGGTACCAAAAGAGCCTCAAACACAAAAGGAGGCACCTTTGCCACATCCATATCAATATTCAAATGATATATCATTAAATTTTTATGACCATTCACATGATATGAAAGTTTATAATGTTTCAAACTCCAGAAAAGAGATACCAAATATTCCAAAAAATGATCCAAATCAAGAAAAATTGAAAGAACAATCTCAAATGGTAATGTTATAAAATGAAGAAAATGCATATTTTTATAATGAGCAACATAATATGTCTAATGATTTTATAATTTATATCCCACATGTTTACAATGATGAAAATGAAAAAGAAAAATCCATTCCCAATAAAGAATCTCCAACCTATTGTGTGGTTGGTTCTTCATACATAAATACTCAAATTTTTAAAATAATTGTTCAAAATCAATTTATTCAAGACAAACCAAAGATCTTGAAATTATCCTTAAATACTAGCTATGTGTATGATCCTAATTATGGTACAAATTGGTGTGATCCTATTAGATCATGATGTGATCATATTGTTCTATTTGTTTAAATGCTACATTTACCTAGATATGTTCTTCTATTTTCTATATGGTTCCATTCATGGATTATACAGTTGTCTTATCCATTTGAGGTGAGGTAATTACTAGTTTATATTCTTCCCTTACATTAAAGGGGGAAATATCAATGGTGGCATATTTTGGAAACATGTTTTCCACACCTGGCATAGTTTTTAGATTCAATGTGGTAATGTCATATAGGCATGGTTTCCACACATTCATAGTTATTATATTATAGTGTGGGCATGTTTTGGAGACATGTTCTCCACATTGGTACTTATATCAATTTTTAGATTTATCCACATTGGTACTTATTTAAGTTTTTAGATTTCTCTATATATATTAGGGGAATGATTTGGAAGCATATTGTACACACTTATATAGTTTCCTAATTAGCCAAAGAACACATTTATATGATTTAGATTCATAGTTGTGGCATAATTATATACATTGGTACCATTGTTATACATAGTTTCAACATGAGACATGTTGGGATATTTTCCTTTAGTCTAGCATATATTTTCCTTTGTTGTGCACCTAAGAAAACAATATTTACAATAAGTTATCATGTTGGCATATCACACAAGAAAATTTTCTCATGTGCTCACCCAAAACATTCAACTTAAGACCAATTCCCATTATTTTTATCATGTGAAGGTGTATTCATTTACTTTCATAAGTTAGGTCACTCAAACAAAAACTTAGTCCTAAAATCATACTTAGTACCAATATAACTCTTAATTATTCATTCATCACTTAACTAACCAAAGATAAAGAAATAGGGTGTAAATTGATAACAAAATAGTAATAAGTCCATAAAAACCATGAACATATTACACAATAATTTCATCAACACAAGATTCCTTTCATTACATTCATATATCATATAAATATCACAATTATTCTATAATATAATGATAAAAAAACTAAATTAAACAAGGGGGTATTTATATATGGTTTATTCTAACCATTTAGTTATAGAATTAATTACAAAAAAAGATGATTAACCAATGACCATTAACAATAATGTGTCATGGAAAGCCATTTAAAATGAATTATTAAGGACCCAAACCTAATTATCCCTATATGATCTCTCTATGCTATACATTCATCATCATACACCTATCTTTCCATGGGTCAGTGTTATATTTGTGTTTGAATTATTCTTCTCTAAAGTTTATGAAAACCACTCACTAATCATCTTCATTTTCTAAATATTTCTCAAGTATTTCATTAATATTTTAGTCTTATGGTATTGGGTTCTCCATGAGTCATGCTTATTTATTCTATGTGACTAGCCTCTTCCATGCCATGGTGTTCTACACCATGATCTTCCACAGCATGTCTCTCCATGTTGTTTGTCTCCAAAAATTACTTAGACAAAATTTATTAAAAATTGAGAGCCTAACATCACCCCACACTAAGTTAATAGTCATCTTTAACTATGAATTTTATTTAGGTACCTCTATTAAAAATTCAAGTCCTATCTATTCAACCTACTACTTCACTTCATCTAAATGAATTAATGCATTATGGAGCTTAGAAGTGATTTCCTCTACTACCTCCTTAAGCCTCGTAGTCTCCTTAGGTTATTATATATAGTCACTTTCTTGAACATTTAAATGCCCAAGTGATGTATACGTATCCTTATGAACATCTTATAATGAAACAATATCTATCGAAACCTATCCTCAAAGCACTAAGAAACTAGAATTCAACTCTTGATGGTGAGCACTATTTCTTTCTAGGGCCTCCACATCTTGAAATTATTTGGCATGCTTATCTCAATATTCTATTATTAATGTGCTCTTACCAAATTTTTGGTTTTGAAGTTCCTCTACTTAAAGCTATGCTTCTAAAATTTTCTTGGGTTGTACTAGTTTAATAAAAACCCCATCAAGGATGGGAATGATATCATCATCTCTATTCAAAAATCTCTTACATACTTCGATGGCCTTAGTGAATCAGTTTATTTCCCAAGTTTTCTCTTGTTTTGGAATAGGTTGGTTTTTATATTTATTTAACAATAACTCCACTAGGGTTCCCAACGTATCAATAGCGCCTCTAGTAAGAGGAATTCCATCTACAAATACCGAATCATGTTCCAAAATAGAATTATAAAGTGTTAAGGTCTTCACTCTAGCCTTCATCACTATTTCCAATTGGCACTTGAGCTCTCCTACCTCCTCTTTAATTTTTATCATCTTTGTGCACTCATTGTGATAAAGAGAAACAACTTCTTGATACTTCTTATAAAGCTATTTTAAATCAAATTCCTACAAGGAATTCAACCTTACCACCTTGTGAATAAATTTCAATATAATTGCACTTTATTGACATGTTATACACATATGAGAATACACCCAAATTTTATTAAGGAGTTCCACCTCTCCTGGTGTTAAAAGAATGTTTTTCAAAATCAGTTCACATTAGCACACTTCATTATATATATCATTATAAAAAGATAATTCTTGCATAGTCTTATCTACTGAGTCCTCTTTGGGGAAATATTACCACACAAATAAGTATTTTTTTACAAACCCTACTCATATTGATTATGAAGGGTTAGGATTACACTATTAATCATTGGCATCTACTACACAGATTTGTTAATAGGTTCCTTCCCTTTAGAGGGATCAATCTCAAGTATTTTTACATCTAGCTCCACTTCCTAGTGACTTAGACATATATCAAGATCACCCATGCCTAAATTTATGTCTATGACTTCCCCATATTCACAAGTGTGACTACCAACATCCACTTGTGTTTCATCAAGGGTGGATTCTTCATGTTACATTGGTAAGGGATCATTTTAATTTGACTATAGTGTGGCCTCTTATTTCTCTTATTTCTTGGGAGAAGGTCCCCTCTCTGGTGTTGTTTCCATATTTATTTCCTTCTATTTAGGTTCCCCATCCTTAGGTACTTAACTATCTTATTCTATAGGAACAAATGTATACATGGAATAATCAAGGCATTCTAATTAACTTGTAGGCATGTTGTATCTTAGGGGAAAAGGGATAGTATTTTACTACTTAGTTTGTTCAATCTAAGTGGTCATGTTGGCATCATGACCTAGCCTCTTCTAATTATAGTGCTTCCCAATCTTTGGTGGGGGTGGAATTGTTTATTTTTTATCATCATCACTCCCCTATGTCCTCTTCCTTGGCTTCAACATATTAAAAAAAAAAAATGGAATACCCAACCAAAATTCACTATGCCTTGATGTTGGCATTATTCAAATCTAGTTTCTTTCTATAGGTCTTCTTCCCTAAATAAACATAAATTTGATATAGAATGAGTCTCAATGTCAATCTTGTTAGAATAAATATTCATAGGGCATGCATCATATATCTTATTGATGTAATTCATAAAATAACTATAGTAAAAGCATATGATAACTTGGGCCATCTAGACAAGTCATCTGAAGGGCTCATCTAGATGTGCACTAGTGAAAAATATTATTTTACTTAAAATTGGGCTTAGTCTCCTATCTTGGAAGGCAAGTCCTTAATAATTAACCACTCATTCTCAAAATATTCCTTCATTATATCATACCAACCCTTCATATTAGATTTATGAGTATGGGTTATAGTTTCAAGGCATGTGAAGGCTTTAAATTTTTTGGCTAGAGACTTATTCTCTATAGGGTAAGCCCACTTTAAATCACCACTTGATTAATTAGGCATGCCAATTTCATCAAATATCAATACTAAAATAATATTTCCACAAGAAAATTTTTGATTAGGTAGGTGTTAGGCCTTCTCTACATCTACAACAATTTTTTCCACAAAATAATATGAAAAATTATACTTGACCCCAAGGGTTGTCTGATAGGAAAAATAAAAGTGAACCATGTCTACTTATTTCCATCTATCTACACATCTAACTTTGGTGATAACTAACTATGTATCCAGTCAAAGGGAAAGATCCTAAAGACTTTCTATATACATAGTATGGCCTTGCTTATAATACTCAAGCACCATCACAATCCTCCCAATTTCTTCCTAATCTTCTAAATCTCCATTAAGTTTAACACCAAGGAATTTTAGACCTATAACTTTTATAACTCTCTAGGACATGATCCTCATATTATACCCTATAAAATAGAATTAATCCTCGTGTACATGTAATATAAGAAACCTCATGATCTCCATAGGTTTACCAAAGTAAGGTAGATTAAATAGATTAAAAAGCTCTAACATCATTGAGGTTATTTAAAATAATAAGGTCATAAAAATTTTCATTTTATGTATTTTACCACTCAAATAAATTGTCACATTGTAAATCCACTTTATTCCGTAGCTAGAAGTGATTGTAGTCAAATACATGGCAATTTGGCACATTAGACTCCCACTTCTCCATGCACAACACTATTTTAGGATACTACATGTCTTCAATCAATAC
The DNA here is from genome assembly GCA_037957365.1 of Torreya grandis. Taxonomy (NCBI): domain Eukaryota; kingdom Viridiplantae; phylum Streptophyta; class Pinopsida; order Cupressales; family Taxaceae; genus Torreya; species Torreya grandis. The sequence goes on along the minus strand of JARHVA010000420.1, from coordinate 808,619 downwards.
TAGGGTGGGGGTGGTGATGATGCTTTCTTTTTTTCCTCATATACCATCTTAGATTATTTCTTATTTGTTCTCTTAGTCTATTATGGTAAGCTTTCCTCATGCACACCAAATTCACTAGGTACTTCTCTTATTAAACTATGTTGTACAACTCCATTCTCAAAATCTTATTCCCCATGAATCATAGGAAATGGATCACTGCATTGGAAATTCTTATTTAGACACATCACCTTATGATGATCGTAAAGGTTGAGGTGTGGCCATATAACCCTCCTAAATGAATATATGATTACTGCTTTAACTCCCTTAGCTTTCCTACTTCAACATCCTCCAATGGTATATGTTGACTCCTACAGCCTATAATTCCTTCAATCTACACTTACCCAATCACTATTCCTCCACTTTATTTGTTTAATATGATTGCCTTAATATAAAATATTCAAATTAGTCATGAAAACTTGACAAATTCTCCTATTTTAGCTTTAAAATGCTTTGTTTGGCTCTATAGAATCATCAACTATCAATAGTTAAGTGTAAAAATGATGACTAGTTAACCTTTTATAGCATCAAGGGATAATATAAATTTACTTTTCAATAACCTCATCCATAATTTTAAGCATGTAATGCCTCTTAAAATATTTTCATGATTTATATTTGGCACACATAACATTACACATGATTTTATTGCATTTAACATAGTTGTCCCATCCTATGATTTTCTTGAAGTGCACAAAAGCTATAAAGAATTTAAAATATTACATTTCCAAGGTAGGAACCCACTTTATTCATCTTTATTCCTCATAGTGGTCATGTATCGCATCCTACATATTTGCTTGTCCTTATAAACTTACACTTATGTGCCTCTTTATCCACATGCATTCCCTTACACCATTTCCTTGACGCTTTGTAGTTTTACTTCTTTCACACTTCTTACCCCCACACTAAAAGATGTTCATAGTCCTCCAAAACATGATAAAGAAAATAATAAAGAACCATGTGTTGATCTAAAACTACATAAGGTCATGTAACCAATACCATACCTTAAGGAAAAATATACCAAAATCCTAAAATAAAATAATGGCATATGCATTATTAATAAAAGGAAAATATAACTTAGAATGGTAAGGGTAAAGTTGACTACCATTGAAATGGCTTGGAATGAACTAGCCATGTAACCTCTTTAACTTAAATGTTCCTATGGGATGAATAATATGAATATTAAATGGACCATCCTAATGAATGCAAATTTTTCCTAAATGACATGTAAACTTGGAGTCATAAACTAATACCTACATACCCAAATAAGAAGTCTTATTCTTAAGATGTTTATCATACCATGCATTTTATTTCTAATTCTCCACTCTTTGACTCTAATGTGATATAAAATGGGTTTCATCCAACTATAGTAAACAATCCAAGTGAACTTCAAAATATTCCTCATCATACAACCAATAAATTCACATAATACATAAAGAAGGTACAAGGAAGTCAATTATGAGAATGACTTTGACACCAAAGACAAGATTAAATGGAGTACTCATGTTTAGCCATTTATATGTGGTTTGATATAGCCATAATACTATATAAATGTGATCATCCTAGTTAGTTCAACCAATCTTTCAATTTTTTTTAGTGTATGACCCAACATTTTATTGAATGCTTTAGCTGTACCATTAGCTTGAGGGTGGTGAGGTGTAGTCTTGTGGTGTGAAATCATAAACTCAACCAAAAGGATGTAGATTGTCTCATTAATGAAATGAGTTCCAAGATCACTATTCAAACTTAAGAAACATCCATACCTTGTAACAATATGCTCCCAAATAAATCTAAAAATAGTGGTAGTAATACAATCCCAGGTTGGTGCTATTGCAACTTAGTGAGTGAGGTAATCAATTACAATAATGATATAGTACATACCAGTACACCTCCTCATTTGAGTAATGAGGCCAAAAAAATCAATAGACCATTTTTCAAAGGGTTCATGAGGAAGTATTAGATGAAGCGTAATAACATCCATTTGGTTCAATTTACTTATGCACTAATATATATCACATTGGAATGCATAAGATTTAGCATCCTTAAATGGAGTGGGCCATCACAGACCAAATAATAGAACCTTATGCACTATAGAATCATTGGTATAATGTTCTCTAATGATAAGTTCATGAACCTCTAAAATAAATTTAGTGCATTCATGCTACATCATGAATCATTGTAATATTTCATCCCATCCAAGCTCATAAAGGTCACCCCTAATGAGTTGTAAAAGAGAAGCATGAACATCCAACTACTTTTTCTCTTGAGTACTAAGGTGGGCTAGTTTAGAACCTATATTAAGAAAATTTACTCTATCCTCTAATTCTTTAAGCATGCTTGTTACTTAAACTATGCACATCATGTAGGTCGTACTCAATAGAATACACTAGTTCACTAGATTCAATGCATGATAATTGATCAGGTCTATAATTAATATTACTTGGTTTCACCATCACAAAAAAATAAAATTCCTAAAATAGCAAAATATACTAGCAAATGCATCCATGCAATAATACCTTATTCATGAAGTGTTTCAGTGCTTCATGGTTTGTAAAAAATGAATAGGGTGGCCAAAAAATATTGATGAAACTTTTTAAACATGTAGACCATAGATAGGATTCACAATTTATGGTTAAGTAATTTTTTTCAATTGGAGTGAGCTTTCAACTAGAAAAGTAGATGGGATGATCAAGATTGTCCTCATCAAGTTGAGAAATAATAACACCTACTACCATACTTTAAGTATTAGCATGCACATGAAATGGCTTCATTCATTCTAAAAACTAGAGAATGGGGGTAGTGATTAGTTTATCCTTGAGTTCTATGAATGCCTGTTAGTGAGCATCTATCCATCAAAGTTGGCCATTCTTATTAAATAGTTCTTCTAGAGGTGATACAATCTTATCATATCCTTGAATTAACTTATTATAGTACCCAATGTGTCCTACAAAATCACATACCTTATTCTATGTGGTTGGTGTTAGAAAGCAAAAAATAAATGCAATCTTAGTTGGATCCACCAGGAGTCCATCACAACAAATGACGTGCCCAAAAAAATTCCAAATGGAGTAGAAAAAACACACTTCTTAATATTAAAATAAATTTGAAGTTATTAATAGTGATCAAACAAGAGGTTAATATTAGAATAATGATCCTACACTAAACCATATATGGTCCAGTCATCCAAGTAGACTTGAATGAACTTATGACTAAAATCCTTAAAATCCTTTATCGTAATCCATGAGAACATGGTCAAAGCATTCTTCAAACTAAATGGAATCACATTTTAAGTGAATGGACCCCATTCAATTGTAAATGTCATCTTTGGTTTATCTTCTTCTATGATCTATAGATGAGGATATCTTGAAAAACCATTAGTGAAGGTATAAATATTACACCCAATAAATCCTAAAATATCTTTAGTGAAATGCATCAAAAAAGGGTTGGTTACACAAGCAATACTAAGTACCCAATAGTATACACAAATATGAATATGGTTATCCTTCTTGATACTAATCACCATGGGGATCACCCACTCAAATTCATCAATAAGCATGATAACCTAGTGCACAACAAACTATCAATCTCCTCTTTAACCTAATTGCATATATTAGGATTTATTTTATAAGGTGTCTTTCTAACTAGTCAAGCATGCTCAACTAACTTGATGTGCATATTACCCAATGAACAATGCACTCCTTTCATCTAGGTGTAATTCTATGTAAAAATGTCTTGCTACTCCTTTAATAGTTCAAAAACCCTGGTGATCTCAGTATAAAACCAATAATTCCCCACAATGACCATCTTGGGCACATCCTATGCACTAATATTACACTAAATCATCTAAAGTGGATCTAAATAAGGCTACCAATCATTTTATATGGTGTATTAGACATTACATGCTCCATACTCAGTATGTAAATCTAAGTGATTAATGGATGGAGTTGGTGGGTCAAAATTGATACCTTTATCAACTTGGTGTACAACCTTCTATTTTCATTTCCATATATTCTCCCCCAATGCATGGTCTGATTGAGATTCAATTAGTGAAGAAGATAAATCTTCTATATTAGATTCTTATAAAATGGACAAGTTGTCCTCACACATGCCATGCATATGTTATATGTAATATTCAATTGTCACAAGATCCCCTATAATATCTTGATGCATTAATTTTAGGTTCAAGCATAGATACGTGTGAGGAGATGAGTAAGATATCACCAAAATAATATTACTTGGAAATTTACTCTAAGAATCTATGTCCAAGCATTATTCTTTATGTACATACCATGCTCTAGCCTAAGTGCATAGAGTATCATAGAATTCATGAACCCAGAGATACTTAGGCAAAGATAGCTCATTCACATTCCACAAGTTTTCACTAGCCTCAAAATGAGCTATGGAGTACTAATTACATCATAAGTTAATGTGTTATGAACTAAATTATCATGATGAAAATGATAGTGCAGAACAACACAAAATCAGTCCAAAGTGAGCAAACTATGATGGTAAGTTTCCCACCATTGAGTAATTTTTATTTTACAAACATGTCTAAGTGAGTGTATCCATTCATCTTCAAACATAGAAAACTTCCAACTACTGCACATACTCTTGAACTTCCATCTATTTGTGAAATCTAGGTGCTTCATCTAACCACATGGGTTGTGTAGCCATAATACATGTATGAAAATTTTGAACAAATATATGGCATTTAAGTTTCTTGCATAGATAATCCTCTCAACTACCAATCAAACCACAAATTAATCCACTAAGATCATACTCTTATTAATATCAATAGTTAAAAGCATTACTAGTAGTGTTAAAAATAGATTGTGCATCTACCTAACATAATATGCCATCTGGACTAGGATCAAGATGCTCAATTCCCTAGGTTGTGACATTATATATATGATTAATGTCCTCATCTACATTAACTAGATCAATAAAAGAGGTACTTGAGCATGGTCTAAGTGGATTAAAACATGTTGATTATCATTTTCAAAACTAATGTATCACCTTTTAAAACTTAATTATACATTATTTTCATATCACCATGGGTGACCCAAGAGATACATAAAATTATCAACTTTATCCAGCTCAATTACATCAAATTTAGCCTTCAAATTGACACCTAAAATGATAATGATGACATCCTTAATAAATCCTATAGGCAATGCATGAATCATATTATCCATGAATAATATATGAGGAAAGGGATTCAAATGAGGGTCTTCCATCTTTATCTAAACATCCTTGGTGAGTACATTCAACTCTATGCTAGTGTCAACTAGTATATCCTAAATGATCCAACCATCAATATCTACATTTTCAAAAATTTCTTTATCACTCTCTATACTAGGTTGGATATGAACCTCTTGTCATCATGAATGGTTCAACAAATGATCCTCTATAAGATTTGGTGCTTGATGACTTAGCCAATTTCTCAAAAAGGGAATGATGTCTTCATCAAGAAGTCATGTTCATAACTCATGAAACTCATCATGCATTGAGTCTTGAATATATGAATCCTTCTATATTTAGGCACATGTAGCAGCATTTTTATCCTTAAGGAACTAAATTTCACCTTGTAGCTCCCACACCAAAGTCATTATGTCGATTAAAACTTCTTTTTATTGTTAAGCATCTAGGTAATGATTTGAATGAGGTTTCTTCCATTAAACCTTGTAATTGGGTTGATTTTAAATGGATTGGGAAGGATAACCACTTCATGTATTAATATTTACCTTGGGACTAGTTGGAGTAGTATGATGGGGTATCCATTGAGTAGTTGGAGTCTTTTTAATCTGTATCATTCTAGCACCCTTCTCATTCCTCTCCTTGGTGATAGTGGTATACAAGTCTAGGAATTCTTCTAGATGATGCTCATTATTACAAAAGGCACATGTTGGATAAATTGGGAAGTCATGATGCTAATGCTTCAGAGATCCACAATTGTAGTAGGTTTTAGGTGGAAAACATCCACATCCATGACTATTACCTCTATAGGACCATCCTCCATCATTATCCTAGTTTTTAAAAACATAAATATGATGAGTACCACATGTGTGATCCTCATTAATATCACTAATAAGTCATTAATAATTGGTATCATGAGTATATTCATCACATATTTTATAATTTGAGGATACCTTTGATTATGTAATGTATTAAAGCAAGGACAATCCCTCACATCATGGTCTTCTTGGCAAATCTCACAAAACTACTTTAACATGGGGTGAATTTTCTTCTTGGGATAATTATTCCTATTATGAGCATCATTTTCATAGTCAACACACCATAAATTGGTATGAGTATAATGAGTACTATTCATAGTGATATTATCTAACTGGGATGCCATAACAACAATATGGACTTTCATAAAGGGACTACTCCATTTTTCAATACTTCAAATGGATTCAGCATGAAGGGAAGCTTCCAAAGCCTTCCATGGGTTAGTGAAGGTCTTATAATACAATATGTGTCAAAAGGGAAGTAACAAACCTCATACAAACCACTAGGCATGTTGAGTTACATTTATCTCAAATGATAACTTAAAAATAAGTGTTTTAAAATGCACATCATACTCATCCATGCTCTTAATGAGTTATTATTTAATATCCTTAAAATAAGCAATACTTTTCCATTCAAACTTTTGGATATTAAATTCCTAGAGAAAATCTACTTTCAACTACTCATAATTCACCATATATTATTGTGGATCAAACATAGAGTACCACTTATGTGCATGGTCTAAAAGTGTAGTGGCAAACTAAGTTTCCTTTCATTTAATAGAATTAATTCCATGTTATTTCAAAATAAGTTCACTCTTGTGAACATGTTTTGATGCATTTTACACATTATGATTCTCAAGTAGATCGAGTGTCACCTTGTAATAAATAATGGGTAGACTAGGTGTTGGAAATAGAGCTTGTTGTGATGTACTTCCAATCCCTCTTAGACCTTATGGGGGAGGTCCACCAATGCCTCTTGAACCAATTCTATATCCTATAGTTTAACCATTATTAGTACCACCTCTCGCATCTCTTGTGGAAACAAAATCACTTGATGCATTGGGTATAGAAGTAGGTTAATTAACTATGGAAGGGCCTCTACTCTACCCACTAGCTATATTTGATCCACTAGACATTCCAAATTGAGCAATAGGGTTGAATTGTAATGAAAAAGAAATTAATAAAAAACACTATCTTGTTCATGTTCTTCAAAAGTATCATCAATAGGTTCAATCTTTGACTCTACACTATCTTTATCCTAATTTCATACAATAGCATCATCTAACTCAAGGGCATGATCATGCACCAAGGGTAGATAATTGGGCTTATCCATATTATTCTCTATAGTAACCAATGATTAAATTATTTATTATACACATACCCATGTTAGTGTTGGGTGAAATCCTATGGTTGGTGAGTCCTCATTATGCCTTTTCACCTCCCTACAAATCCTCATGGTACTTCTAGTGTCCCTCCCTCGATCCCTTCTAATCATATCCCTTCACCTAGCTTCATCGTACTTGTGTTTACACAACTCCCACTAACTTGTTACCATGTTGAACTAATAATCGTAAAACAAAGTATGCCCCTTCATTTCCCCATTGACTCAGCTACTCATGAGATAGAGAGTTTAGCCTTTTATGTGGAAGTTTTCAAGTCCTAAATCAACTATAAGATTTTTAATATCAAAGAAAAATTCTTAATATACCTTTTATGAAACTCCTAAAGGAAGTTAAAGAAGCTTCTTTTAGACAAGAGTAAATTGATATTGTGTATTTAAAAATATATCTATTCAAGGTTTCTCACCACCAAATATCCATTGCACACATCTAGGACATTCACAATCTCTCCAAGGCTGACTAGGAGATCTTCCATCTATAGTTACTTAAATAGTATTAGACATATAACAAAATATAAGCATGTAGGTGAACATACACTTATACAAATAAATATTCATAGAGTGAATCATAAAGGTTGTGTTCAAACCATGCACATGCATAAACTCATTGTTAAATATAGTAAAGTGCAAAATTATCATCTACATTATTAACCCAATGCTCAACATTTTTCAGAGATAATCCTTAGAGAATCTTCTCACCATCAGGAAAATAAGTTCTATGAATCCCAATAATGGAGCTAAAATGTTGGGCTCTTTCTTTTTATTCTAGCGTATCTTTTCCCTTTTTGTGTGTCTAAGAAACCAAGAGTTCTAATGAGATATCATGTTAGCATATTGCACAATAAAAGTTTCTTGTGTACTCACCCAAAGCATGTAACTTAAGATCAGTTCCCATTGGTTTTATTTTGTAAAGGTGTATTCATTTAATTTCCTATGTTAGGGCACTCAAACAAGCACTTAGTCCTAAACTCATACTTAGTTCCATATCTATCTTTTAACTATTCATTCATCACTTAAGTAACCAAATAAAAATAAACAAGGCACAAACTAATGACAAAATTGTAATAACTCCATTATGACCATGAATAGATTACCCATGTATTTCATCAACTCAAGCTTCCTTTCATTGCAATCATATATCATATCAAGATTACAACAAATCTAGATTCAAAATTATCAATAATAATACTAAGTAAAATAAATGGGTATTTTTACATGGTTTACCTTGACCATTTAGTTATAGAAGTAATTAAAAAAATAATGAGTCATCAACAACCATTAACAACAATGAGTCAGGGCAAACTATTTACAATGAATTCCTAAGGACCTAGACCTAACTTCCCCTATATGTTATCTCTATGCTATATCCTCATCGGTGTGTTCCTATCTTCCCATGATCTAGTGTTGGATTCATATTTGACTTATTATTCTTTGACATTCATGTAAACTACTCCCTAACCATCTCTAATTTCTATTTGTTTCCCACTTATTTTTCAAATATCTAAGTCCTGCATTTTTGGGTTCTTTTTGTATCATGATTTTTTACTCCACGTGATTATCATTTTATGTGCCATGGTATTTTTCACCATTGTCTTCCATGCCATGGTATTATACATTGTGTCTCTCCCATGTTGCTTGTCCCCAAAAAGTACTTAGCCAAAATTTATTAAAAATTGAGGGCATAAAAAGGCATATATAAGGGGCATATGATATGTAATGTGTGTCTAATATTGTAAAATCCAATCAATTTTAGATTTAAAAAATGATATATAGACTACTACCATATCATTAACTTTTACTCACTGATACATAGGATAGACTATATTGAGACAATCCACTTCAGTAGTTGGTTCTCTTTTGGTATGGTTGAGGTGATTAAATCCCTCAATATTTCCAAATTTTTAGGTTGGACATAATTTTATCATCTATCCTCACCAAGTTTTAAGTATCATTGGGTTGCATGGTTGAGTTAATCTCAAATTTAAGGTGGCAACTCATCTTTTTTCCAAGGCTAGGGACATGTACATTAAAATATCTCTTTGTCTATCTCCTTAGATATATGCACTTTCCATATTTATATATATTTGTCTTAACCTCATTTTAAGATCCTTACAATGATATATATTTTCAAATCAACTTGCCAATAGGCAAGGCACTATCATCGATACATAGGTGTACTCCTAAACCTTACTCTTTTAATTTCAATCTTTTCAATACTTTAAATTTTAGATTATATGCATTGATTATATAACTTAACATGCTCTTAGTTTTAGTTTAGTCAGCATCAAAAAAATAATGTTTGGCTCACATAAATATAAGGTGTGTTATACACACTTAGGTATGTATTCCTTTCATTTAAACTAGCAATTTTATTACTAGATTAAAGTGGGGAATTTAAATGATATTTATGGATTATATATAACCTTAGTCATGTACACTTGGAAAACTCAAACCTTGTCTATTCCTCTCAATTTTGGAAATTTCCCACTTTTAAAAGTCTTGCATCTAGTCTCTCTTATGCCCCTTTACCTATCTCTTGGTTTATCCACTCTTATTTTAATGACCTAGACCTTGTAACTTTCCTAGAATGCTTAAAACATGTTTATCTTCCACCTATATAAGTTTTGAGTCTATACCTACTTTCTTATTTCCTAAATACTAGAATTTTGGATAGACACCTACATCAATGTGACTATCCTACTCTATTGTAAGTTTCTAGTGCTCTAAATTCATCTAATTTACAAATTAAATGTATTTTAATGGTTTTCCTAAGTGGTTTAATATGAGTTACTTATTTAAAGGTATTGATATAAATACAAGATCAGACCTCATTCATTCTTTACCTATGGAAAACCTACCATAGACTAAGGAAACAAATCAAAAACATTAAATAAATCACTCATTAAATCAAAGGTTTCCTATTTTTCATATTTTCATACCAATCATAGGAACAACACATACACAGGTCTAAAATACTGAAGGAGCAACCCAAGAGCTATATTTTTCAAGTTAAAATCTAGTTCATTGTTATCTTACTTATCACATATTACATGATTCACACACAATCCAACACATAAGAGTGAACTACATCAATCTTAGGCCATCTTCAGGATATTGGCTATGTAGACAATACTCATTGACAAAGGGTTATTAAGGGTAAGTTTGACACCATATGTCGACTAACCTTTTTTTTGCTAATGTCACTATGAATATGAAGATCTAGGATTTTTTAAATTCATGGGGAGCAAAAGTCCATAACCTAGATTTAAATCAACCAAAGTGAAGGGATAGATATATCCAAAAACATCTAGGTGTTTGTAACCTTTTTTAGTAGATATTTTGTACATGAAACCTATGTCAAATCTAGACACTAGCATAGATGCAACTATCCCAAGATGATACAAGTGTCTAAGGCTCTAGAGGCACTTAATTCATAATTTGGAAACTTTTCTAAAATGATCTTTGAGTCTTCTTCCTACATGTTCTAGATCTAGAACTCTATCAACATCAAAACTAACTAAGTATATTACTTCTTTGTCATTTCCATATTTAGCATAGTTATACTTACTATTTTTAGCCGATCTTAGTTTAATGAATTTAACATATGTTATATCTAATTTTATCATCTAACCGACCTACTTTATATCTTATTATCAACCTTGTGTATATTCATTTATATATCCCATTTAACCCTAGATAGCCATAATATAACATCATTTTAGGGTTAAACAATCTCAAAAAGAATGATATCATTGGAAAGGTTAATCTAATTATAAATTCCTATATCTAGCCCTAAAAGAGATGTTTTATCTAGTTAAAGGTCATGATTTATTAATGTGGGGGTGCCTAATCAAATTTAGAACATCACTATATGGCCAAAATGCAATAATGAAGAAATGTAAACTTTATAAAAGATGTTCATTTACTACCAAGGCATCATTTCTTGGATAAATAAAAGCCTAAAGGTGTTCAAAGCTAGTTTTATGTCACATAATATTCCACTAAAACTTGATAAGAATACATTTAGATAGTTTTAGAGACTATTCAAACATGTTATTGAGTTTCTCAATCTTAAGGAGGTTAAAAAGTTATTTTCAGATGGTATATTTTTTCTAGTAAGACTTTTAACCTAGGCAACTAATTTAGTACTAGTTATAAATAGAAATCAATAAATTCATCTCTATGTTGCTTTCAAAAATTTGAATCAAGATTCAGGAAAGGATGATTATCCACTACCATATCTAGATGAATTCATCCAAAAGGTTAGTGGATCTGAGATGATGTCTTTCATATACCTTTTCTCAGTTACAATTAAGTTTTAGTTGACAAGGATACTAATCTAGGATAACCTTCACCATAAAGTGGGGCACATTTACTTATAATAAAATACCCTTTGATCTGATCAATGTTGGTGACACTTTTTAAAGAGCCATGGATATAGAATTTGAATTATTTATTGGTAAGTTAATTATTGTGTATATGGATGATTTAACATTTTTTTCCAAATACATATCAAATCATTTAAGACACTTAAAAAATATTTTTGAACATTATATATAAGTTTGGTATTTCACTCAATCCAAATAAATGTATTTTATATACAACTAAAGGTAATCTCCTTGGTCATGTAATTTTTAAATAAGGTATGTCAATACACCCTAAAAGAGTTGATGCTATTTATAAAATTCAATTACCAAACATTAAGAAATAATTGAAATATGTTTTTGGTAGATTAATTTCTTATAGAAATTCATTTCAAGTTTTGTTGAGATAACTAAACCCTTGAATTCCATGTTAAAACATGGAGCTAAAGTTGAGTGGATGCCTAATCAAAGAAAAAAATTCAATAAATTAAGGATGCCATAATGTAGTCCCCTATTTTGGTTAACCCAGATTACGTGAATTATTTCTACTTGTATTGATTTGCATCTAAGCATACCATTGTTTTCATCCTTACTCACAAACTAGAATATAAAGAGCATCCTATAGCTTTCATGAGCACCAATTTGAAGGAAGTTGAAATAAAGTAACCTATTTTAGATAAGCAAGCTTATGCACTAGTAAAAGAAACAAATAAATTTAGACATTACATCTTGAGGAACAAAATTGTTATATACGTGCTCTTGAGATTATTTTAATTTGTTAATCTAAAAAGTAAAAGTGCATGAAAAGTATGGGTTTTATGCCCCCCCTTCTCTCAAGATTTTATATGGTGACATGTAAATTTTCGATACTCTCCCTACATTAATAGTATATCTATAACAAGTGGGGTTTATCTAAAACTAAGTTTTACATGCCTAGATGCTCCTAAATATGGATAACACTAGAGATGAAATCACATCATTTAGATCTACATCAGCTGACTTGTTGTGAAAAGGTCATATCCTTTTCACAACCACTACATCCATCAATTGCTTAGGGTAGTGTGATGTCTAAATTTCCCATATGGTCTGAGGCCAAGTACCCTTAATAGAGCTTATTTTAATTGCTTAAAACAAGTGTCCTGATTGTTCATCCTCAATTTATATACCCCATCATAGAGTGGGTTTTAAATGATGTTGGGAGATCAATTCCTAGGTCAATGATTTCTTAGAGAACCCATGAGGAGGTGATGAACTCATGCTCATAAGCCAAAGTGCATAAAATAAAAACAAGTGAAAAGACTTTATTTTCATTTTGGGGCCACCCAAATCATATAGATTTGGGGAGGGCCTTAGTGAATTTATTTTTGTGCCTTTGGATAAGGCAAAAAATGTAAAGAATGAGAATTTTTGGTTACCTAAGTTCCCTAAAGGGGATAAGCAGAGAACATACATGAAACACTCATTTTACTAAAAGAAAACACTTCAACAAACAAGCATAAAAATATAACTCTTATGAGTTTTATAACTAAGATTTGCATTTTATTTTAAATCACTAAAACAAAGTATTGAATGAAGTTTGCCTTTGATTTGTTATGAAATGCAGACTAAGTGACTTAAAATCCTACAAACAAGGTGTTAAAAGACTAAAAATAGGGTGTGAGATTATTAGAAAAACTTATAGCTTACCTTTTTAGGTCCCTATTTTTTTGTGCAAGTCGATCTCATCATTCCATAGAGTGATCTTGTCATTACATAATTTGATCTTGATGAAAAAGAGAAGACACTAGTTCATGATCTCACTAATCAATAGGGTGACATCACTAATTAACAAGGCATTTATACCAAAGTACAAGGGATTTCTACTAAAATAATAAAAAATGATTAAAAAGAACAATAATCACCTATAAATTGCTAGTTTAGGATGATCTCTTTGTTCCATAGTGTAATCACGTTGTTCTACAGATCGATTCTACCTTTCCATAGAGGGATTACATTAATTGAAAGATAAATATTGTCATTACTACTAGACACATAGGTGGACAGAGAGTAGATAAAATTATTTTTCCATTCACATATGTAATTTGGTCATTCCACAAGGAATTCTAGCCAATGTTCAAGTTGATTCCATTGACTTCTAGAGCGATTTTGCCATTTTATAGGCCAACCCCATCATTTTTCTCAAAATCCATAGAAATGTAAAATGAAATAAAAATAAGTCCAAAATAGCCTCCAAAGAGGGTCTAAATGTAAAATCAAAAGGTACAAAGACTTGTGTGACGTGTGAGTCCCACTGAGCATGCCAAAAAGTAGAGTAAGATTATGAGATGCATTAGTATATGTGTTAATCAATATAACATCTAAAAATAAGTATATAGAAACTAAAACATCAAGATTACTCCCTTAAAGGGTGTTGCTATCAAATTCTAAGTGTTATTTGAGAAAGGTATACCATCAAACCTTCCAAATAGTGTCCCTCCTTCCAAGAGCGGCAAAAAAACATGTTTTCCATAGAATTGGTGCTTTATGTTTTCATCAATGAAGAGTATCATTCTCTTCCATGATTTATTAGTGAACCAATGACTTAGGCTCACAAGATTTGTCAAATTGTGGAAATAGGTGAAGCTTTTCTATTGCATATTTTGTATAGTAAGTTTGTATATTTGAAGATTTAAAATGGTGGTCTTGGCTCACTTATTTATAGCTTTTCAATATTTTTAAGAATCAACCATGATCATATATCTTGAGATTAAGATGTGTGGCCATGGGTTAATTTGATTTTGGAGGGACAATCCATAAATAAACCTATTAATATTTAGAATAATGGTACATTGATGAGGCATGGGAGGGCTTAATCTTGATATTTATTCCATTAATGGTTTATGAATGAAATATCACTTATTATTTCATAGTATGATGTATATTTGAACAATGAATTTACAATAAATAGATTTTTAACAAATTCATTGAAATTTCACTTAGGCTCTTGATTTAGTTTGATTGGTTTAAGTGACTTTGATTAATTTTCTACAATTCTTTGGAAATTTATTGCACGCTTAATCAACTTGGCCAAAAATGTGATTTTACTAAGTCTTAATTTTATTGGAGTATAATCATAAAAAGGTGTTAGTTGTGTATGGAACAATACCCCAATTAGATTATTATGGATGTGAAATAACACATGCATGTGATGTGTGTTGTCGAATTAGAGGAATTCAGTGGTCCAAAGTGTCATTTTGAATGATTGTAATTTGAATTGAAGTGATTCTAAAAATATAATAATTACATAAAATGCATTACCCCATTTAGGGATACATTAGCCTAAATCAACACATATACATGACAAGTTTGAATTATTTATTGCATTTTAGTGATTTTGGCCCAAACTGTGCATTATCACAAGATATTGCTTAGATTGATAATTATAACTTAATAGTGATAGGAATTATATGTCTACATTTTCCCCCTATTTGAGAAGGCATGGTGAGATATTTGGTCGAATTAACATCTTTTCAAAAAATGAAAAGATCACTATAATCATAATAAAAAAACTTTGTTCCCATTTTCCATTTTAAATTTTGTATGAGTTATGGAGAAATAGGGTTAGGAAATGCTCCAAACATCATTTGGATGGCCCATGATGCCCCATTGAGGGGAAGATGGACAAATTGAAAATATTTGTTGGTTTGGGCCCTTGATCAAAAGAAATGATAATCACGTTAATCTCACCAAAAGAGGTTGAAAAACAAAGAAATTAAAATAAAGTAGGAGGAAAATAGAATAGAGGGGATAAAATAGTATCCCAAGAGAGATAAAATGGTTCAAATATAGGCCTAAGGGGTGAAAGTTTTGAAATTTTTACTATATTTTGACCCTGGGAGTAAAACAATAGTTCATTTTCACCCCTAGGTATAGTAAATTTAGAGCTCTAAGATTTTTGTTTGAGAGAGCTAAGAAGAATGGCCAACATCTCACACCACCATCACCTTCAAGAGTGTGTGAGAGAGTATTAGGGACCATCAGAGATTGGAGCATTGGTAAGTACCTTTTTGTATTTAATTTTTTCTTTTATTGTATTTATTATGTGAAGGAAGTAGGTTATTAGGCATTTCTATCATTTTCCCATATTGGAAAATGTGAGTTTACCCATGAAAATGGTGGAATCACTACAAGATCAATGATTTTTTTGACCCTTCAATGGGATCATGGGTCAAAATGGTGAGGTCACTAAGACATTAGTAAATTCACATTTTTGGGTGGAACTCACCCTATAAAATGGTTAAATCATAAAGATTAGAAAGATCACCCTACCATTTGGTGGGAATGACCTACTAAATAGTGGGTTCATGTCTTATAGTTGGATCACCCTAAAAAGTAATAGGGATGACTAGTTGAATGGTGGGATCACTATAAAAATGGTGATAACACTAGAAGAAGATATAATGGGCCCCATAGGAGATTAATCTATCCCCAATATTAGAAGAAGAGAGAGCTATAGATGATTAGTCTAGGCATCAAAATTAGAAGAATTGTTTGAATGATAGGAAATATAATTGAATTAATTCCTTGACTTTAATTTTCAAGAGTAAGTTGGGGTCATCACATCATAGGAGTAGTGCTCCCAAGTTTTATGGTGATAGGGGCTCATGATAGATGAACTCATGGGTATCCTAATGGTAGTAAACCTATATCACCTGACATGATTGCCAGTGATTGGTTTAGATAGAGATTATTTATCAGTACTTATAGAGAGGTGGAAATTGAGGACCTATACATTTCATCTACCAATTGGGGAGGTTGTCATGACAATGGAGTATGTATACCACATTTTATAGGCATCAATTCAAGGATCTAGGATGACTTGGATGTCATCTAGTCAATAGGCTATTTTAGAAGACTTATTGGGTGTGATCATAGATTGGGATGTGGTAGGTGGTTGCATAGATGTAGATGCACTAAAGGACCTAACTTGGACACCATAAGATAGAGCTAAAGTATGATAGGGGATAGTTCCCCTAGAGGTGGTAGTTTTGATATCTCTTATCAATGGTGTTCTATTATCAAACAAGAGTGGATAATTATTTCTAGTGGGTTTGATCGATATTGTGTACGAGAAGTTCAATCAACTTACATGATTTAGTAGAGGATAAATCATCTTAGTATAGTTGTACACAAATTTTCACATGATAGCATATCAGAGAAGTCACAACATAGGCCACAATACATTGTTATAGGTATGGGCATGAGAGTGCATATCCATTACATAGCTAGTGGGGCCTAAATACCAGGGAGGACTAGAGGATCCTTTAGCTTGGGGATGGTACCTCATAGGACCAAGTATGTAGGGATACATGGGGGACTTACCTTATTATCTATGAGTTATAGATGAGATGGAGGACGAAGACCTTATTTGGAGCCCCTATTTAGGGACATAGTGGTTGTGGGTGGAGGACTTGTTTGTGATCAGGTATATGATCACTCCATATTACATCATAGGGTGTCATGACTATGTGGTGGAGAGGTAAAATCTAGATCAAATCTAATGACTATTTATCATGCATTAGGATGTCTTAGAGTATCTACACTACTTTGCTCATATGACCAAGGAGATTAGGGAGTAGGGGCCACTAGTATATAGGGCTAAGGTGGTTATTAACTATGGCAAGGTGGTCCATGTATTATGGGATTTCTTTGGAGGGGTTATAGATGTAAGGGTCATCAATTATTATGTTTCATGGTAGATTAGGATGAGACTTATCCAACTAATGAGGCCATTACCCCAACATCCAATCTTATGTCAGAGATGGGTCTAGATAAGGAGAGATCAGGGATAAGCCATAACATAGAGATAAGGTTAGGTGCCTATACATCCAACAATCCCATATGTGATAACATTGTAGGTAGTGTAGCCTCAAGCACAATAAGGTCTAATATAAGATATAAATATGGTTGAGTTGGGTGGGTAGGATGTGGATATGAGGGATACCCTAGGTGGTGATGGGGGCCATGGTATAAGTTTAGTAGAGATAAGGCCCTTTGACATAGGTGCAAGGATAGGTTCAAGAGGGGCAGGGCCCTCTAGCACAAGGAGGTTCATGGAGGACAAGGATTTGATAGATAGGTTCTAGAGTAAATTAATGTATGCCTCTTAGATATTTCTAGATTACAAAACATGATGGCTAAGTTACAGGCATAATTGGTGAATGCTCAAGGAGAGACCACCAACCTATAAGGTCTTATTATAGTTAGATATGTAGAGATTATTGATCTTAGAGTATAGGTGGCATATTTGATAGGGGTTTAGGCCTAGTTTTCCACACAAGATATGCAGCTGTAGATAATAGTTAGGGAGTGAGATAGATATCAGGTGGATTGGGAGAGAGTGATATCTCAGGTGGAGAGGCTCATATAAGAGTGAAATGAAGCCCACTAAGCTAAGATGGATACAAGTTCAAGACTAGCTCAAGCCTTGGAAAATGTGATTTTGGCTAAGGATGATGTCTTATGTTCTAGGGATGATATATCCTACTAGAGCCAGGCATATGAGGTGGCATTTCTTGCATAGAGGAGAATGGATTCTTATAGGGAGTGTATGACATCAAAATGGACTTACCAGACTTCTAGTTCTAGACATGAGACTAAGTTAAAGTTCTTAGTGATGCAATAAAAAACATAGTGGGTAGTCATGGGGTCTCCATCACCATGTCCAATAGTAGTGTGAGTATCAGGGATGGGTTAGAGATTTTAATAGAGTCGCCCTAAGGATGAGCATGATTAGAGCTGATTTTATTAAATCTTCTTTTGGTATTATGAGGTGTATACATATTCTCATGATGTATAAAAACATGATTTTAATAGATATATATGACATTCATTTTTTTCATTATGATACTTGTACATGGACTCTTAATATTCTTTTATTATCACATGATGTTTACATTTGTATGGCCCTTGTTATTATATGTTTTGGATATGATAGTTTTAGTAGATTCACATCCTTAGTTAGCATATGGATGTTGATGTATTGTATTATTTTGCTTCATGTATGACAGATGCTATAGGATAATTTAGGAGATGCATGTTTTAAATTAATCATAAAATAGTCAAGTAGACTCATAGCGTATGACAAGAGATGCACATATTTCATAGAGTCTTATTTGTTTCCAAATTTTTCCTATCATATATCTTGTGTTAGGCATTAGGTATGGTGTGTTCAGAAATGATTTTTAGCACTAGACTTTTGGATTTGGAGCACTCAGTGTTTAATATAGAAAATTTGAAATTATGCACCAAAATTTAAGTAAGAACAAATCAAGAACAAATGTTTTAAAAACTTGAAATAATGATATGAATAACCAATATCCATGTATATTAACAAAATTTACTTGAAAAATAAACAAAATGAATAAAACAAGCTAAATGCATATGGAAAAAAAGTAAGCCAAAGTAAAAGCTAGACTTAAAAATGTATACAAAATGTATTTAAACACAAGAAAAAAATATAATAAATAAGACAAAATATAAAGATAAAATAAAAAAATAAAGGTATAACAAAGCACCAATAAATGGATAAAAAACTACTAATAAGAATTAACAAATAATAAAATAACAATAGATAAAATAATGACTCAATAAAACAACAATGAAAACATAATAAAACACTAATAAATAAAATAAAGACATAACATAATTTAAATACAAACTAATGAATGAAAAACAAAACACCAACAAAACTAAATGGACATATTAAAAAATAGAACAAAACAACAATAAAAAAATAATATAAACACACACAAATAATATGTGACAAATGACATGAAAAGAAGAAACTAGTTATGAAGGGTGTGGAGGAATACCTGCTAAATTTCACATGTTCAATCCAAGTGATTGTGAAGAGATCTTCTTTGGCTTGTGATGATGACCTAAAAATAAGAAAACACTAAAAGAGACTTATTTGTTAGACAAGTAGATGGGTGGATTGCCTAGCATGAGCTAGATCCTAGAAGTGAAAGATCCCTAGGAGGCTATCAATCCACTTACTTTAAAAAATTAAGTTGAAATGATGAAAGAAAAGTATTTTTCATAAAAATGTAAAATTATTGATATTAAAAATATCAAGTAACTAAATTTGAGCAATGAAGTAAAATGCTTTGCTAAATTAACCAAAATGAAGTAACTAGTTTGATTATACTAATGCTGAAAATTGGTTAAGGCAAAATGGTAGTTTTGGGTTTGGAAATGGTTTGGTTTGCCTTGGACAAGGGATAAAGTTTTGGTTAATCTTGGTAAAAGGTCAAATTGGTAGAGATAAATGGTGGTTAAGAAATATAAAGGGGTAAATGCTCCAGAAAGCAAAGAAGCAAATGGTGGTTAAGTAAGCAAGGTTATGGTTATGGTTCAACATAATAAAAATAAGGTAAATGGTGAAGATGGTAAGGGGATAAAGGAAAATGGATAAATGGGTAAGAGGGTAAAAAATAAATAATTCAAAATGGATAAAGGGATAAGTGGTGAAGAGGTAAATGGGTCAAAGGGAAAGAAAGAAAGAAAGGAGGTAAAAAAGGGACCAAAAAATGGTGAGGAGGTAAATGTGTAAATGGAATAAATAGAAAGAACAGGTTAAGGGTAAAGAGGAAAAGGCATGAAAGTAAAATAATATGGCCAAGGTTTTATGGTTTGGATATCAATAAAGAATAGGCCAAAGGGGGAGAAGGAGGAATAAATTGAAATTGCAAAACAATACAAATCACCTTGATATTTGTTGAAGATGGCTTGATAATGGCTTATTGAAGATGTTTTCTTGAAGATTTTGATAGATTTTAGTTGTCTTATCTCTTCTCTCCAAGATATTTTAGTTGTTTTATCTCTTCTCTCCAAGATGATGATGATCTCCTTCAAGTGGATTACCTCTTTATAAAACCTAAAACAAAATGTTAATAACAAAAAAAATATTAATTTGTAACTTTCCAACTTAACCTTGGGTGAAGGAGAGGGGGCTATTTATAGAATATGTTGTGAATAATCATGTTAAAAGAGTAATAACAAAGGTATGGCACCATTTTCTATGTGGTGGATGAATTATTCAAAATGAGGTGGTGGCAATTCCCATTTGGGTTGGTGAGTGTCCCATTTGGGTTAAGCAGTCAAAAATGGGTGCCCTTTGTCTTAAATAAGTAGGTATCTTGTTTTGAAAATTAATTTCATGTGTGAAGGTAAAATACATGTTGACTTATGTTCCTTTGAGGGTAAATTCACCATATTTCAAGGGGGGGCCTTGTGATTCTTAAATGAGGACATCAAGCACTTTGGGAAGGGTCCTAAGTGGGGTATAACATCCCACATCAAGCCACCTCACTTTTAAGCCATGTCACTTGCCATATCACCTCCCAAATGACCTTATATGTCACTTGACATGTCATATGCCATGTCACTTTCCATGTCACATACCATGCCTTTTTCCATGTCACATGCCATACCACTTGCCATGTCATCATGAATAGTGATAGTGGGTCCCATAGTGAATAGTGATAGTGAATAGTATTATGTGACTAGGAAAATAGTGATTTAGTGGGTCAAGAGGGGTTTATTAAGGGTTAATAATGTCTAAGGGGTCTTTGTGGGGCCCTGAGGCATTTAGTCATCAAAAATATAAGTGCACAATTTTTTAGTGTCTACATTTTGCCTCTTTTATTATGCAACTTTAAATTAACAAGATGAAAAACAAAAATGAATTTCTCGGTTTAAGGTCAAGGTGATTTGAGTATGGGAAGAGTTCTTCCCCCTCAAACTAAGAGTTGATGAGGGAAGGCCAAATCGGGTGTAGGTTTGATAAGCAGTTGGTGGGGAGGCACTAGGTGGTGCCACAAGGTAGTTGGACATGTGAAATGCCAATGGGTGCACAAAATGTGTCTAAGCACAATAGTCAAGATTATGTAGACTAAATTTTCCATGTTGGTAAAAATAAGGTTGATCCTAGAAGAACATGTGATAGGGATAACCAATCCATAGTGTTGGTCATAACTGATCAAGTTAAGCCTATCAAGTCATCTAGACAAGCTTAGTTTTGGCCTCAAATATCTAGGGTAGGAAGTACTAAAAAATAGCATAATTGGTTAGGTCATGCATAATGTGGTGCAAACATTTAAAATTTCAACATGATAAGGTTAGTCATTATGATGAAAATTTATTTCAAAACACACCAATGTTCTAGGTTAAAATTAACCAATGTCAAGGTGAACATGGTGAAAGTGTGGGTGGATTGGGTATGGGTTGGAAGGGGTGGCCAAGCTGACTCTATATACACTTGTCAGGTGGACACTACCTACATAGGAATCCAAACATAACATCAATCCAAATGTAGTTTTTTTAAGGTGAAGAGTGTTGGTTAACTTGGTTTCCCTAATTTGATGTCATGTAGTTAGGTCTAATTAAGGACATCGGAGAAAGGGAAGCTCCAAAGGGTGGGAAATATGGGTATCAAATAATTTTCTAATTGGTTTGGTATAAATGACAAATGAGAATACCTAGGATGTAATTAGATGATTTTATCAACTATGTAAAATGAATCTACAGCCATGGATAAGTAGGTTCAAGCATGAAATTTTTGTCACCTTTTAAAAAGGAGAAATATGATTTATTAGGATTTAGAAAATCTGCCACTACTTGAATTACCATAGTGATCTGATGGGTTATTTTATCAACATCCAAATAATTTGACATTGTGCACACTTCAAAATAATGTTGTTAATAGGATATGGAAGGGTATGATTCAATAATTTGGGGAAGCAAAGTAGTAGAGTGGGTAAATGAGAAGTGGCAAAGATATGAACCCTTGACCCTTGAGTCAGTGGGACCCCAAAATAAGTAAGCATTGAGTTTTGAGTGAATTCAAAGAAAGATGCTGAGGGGTTTTTAAATATGGAGTGATGTAAATAATAATAATATTAATTAAATGAGGGATCAGGTTGTGGATTTCATGCATTAAAGTAAGGGCATGGAGGACATGAGGAAGCAAACAAGGAGATGTAGAAGCAACACAACTAGTGACCACACTCTAAAGAGGTGGAGGTTGAGTTGGAGAACATAAGGGATATCCAAAAAGGGATGAGGTAAAGGTAGACTAGGAGATGGATGAAGAGATATGTAGAGGAAAAAATGAGGTCGTATATAAAGATGAAGGTGGAGAAGGATGGAAGGAGTTAGGCATGGGTATATAGTAAGAAAAAAAGAAGGTCGGGAAGAACAAGGAATGTCCTCAAGATGACAAAAATGAAAGGAAATGGATAAAAGGGAGAGGATGGTGGAAAAAAATGAAAGGGAATGATATGAAGATAAAGGATGTAGATCAAGGATGATAAGAAGAAAAAGTAAGAATTGAAGTAGAGATACAAAGTAAGGATACTCACACATATGTAAAAGACAATTGAGTACCAAGATGGAAAGAGGAAAAGGGGAATGCAAAAGGCAAAAGGAAAGAACTGAGAAGAAGAAAAGAGGAAATAATGGAAGACTTATCAAAGGATAAATACTTAGGTATAAACTAGTTGTGGAGGAAAAAAAGAAAACAAAAAGGATGGAAAAAAATTAAACAAGAAGAATGGAAAATGGGTACAATGGGAAAACTGGTGAAATGGTAGAGAGTGGTGGTACATGTAAAGAAAAATTGTAGAAACAAAAGAAATAGGAATCTCTTAATATGCATAGTATGATGTGGAATTGGTGAGGAAATTAGAGTGATAAAGAGAGTATGATAAATAGCCAAGGGTGAGGGGAGATGATGAGGATGGTGAAAGAAGTTGAAGGGGATAAAGGACAAGGTTGGTAATAAGTATAGAGAGACCAAAAACATGAAAAGTGGGTGAGGGAGTGAGATATGAAGTATGCACAAGGAAAGGTGATGGGGAGGATAATGAGGTAGAGTAGGTGGTGGTTTTATGGGAGATAAGAGGGAAAAATGAGGAAGGCTATCAAATCTTATGTTAAAAGAGATTGAGAAGCTAGAAAAGTGGTTAAAAGAGATTGACAAATTGAAGGGAGGGAGGTGGTGAGGGGATAGGTAGAGAAGTGGAGGAAGATATTTTAGGTGAGAAGGGAAAATAAAATAAAGGATGTGGCTAAGCTGACCTTAGTAACTGAGTAATGTCTACATAGTCCAAAAAGACCTCAAGCCGATGTAGATATTCCAACAATGGGGGAAAAACTTAGGAGGAAGTATTATATGATGTTAAAACATAAGGATGCTTAAGAAGGAATTCAAAGCTTCCTTAATTTATGATGCCCTAATAAGAAGGAATTATTAGTAATGGAAATGAGTGAGATGAAAAAGGGGATGGGAATTAGTCCTTAGTAGCCGAGCTACCCATACAAGTGAAGCAGTGCCTATATAGTCCATAGAAATCAAGCCAATATAGTTCAAAAAGGTTGGGTGAGTGGTGTTCAAATTGGCTACCCCAATTTTATGGACTAGATGGGTTGGTTTGGGCTGATAGAGAAGGGATTTTTTGTAAAATAGAGATTATATGTTTTGGTAATGGTGATGGTGAAGGTACATGGTGTAGATCGGTGAATAGTCATCCTAATGATCCCATATTTAGTACAATGAGAGACATAAATAGATAAGGTAGCATAAACAAGTATGGGACATAATGCTAAACACCACCAAAAAATTCAATAAATCTAATCCATATAATAGGTGCCTTTATGAGGAGGTTGTATCTTCTAAAATTATGTGAGGGTAGAATCCTGGAGATAGAATCTACCACTATGAGCCAAGTTTGAGGAGGTGAGCTTCTATCAAGATCTGCATAGTCACTTTGGCCAAGGTTTATCACTACTACAAGATGATTTTTAAGGGTAGTAGTGAAGTGATGACCTATAAAGAGTTTATTTGATGACTAAGTAGATTTTATGAGTAAGAAAGTTGGCAGTGTGGTGAGTAATAGAGGATGAATTTTGCCTGACCTAAAAGCTACATGGGTAGTTGAGAAAAATGGTGGCCATGTCTACATCCTCTATCCTAGCTTTGTAGAACCAATGACTTATTGGTTCCACTAGGTTGGGCCTAACCAACAAGAATCTACATGGTCAGGAGGAGATGGTGGTTCCCTTGTTATGGATGAATGTTTAGCTAGCACAAAAGAAAAGACTAACATGTTGGATTAGGTACTACCAATGGTTGAGGTCTAATGTTTAGAGCTTATGGTAATGGGCTAGTAGTAAGAGGAGGGAAGAGGGGATAATAAGTTTAATTTATTATTTTGAATTCATGGTGGCTATTATTTTGAATAATGTATGCATGTGCTTTAGGCAATGTGTAATCTGATGACTATGTATGTGTCGTGTAATTCCTCGCACCCTAAATAAAATATTGCATAGTTTATTATGTAAAAAATGTGTTGGATGTCACTAGTAGAATGGTATCATGCTTAATGTTGTGTGGATACTTATGAATGTTATGGTTATGGTTATAATTGGTATGGTTGTGGTTGTTGTAATCTCACTGAATGTAAAAAGAATGATTGTTGTTGTTGCAACATTGGATGGTAAAAGTCATAAGGAAAACACCAACCAAGAACATTAATAATAGGGGGAAATGATTTATTTATTACAACGACTAAAAATAGACCTAAAGTGAGATTGACTTAATGAATATAAGCCCCTCAATTGCTGCAAATGAGTGATCATTAGTCAATAAAAATAGGTTTCTATGTCACAAGGTATCAAGTAAGCTCTAAATCCCTTGATTTATAGATAGTCTAAAGGGAAGATGGGTGATGGGTGGTGTGAAGGGTAATGGGTGATATGTATGATAACCATATGTGAATTAGTTTTTCCCCTTCTATAGGTGGCCTAAAAATGGTAATAGACAAGTATATGTCATATACTAGATGTAGACTGATCAGTATAGGAAGTCTATGATGGGTGTCATTATTCCTTTCATTTAATCAACTCTCTGTTGATGTCATATTTAACCATGGGTGTGTCTAAAGCTATATGCAACAAGAAGAATCTTATCAATTTAGTAATTGATTGTAGGTATTTGTATTTTTTTTGTTTTAGGGGATCTTTAATGTCTTAAGGACTTCTTGGTTAAAACCTTATTGGAATCAAACTATGAAAATCTAATGGAAATAAACACACATTACAGAAATGAATTGCTGGAAATAAACACACTTTGTAGAAATGAATTTGCTGGAAATAAACACACTTTGCATAAATGAATTTACTGGAAATAAACACACTTTGTAGAAATGAATTTGTTGGAAAATGATTGCAAATAAATGAGAATTTAATCTATAACACCTACAGGGACAAATCTACAACAAATTTTAAATTAAGGAGTTGAAAGAATTTATAAATTTAACAGAGCTACCTATTTGCTTTTGAAAATAAAATATAAATACCAACCAAAAATGAAGATCCTAGTTCTTGAAGGAGTGGGCCCTTACTCTGCCTAGAAACAAGATTGAACAACTTAATTCTCTCTCAAAATAAAAATGGCTATTTTATTGATAAAATGTTCTATATTAAAAAAATGTACTAATCTATCCTTATCCCTCTATTCTTAAATTATTACCATTATTCCTATATTCTTCTAGGTCTGTATATATGTTCTTCTTCTTATGGTGCATTGATGGTCGTAACTATTTTACGGATACGATGGAACTGAATCATGCCCATAATAGATGCTGAATTAAAACATGGCTAGATGTCTAGCTATGTGATAAGTGGCTTGGATCTGCAAGTATGGAAATTGGAAGTCTGCTCTTGATTAATGGTATCATTGATTTGATAGATTGCTGGCCATTTGGAATATATCTTTATTAGTTCCAAAACTTTAGAAGAGTTCCAAAACTAAAGTAAATCATTCCATGTCTAATCATGAAAGTTTTAGAGCTTATCTACAAGAGTTTTGGAACTAATTTCGATAATTCCAGAACTAAATACAGAGTTTTGGAACTAAGTCTAAAAATGTGATAGAACTTGTAATAGCGTGGTGGAGTTATAGAACTAAGTTGTATTGATTCTAATGCTTCAAAAACATGCAATCTGCTTCATATTTGTTCTTCAGCTTGATGATGACCTATTCTATTACAAAACTTGAATTTTTCAAAACACTTTGTTAGGAATTATAGAGCTTTTAAACGTTATAATCACAATCAACAAAAGATAGACAATTACATCCTAGCTCATATCAGATCAAAATAAAAGTCAAAAAATATAGTCAAACTTAATAGAAAGAGAGAGTAAGATGAGATCATTTATTGTATATTTAACATGTCCTAGCCGCACCATTTCCCCCATACTTACTTGTTTGTAAGTTCCTTTACAAACTTTACTCTTCAAATTTAGGATTGTATATTCTGCATTCCATTTGATTGCTTAGATCAAATGGCTGGAACTGAATATCCCAATGCTTTGATTCAGAGGTACTATACTCTGCTCCTACTTCTACTTCTTTTTTCCATTTCTCAAATTGAGTGGGATCTTGAGGTCCTCTATTTTTCCAAGGAGATATGGGGGTAAGAAGTAGAGGTGGCCTTGTCAGAATTCCTATCCATATGCACATGGGAGTTTCATTGATCTAAGGAATTATATGCATAAAGATTTTGCCCTTTCTAGACTCTAAATAAAATTTGAAGGGGATATTACTTCACTTATTTTCAATGCCACTGAGAGAAATTCCCATTTTTTCAAACATGCATCATAACTATTATCAAAATTTTCCTTTTTATAAGAGGTGACGGCATTAATGATTTTTTGTAAATTGGCAAGATAAGGTTCTTTGAACCTTCCATTAAATGCATGGGATTAGAAATGTAAAGTAAAGGTGAATGGGTTGCCATAATGAATTATCATACAGAGACCAGATGAACTAGCATTTAACAGATGCTCTGACTCCCTCTCTTTCCATACAATCTAATTTTGAAGAACAGAGACAAATGCATTAAGCTAGATTTCCCCTACATACAAATTGACCATAAAACCTGAATTCTTTTCCAACATGAAATTGTAGAGGTAAAATTCATAGAGAATATTTTTTTGTTCTACATTGGCTAAGGTGTAAGCTACTGAGAAATTAGCTTCATCTTTTATTTCATGTGGAAGGCCACATGCTATCTTTGTCAACTTCTAGTGAATGAATTGTTCCTCTAAAAACATACTATATGCAGGAGAAGGTCTTCTGCATGTAAGTAATTTTTCACTCATCATTCAAACTATTTGTATTTTTACAAGATATTTATATTTATCTTTTTCCTCCTTGTAAAATTTTTCTTCCCATTCCTTCCTTGCTTTATTTTCTTCCTCCATTTTGCTTTTCAAGTCCTTATTGGATGTCTTGACTACACTAATTTATATACATGTATCATCCCATAACTGCTTGAGTAGTAGATAAGTCAATTCAGTCTATGCAGAGACTATTGACACCATAGTATGTCTCCTAGAAATTTTACATTTGTCCTCTCTCTCCATCAGCTACCTTTTAATCTCTATTAATTCCTTAGTCTTGGATGTGAATTAGTTTGTTAATTCTTTAAGGATCATTTCTCTCTATTCTAATTTGAGTTTGAGTAAATTCAATTCCTCATCCTTTTCTTTGATAATGAGCTCTACTCTAGACAAAAATAGATCATGTTTAACCTGCTGATTTTTTTCTTTTTCTAAAATTTCTTGGGGAGTTAAGCATTCTTCTTCCACCAGAGGGGATTTCCCCTTCCTTTTCTAAGATGCCCATTCATCTTCTTCATGTGATGGTGCTGCTGACTCACCCATTTCTTGGAAAACTTGCTCCTCAAATCTTTCATCTTCTTTTTCTTTTTTTATTTGGCTTGGTCTAGGAGGAGTCATGGCCATGCTACCCAAAATATCAACAACTTTAGTTTCTAGCCCTTCTTGTTCTTTCATCTCCTCTAGAATGTATTTATAACTTTTATGACTTCTCCTTCTTTGAGGAGCCTCAAAATGTGTATAAATGGGTCTCCTCTTAGATCTTCTGCTAGTTTTTACCTTTTGCTCAGGCCTAGGTTAACCATCACTGTTATAGACAGGTATTAGTTCTCTTGTAGCTTCTGTAGAAGAAGGAATTTCTTGAGAAGGCACAGTAGGGTCTATAATTTTAGCTCTTCTTCCAGATCTTCCTCTTTTTGGTTTTTACTCTTCCCCTAGTTCTTTCTTTTCCTCAGTAGTGGTATCAGTTTCCAAATGAATTTAAGGGGTAGGAGGAGTTTTCATTACTCTTATAAAAATACCAGGGTTCTACCCAAACTTGCCAATAAATTTTTCCCACATTTCTTCCCCATTTTTCTTTGAAAGGAAATGGTGCTGGCATACTAAATGTACTAACCCATGATGTCTAATTGTTCCTACACCCTAAGAATACCTCTGGGCCATTGTATGGATGGAATCAAAAAGAAACCCTAGAAGGTTTACTATATATTCTAGTTTTTTTACTCCATATCTAAGGTATATGAGGATTTTCAAGACTTCTTTTCCTATTGACCCAAATTTCCCACCACGGGTTAAATACTTAACTATCCAAAATGATACTCTATCAAAGGGTTTAGGAAAGCTAGCCCTTCTAACTCCTTTTATGATTTTATTTGTGTTGTAAATATACTAGGGTTTGGCTTCCCCCTCTTTTAGCAGGGTTTCAACCAGGTCTTTTAATGTCTCTTTAATAGGGTTTGCGACATGCACTATTGGTATTCCAAATATCTCACTTATTTTATTCAAAAAAAAAGGAATGAAAAACTTCCTAATCTTTGTCCTTGTTTGTTCTAAATTGGCAACAAATTCTCTTACCAATTCATCATTATATTTGGGGAATTTCCTCAGAAACTCTAGTCATCCTATCTACTAAAAGATAGTTCCTACTTCTTCAACTAGAATGAGTTGGGTAGTATCCTCTAGTTCTGACTTCTTTTTAATCCCCATGATTTGTTCTTCTTTAATATTACGTAGGTTAGCTAAAGATCAATTCTCTTATCAGCATAACTGATGACTTTGGTTGTGGAACTAGTGACTTCAGCTAGAGAATTACTATACTCAGTTGTAGAACTAGCAAATTTAGATGTGGAACTACTATACTCAACTATAGAATTGATGAATTTAATGCACTGTATCTCTCTTGAATTTTTTTGATATCTAGTTTTTACTTTGTTGATTCAATAATAATAATGATTCTTTATAACTATGCCATCAATTTATTCCATCATCAATATCCTTCTCATGATTTCTCACATTTAATCATGATGTAAAATAGATGACTCATCATACTAATCTTTTTAAATCAATTCTAATCACACATGTGAACTTTAAATCTAACCTTTAACAAGTTAAAAACATAACTACCATCCTTAATGATGTAATCTCTTTGTCATGATAGCTCATCATTCCTAAAAAGTGAAACAAATAGGAAAATGGTTAGAAAATAGTTAAAATTCTAAAGAGTTTATATTTTGAATTAGCCATTTATTTGAGAAGATCAACCGCCATCACTGGTTTTCAATTGATCTTTAAGATATTTTTATTTTTATTTATTTCTTTTTTTTTTAGAAGAGAACACCATTTAATAGTTTTCATTCTCTTCCCTTTATTCTGGATCTATTTATCTGATTATTTGATCATTTTGGAAGAACTGGGTTATTCCATATGATCAAATTGTTTGTTTGATTCAATCTACTTCAAAAATTCATCCTTAATAGGAGGCTTCCTATAAAGTTTTAGCCTATGTCCATTGACCAAGAGTATTCTTCTACTACCTTCAATGGGAAGTAACTAGATAAAATCATTGTCAAAAATCTACTCAATCTGATAAGGTCCCAACCATCTAGTTCTCTATTTGCCTTTGAATTGTTGGTACTTAGAATCAAACAACAATGCCCAGTCTCCTACTTTGAATTGTCTTTCCTTGATATGTGAATCATGCCATTGCTTCCTTTAATCTTGGATTATCTCTATCTGGTGAATTGGTTCTATTCTCAATTCATCCAACTCATTGAGTTGAAGGATTTTCTCCTTTTGAGCTACATCTAATTCAATTCCCATCTTAGCTATTGTCCTTAATGTCTGTAGTTCAAACTGAATAGGCAACAAGGGATTTTTCCTATAGACTAACTCATATGGTGAAAACCCTATTGTGCTTTTTTAAGTTGTATTGCAAGCCCAGATAGCTTCAAGTAGTCTCTTTACCCAATCTCTTCTTTCTACTTAAATTATTTTAGTGAGGATATTTTTTAATTCTCTATTTGTTACTTCAACTTATCCATTTACTTGTGGGTGATAGGGAGATGACTTCCTATGATTGATCTAATAATACATTGTGAAAGCCTAGATCATATTGGACATAAATTATGGTCCTTGGTTTGAAACTAAGCTTCTTGGCACTCCAAACTTTACCATAATTCTATGCCAAAGGAAATCAACAACTACTTCAGTGGCATTTGTTAAAGCCTGCACTTCTGTCCACTTTGTCACATAATCAGTACACATAATAATGTACTCTTTTCCCTATGAAGGAGGATTAAAGGGTCCAATAAAATCTAATCCTCATCTCTCAAATGGTTCAATCACTACTTGAGGTTGCAGAGGCATTTCATTGGTAAAGGTTGGCTATCCCATCCTTTGACAAGGATCACACCACCTGATATATCTCTTCACATCTTTGTACAGAGATGGAAAATAGTAACTAGTGCTAAGTATCTTGTGAGCTATTCTTTTCACTAAATAGTGTCCTCCACTTGGTTCATCATGACATGCCTGGAGGATGTCAAAATTTTCATCTTCTCTTACACACCTGCATAAAACCAAATCAAGACCACATTTAAATAGCATTCCATTTAACCATTTGAATTGTGAATTGGTTTTGATTAACTTCTTTATTTGTTTTTTAGTGAAAGGAGGAAACTTCCCTATTGCAAGATAATTTTCCATGTCAACAAACTATGGTGTATCAACTAAAATAAAAAACAATTGTTCATCTAGAAAGTTGTCCTTGATTAGATCTTGCTCCCCTATAGTGGTCAGTCTTGACAAGAAATCAACTACCACATTAGATTTGCCTAGATTATCCATAATGGTAATATCAAATTCTTGTAAAAGTAATAACCATCTAATTATTCTACCTCCAACCACTAGTTTATTCATTAAATATTTAGTTGTTGAGTGATCTCTATGTACAAATATTTTATACCCTGTAATGTAATGTCTAAATTTATTAATTGTATAGATCACAGCTAGAAATTCTTTTTTAGTGGTAGTGTAATTTCTTTTAGTGGAAGTAAAAAAATTTCTAAGATAGTAAATAGCATACATTTTTCCTTCATCTTTCTATCCCAAAACTGCACCAATTAAGATATTTGAGGCATCAATTTGGATGTGAAAAAGTTTCTCCCAATTAGGTCCTCTCAATATTGGGGCAATTACTAATTTCTCCTTAATTTATTCAAAATCATGTTGACACTTTTCATCCCAAATAAATTTGTAGTCCTTGGTAAGCAACTTAAACATGAGGGTATCAATTTTACTAAAATCCCTGATAAAATGCCTATAGTATCTAGCATGCCCTAAAAATGACATGATATCTATGGAGGTTTGAGGAATAGGCAAGTATAAAATAATCTTGATTTTGTTTTGGTCAACCCAAATTCCTCTTTTGAAATATGGTGTCCTAATACAATCCCTTCATCAACCATCATCAAACATTTTTCATGACTAAGAGACAAGTGATGTTGTTCACATATTGTTAATACTCTATCCAAATTTTTCAAGGCATCATCAAATGTATCTTCATGCAAAGTAAAGTCATCCATATATACCTCTACACAGTCATTTGTTAGGTCTACAAAAATTGCTAATACGGCTCTTTGAAAGGTTGCTAGAGCATTACATCGTCTAAATGGCAATACCTTGTAAGCAAAGGTACCCCATGGACAAGTAAATATAGTTTTGTACTGATCCTCAGTAGCAACTCTAACTTGATTTTATCCACTAAATCCATCCAAGAAGGAAAATTACTCTTTACCTAAAAGGTTGTCTAAGACTTGATCTATGAATGGTAAGGGAAAATAATCTCTCAAGGTGGCTTTGTTTAGTTCCTTATAGTCAACAAAAATTCTTCATTTTTTATTCTTTTTAAAGATAATTACAAGAGGAGACACCCACTGGCTATCTGAGATAGGGAAGATAAAACCTACTTGTAATAGTTTTTCAATTTCTTATTTGACTATATCCCTTACAGCTAGATTAATCCTTCTCTGAGGTTGCCTAACTCATCTAATGTTTTTAGTATAAATGTGATGGGTGTTGATACTTGGATGAAGTATCTTCATGTCTCTATAGTCCCAAGAAAAATCTTTAGTATGATCCTTCAGAACATCAAAAAGTTTGGCTTCTTCATCATTCTTTAACTAGTTATTAATATTCAAAATTTTATCTAGTTGAATCTCAATATGTCTGGTTCCAGTATATGATGAACTGATTTGTTGAAAGGGTTCCATTAAGGTGTTTAGTTTACATGCATGTGGTAACAACATATGATATGTAACAACATCTCCAAAGGTTCCTTGAGATAGAATGTTGGACAAAGGACAGTAGGAAGAGTTATGATACGTATCTTATTATAGGTCAAACTCTTCATTACTACTATTTACCAGAAGTTCTTCATCATCTCTTGATATATGTAAATCTAAAGCTATAGATCCTTCCTCTCCCTAAGAGAAATATCATTCCTCCAGAGTGAAATTATCTTCATTACAAGGAATTATTGTTGGTGTGGTTCCAAAACTAACTATGATGATTCCAAAATAGATTCTGTAAGTTTTGGAACTAATCTTGACTACTCTAATGACAATTGGTGTACATTCAATGGAGGATTAACCATATCTTCTATTTCTCATACATGATCCTACAATGTTATCATAGCCAAAGAAGATAGATTTTTCTCATTAATATCAAGATTATCAACCCATAATTTATCTTTATTATTAATAAAAGGTCATGTAGAGGGATACAATTAAATTTGCTTAGCATTCTTACCATTTGAAATATTCATATCACCTGACCTGCAGTCAATTAAGGTAGTAACTATAGCTAACCATGGTCTACATGAAATAATGAGATAACCAAGTGTTTTACCTTTTGGTTACAATATAAGGAAGTCAACTAGATATTCTTGACTCCACCATTACTGCCACATCTTCAATAACTCCTAGTTTTGATATAGACTGATCTACCATCTACAATATGGTGTTAGTAGGTTATATGCCTTTTAATGTTAATGTTTTCAAAGTGTCCACTATCATTACATTGATATCTGCTCCTAAATAAATCAAAACATTATGTATATCTCTATTCCCTATAGAGATAGAACAAACAGGGCTTCCAGGATCTCCATATTTGGGATGTAGGAGTTTTCCTACTAATAAATTAGCAAGTTTCCCATCTACCTTAATAGTCTTGGGGTACTGCTCCTTTCTTCCAAGTTTTTTAAAACATAACAGTTTGATTAACTTGTTCAATTGTGGAATATCCTTGATTGCTTGTAACAATGGTATTTTAATATTTAATCTTCTTAGTTCCCACACCAATTCATATTCCTTAATTTTTATGGCTTCTTTAAATCTTTTTATAAATAGAATCTCAATAGAGTTTCTTTCTAGTTCTTTATCTTTTTCTTTTTCATCTTCCTTAGGTGCAACTAAACTAGGGGTTTCAGCTTCTTCTATCATCTCAGTGATTAATATAGGTGGACTACTAACTATTTTTCCAAATCTAGTTTGAATGCCTTTACAATCCATTACATTTAGATTAACTAATTTTTCTAGTTCTATTTTGTCTACAGGAGTTGTTTGTTTATTTATTGGGTTTTCTACTGGTTGTGCTGGCATTTGTGTTTGGACTACATTTTCAGCTTATGGAATTTTTGCTGGAGATCCCATTATTGCTTGTTGGTTCTAATATGGATATGTTTTCCCTTGCACATAATTACTAGGTCCCCATCTAGGTTGTGGCCAAGCATAAGGATTTCCTTGACCAGCCCAAGGTTGTTGATGTCCTTGAGTATACCAAGATTGACTTGCCCAATCCTAAGGATGCCATGTTGGTTGAGGGGCTAAAGGTGGCTATTCCCAAATTTGTGGTACTGTTTGAGGTACCAATGGCATCATCTAAGGATTAGGAGCTGGTCTTGGCATAAACTTTGCTTGGTTGGGTTATCTCTAAATAAAATTCAATTCTTCTATGGTGGATGATGTACTAGTTTATTTGAGCTGATTTTTTATGAGTGGAAGAAGAGAAGAAGCATGAGTATCATGTTCTTTAAATTCATAGACAAGACATACTTCTATTTTATCCAAAGGAAATTCCCTTATTGAATGCTTCATCTTACATTTAGGACAATACATGGCTAATGGTTCAGTTTTGGCATTTGCTTTAGCTTGTAATCCATCCATCGTGGAGGTTAATTGAACTAATATGTCTATTTTAAATTTTTCCAATTCATCCATTAGTTTGTTCATATCTGGATTCAAATTTTTAACCATTTTTCCCTTTCTAGGTCCACCCCTTGTCCTTGAATAGCTTCTACAAATTTCTATGATTTCATTCATTCTTAATTGAGAAATGTTTCCACCATTAATTAAATCAAGGGATTCCCTAGATTCATCATCTAGACATTTAATAAAGATGTTTTTACTTAACTCTTTTTGAAGTACAAATCCACATATTTTACTCACAAAGAGGAATATGTCCAAATAATCTTCCATATTTTCATCCTATTCCTATTTGATTTTGAAAAATTCTTCCTTTTGATTTCTTCCTCTATAATAATCTTGATATTTGTCTAGGAAGACAGTTTCTATTTCTTCCCAATTGGTAATAGAATTAGATGCTAATCCCATAAACCACCTCATTATTGCATCCTTCAGAGTAGATGGAAACAACTTGACTTTTTGATTATCTATCTTGTAATCATAAGTCTGACATAGTACTTTAAACTCAAATAGAAATTGATCAGGATCCTCAGATGACATTCTTCTAAATGTGGGCAAGTGTGTAGGTGAAATATTCTTTATAGTGGTTTCATCATCCTCCAACTAAATGGAATAGGTAAAGGTTCTCTCAGGTTCTCTTCCAGCTTCTTGTGCCATCTCTCTAGTATTTTCTAGTCCCTTCTCCTAGTCAATGTGGTATGTGATCTTCTCTGGTGATGGTGAAAAGTCAGGAGTAGGAGGTTGAATACTCAATTGAGAATCAAAACTTTCCCTCAATGGATCTTGAGAAATAATCCTCCTTCCTAAATTTCTACTTACTTCTGTTGACTGATCCAAAAATTCCAAAGATGGCAACTCTACTTCTTGTCTTGTAGGAGATAATGGTGCCTCCAATTCTTGGTTAACTTCCTTATTTAAACTAGAGGATGATGGAAATTCTTGTTCCAATATTTTTTGGAGAAATCTACCTTTGGAGTCTCTTGGTCTACTCATAGATTTTGTGATAACTTAGGGAAGATTTCTTCAATTAATAAATGTATGATTGTTGCTCTTGTTGACACCTAATTAGAAAATTCTAACTAGTGGTCCTCGGTAATGGTGCCAAAAATGATGGGTGTCATTATTCCCTTCATTTAATCAACTCTCTATTGATGTCATATTCAACTAGGGGTATGTCTAAAGCTATATGGAACAATAAGAATATTAGTGATTTAGTAATTGATTGTAGGTATTTGTATTTTTTTTATTTTAGGGGATCTTTAATGTATTAAGGACTTCTTGGTTAAAACCTTATTGGAATCAAACTATGAAAATCTACTAGAAATAAACACACATTATAGAAATGAATTGCTAGAAATAAACACACTTTGTAAAAATGAATTTTCTAGAAATAAACAAACTTTGTAGAAATGAATTTGTTAGAAATAAACACACTTTGTAGAAATGAATTTGCTAGAAAATGATTGCAAAGAAATGAAAATTTAATCTAGAACACCTGAAGGGACAAATATACAACAAATTTTAACTTAAGGAGTTGAAAGCATTTATAAATATAACAAAGCTACCTATTTGCTTTTGAACATAAAATATAAATACCATCCAAAAATGAAGATCCTGGTTCTTAAAGGAGTGGATCCTTGCTCCACCTAGAAATAGGATTGAACAACTTAATTCTCTCTAAAAATAGAAATGGCTATTTTATTGATAAAATATTATATATTACAAAAATGTACTAATCTATCCTTATCCCTCTATTATTCAATTATTACTATTATTCCTATATTCTTCTATATATATATATATATATATATATATATATATATATATATATATATATATATATATATATATATATATATATATATATATTCTTCTTGTGGTATATTAATGGATGTAACTATTTTACATATACAATAGAACTAAATCATGCCTAGAATAGATGCTGAATTAAAACATGGTTGGATGTCTAGCTATGTGATAAGTGTCTTGGATCTGCAAGTATGGAAATCAAAAATCTACTCCTGATTAATGGGATCATTGATTTGACAGATCATTAACCATTTGGAATAGATCTTTATCAGTTCTAGAACTTTAGAAGAGTTTTGAAACTAAAGGAAATCGTTCCATGTCTAACCATGAAAGTTCTAGAGCTTATCTACAGAAGTTCTGGAACTAATTTTGATAATTCTATAACTAAATATAGAGTTCTAGAATTAAGTCCAAAAATTTGATAGAACTTGTAATAGTGTGGTGGAGTTCTAGAACTAAGTTGTACTGATTCGAATGCTTCCAAAAACATGCAATCTAATTCATATTTATTCTTTAACCTGATGATGACTTATTTTATTACAAAACTTGAATTTTTCAAAACACTTTGTTAGGAATTACAGATCTTTTAAATTTTAGAATCACAATCAACAAAAGATGGACAATTACATCCTAACTCATATCAGATCAAAATAAAAGTCACAAAATGCTATCAAACTTAATAGAAAGAGAGAGTAATATGAGGTCATTTATTGTACATTTAATGGCATATCCTATCCTCATCAGTCTAAATGGGAAATTTGATTGTGGCTTCCAACTTATTATGTTGTTTGAGAGCCAGTTGTGGCTTTAGAATTTGTTGTGATAGTGGGTCTTTTGATTTATTGTTGTATATGGGAAGTTGATCGATGTGGGAAGCTTCTATGAAATTGCTCTAAATTTGAAAAAATTAGCTTAGCTATCCTTCAAGGGAGTGGTCTAAGCTTATTGGCTTTATTTAATGTTCTTGATAGTTAGCCTTCAAGAGAGAAGTCTACCTTACATTTGGAAATTTTTATTTTGTTTTTGGGTAGCTATCCTTCAAGGGAGTAGTCTACAATGCTTAAGATATTGACCCAAGTAATGTTTTAGTATCCAAATTGTTTTGGGATGTGATGTGTTTAGACATGGACTAGTCTAATTAGGTTTAGAGGTTTACCTTTATGAAGGAAAAACTTTAACACAAAAAGGTCAATGATATTTGAAAGGATGTGGTTTTGAGAGGCAATGACCATGGGATTCCATCTTATTAGAGACAAAAAGTATCCATAACAACCATGCTATGGGTAGAGTCATGGTACCCATATTTAGGATTAGGATATGACTATAGTGGTTAATCACATGGTTTTATCTTGTAATCAATTATACTTAAAAGGGGAGGATGAAGGTGGGTGAAGGTTAAAGTCTCATAATCAAGAGATGAACTTAAGTTAGACAAACAGGTGAGCTTGATCCTTATTTAATAGAAAAATAGACGCAGATGTAAAGCATTTAGAGGCTCATGTTCCATTTTTCCTTTGAGAGAGGATAAATGATAAGCTCTTGATCCATACTTATGGTTAATGATGTAGGGTTTAATCCAATTGAAAGTAAACTTGCCTTATTTACTCTTCTCCATGTTGGTCATGTGTTGGTTTTCTTTTAGGACTAGATATTTGATATTGAATTCTTGTTGTTTGAGGTGCTTGTTATAAGCATGAGTAATATGCTCTTGATATATGTGAAGATGGTTAAGGGTAGTAAGGTGATGTTCATCAAGTAATTCAAGGCATGCAAGGCATTCTTGACAATAATCCTCTTTATAAATAATGTCTTGTAAGGAAATATGAAGAGAGGGAATCTAAAATTCAAGAGGTAGAATAGCCTCTGTGCTAAAGACCAAGGAAAAAGGTGTATCACCTATTTTAATTTAGATACTAGTATGATAATCCCATAAAACAAATGAAATGTGTATCTATTAATCCTATCCTAAAGCACTTATAACTTTGGTCAGCATTTTGATAAGAGTTTTATTGGAGGTTTCTACTTTTCCATTTGCCTGCTGATGGTAAGGTGAGGAAAGGCTGAGTTTGATGCCAAAAGCATCACAGAGGACTTGAAATTTTTTGTTTTTGAATGGTTTTACATATTTTTTATGATTTTGTGAGGGACCCCAAAATAATAGATAATGTAATGATTGATAAAATCTATATTTTTTTTGGGTTTTATGGAGATAAGGGGGATGGCCTCCACCCATTTAGTGAAATATTCTATAGCAGTGATGATATATTGGTGTCACTGAGAAGAGTGAGGATTGATTTCTCTAATGAGATCCAACCCCCACTGTGAGAATGGCCAATAATCTATGGATACCTAAAGGCTATGAGTCAGTATGTGGTGAAATTTAGCATGTTGTTGGCATTTGATATACTTCTTTACATAGTCAAAGTAGTCCTAATTGAGGGTAGGCCAATAGTAACCTAGGTAGAGGATTATTTTAGTGATAGTGAGGCCACTAAAATTTCCCCCACAAACTCCATCATGGGTTTCCTTGATGGCATGAGTAATCTCATGACTACATAAATAATGGAAGAGAAGACCATCAAAGCCATGTTTATATAGGATTACCCTAGTATGATATAATGAGAGGTTCCCTACACAAAGTCCTTTTAGGCAATCTTTGAGAGGTCAAGTGGAATGATGCCCAGGTTAAGGTAAATAAAGGTTTGTTCATACCAAACATTGAAATGAGATTCCTCCACACTACATATGGTTGGAAGGTCTAAATTGAAAACTGAGGGCCTAATGAAATGGTGGATGGTGACAAAAAATTTGGATTCTATAGGTTGAGAGAGTATTCGAGATGCAAGAGAGGCCATTGTGTCAACAAATTTGTTAATAGATTGAGGAACTAATTGGATTTGATGATGGTCAAAATCTGTTAAGAGATCATCAATGAGGAGCTTATACTTTTGTAAAATGTCATTTTTGCACTAATAGTACCCATTAACCTAGTTAATCATGAGTTGAAAATCATTGAAGATAGAAATTGTTTTGATTTTAAGGCAAGAGTGGTTTTGAGATTGATGACCAAAGCTTCATATTTTTCCATGTTGTTAGTACATTCAAAGTTAAGTTTAAAGGATAGTAGAAGAGGTTCACCATGAAGGGGTATGAGAATTATGCCTACACCCCCACCATGTTGGAATTTAGAGCCATTTAAAAACATGGTATTTTGGTAAGATGGTTCTCCCTGAGAAAGAGTTGTAATAGACTCATCAGGAAATGTTAATGGAATGGGTTATTTATCTGGGAAAGGGGCTTCAACTAATTAATCAGCAATGACCTACCCTTTAATATATTTTTGGTGAAGAAACTCAAGACTAAACTCAACTAGAAGCATGATCCACTTAGCCATATGTTAATTTTGGTATGGCTTGGAGTGCATATACTTGAGTGGGTCGGTGTTAGTGATAACATATATTTTATGATTAAGAAGGTAGTGACAAAGCTTAGAGGAAACAAAAATGAGAGTGAGATAAAGCTTTTTAGGATGGGTATATTGTGTCTCATACTCTAAAAGCATACAAATGATATATTAAATGGTTGACTCCTTGTTTTTTTCATCTTGATGAGATAGCATGGCACCTAAAGAGTGATCAGTGGCAGATACGTAAAGGTAGAAAGGCTAGTCATCCCTAGGTGGGATAAGAATAGGTGGAGAAAGAAAGTACTATTTGAGTGAATCAAAGGATTGTTGATAATCTTTGGTCCATATAAAGGATGTGTCTTTATTCAAGAGGTGGTGAAATGGTTGGCATCTATATGATAATTGAGAGATGAAGTGACAGATAGATTGGAGTTTTCCTTGTAGATGATGAAGTTGCTTAAGGTTTATTTGAGGAGGCATTTCTAAGATGGGCTTGATTTATCAAGGTCAATCTCAATTCCATAGAGGAAGATGATAAAGCTAATAGTCTTTCTAGATAAAACCCTAAAATGCATTTCTTGGGATTGAGTCAAACACAAAATTGGATCAGTCAGTCAAAAATGATACTAAGAATAGATAAATGATCATTGTGGTGTTTATATTTCTTGAGGAGATCATCCACATAATCCTGTATGATTTTATGAATAAGATCATGGAAGACATAGGTCATGGTCTATTTATAAGTTACTCCTACATTTTTTAAGCCAAAAGGCATGACTCGATAGTAGAAGCTTCCCTAAGGAGTAATGAAGGGGTTTTTATGTTGGTCTAAGGGGGAGATCATGATATGATTTTATCCTAAAAATCTATCTATGAGGGATAACATCTCATGACCTATGGTAAGGTCAACTAGTTGGTCAATGTTGGGTAAAGGAAAGTCATCATTGGGGCATGCAAGGTTAAGGTCTCAAAAATCCACATAAAATCAGAGTCCCCTAGTGGGCTTGGTAATGGGAACAATATTAGAGACCCATTATGGGTAGTCAATGGGTTAAATAAAGTTGATGGATAAAAGACATTGAAGTTATTCCTTAATGAGAAGAGATATACAATGGTGCATTTTGTAAATCTTTTGCCATACTGGCTTAGCCTTTGTATGGGTAACAATGTTATGAAGGGTGATGGAGGGGTCAATCTTAGGCATATCCTGATAAGACCAAGTGAATGCAATGCTACAATCTCAAAGGAAGGTTAGATAATCATGTTGCTCATTTGAGTCCAAGGATTGGCCTAGTTTAATGATATAAGGATTCTCCTAGGTTCCTAAGTTAATGTCAATAGTTTATTCATTAAACATGGTCTAGTTTTTTGGAGGGAAAGATTTATGGATGGGAGAGTCTCCTACACTAAGGTAGGTGAGGATAGAATTATCATCTTGGTGTTGAATGGTATAGATGGTGGGTGAATCATGATCGACCATTTCAAGGTGGATGAGAGGAAAGGTTTTAGTTTGGCCACTATGTTGATAGGTCAGTGGGCCAAAACTAATGGTACTAATAAAAAAAAGTTGGATGGGATGATGTTAAAGTCTCTAGGTTTAGAAGATGTATTGGGAGAAGATGGAATATCTTCCATGGGGATATCAATAGGTTTTAGTGAGGTGGGTTCTTTTGGTGGTTCAAACCAAGCCCAAAGAACTCACAAGGTTTCTAAGTCTTGATATTAGGTAATTTGTGAGGTCCTTATTTGTATAGGCCCATACCAAATCCTTTCCAAGCATAGTGGTGAAGATAGGTTCTTGCAATGGTTGGGTTGCTTAGATAGGATTAATTAGAAGTGGAAGGCTGAATATATGGAATGGTTATTGGAGTGAGGAGTGGTTAACCAAGTCCCCCATAGATAAAGAATGTTTAATTATTGGGAAGTCTAAAGGGGATGATGGTACCTATGTTGGGGTCATAAGAAGGGTTTTTTTAAAGGTTCCTATATTCCTAGGGAGTGGTAAAGGTATCTAAGGCTAGATGTTGGTACTCCCCAAGAGAAATGAATTGGAAAGTTTATGTTAAGGATTCTTCAATGGGAATCTAGGAAGAAGGGATAGATGCACTAGTTGAGGCTTCATTCTTATTAATGGTAGAAGCACTATGGGTAGTGGTTAATGGTGTAGTTGTGTTAATGGGATTGGTTGACTAAGAGGGATATGAAGGTGGAATAAGTAAATCATTAGGCCTATAGGTCATGTTACAACATGTAAAAGGACTGGGATCAGCATTCATGGTTATGACTTGACCTTCATGTTTGAATTTAACATAGTGGTGTAAAGTGGAGGAGATACAACTTATAGCCTAGATCTAGGGATGTTTAAGTAGAATGTTATATTATAATTTACCCTCTAAAACATAAAATAGATTATGGATGGTATGAATTCCTAAGCATATTTGAAGAATAATAGTCCCTAAGGTAATATCCATGGTGTCATTGAAGGAACAAAGAACTGTTATGCTTTCATCCATGATATTCTTTGGTAAATGCAGCTAATCAAAAGCATGGGAGGAGATTATGTTGATTATGGATCTTTCATCAATCATCACCCTTTTGATGTGGATGTGATTGATATATATGATGATAAATATAGGTGGGTCATATTCCTTAGATTATGTTGGAGGTATCTCAGAATCTTGAAAGGTGACAATGGCAGAATGTTGGAGGGTCCTAACAAAGGAGGCAAGGTGTTGAGGGTCATTTGGCTAAACCTCAATAGATTAGAGGGTTTCTATTAATGCCTAATGATGATGAGGCAAGGTGTTGATCAAGATGTAAAGGCTCATCTTCACTAGTTCTTAATGAAGATGCTTTAACACAATTTGTTGAATGGATGTGGAGGAATTAGTGGGAGGTACACCTAAGATGAATACTATCAATCTAGGTGATGGCTTGGGTGGTGGTGTTGGTTTTAGGTCCTGGTTAGGAGGCTAAGAATCTAAAGGATATGTCTATGGAATGGACAAATTGGCTCTTCCTTTACCCCTTTATTGTGTTTAAGATCAGGTAATCATGTGGAAGGTATGTAAAATGGGCTCATTTGAATTGGGTGATTGCTTTAGCTCCTCATCCTTGCCTATAGATGAGACTGAGGAAGTCAACATAGGTTGGGATAGTGGTTGGATTGGTTGGGTTGGTAGTTGGGTTAGTAAGGTAGATGAAAGTGGTTCATCTGATGATAGATCATCATCCTCATATAAGCAATAAACAAGTGCTTGGAGACATTTGAAACTCTCTATGTTATGTCTTGGTGTCCTATGGTATGCATAAATATGAGCATCATTGAACCAAGAGGGTTTGGTGTTAGAATGGGTAAATGGTTTAATAGGTGTAAGTTTAATGGAGGAGGCTTGTAACAACCTATATAAGATAATATAGTAAGATTCCTTCAAATATGTTGAGGGTGTTGAGATGCTCGTTGGGGAAATAAGAACCTTCTTAGGCATGGTCTTGACCTTAGAGAGGGTTGATGGTTGGGAAATTTTGGTAGATGATTTAGATTGGGTTAGCTAAGCTATGATCAAGTTAACAATAGATTATTTCAAATTAGAGGATGGGGGGTTGATAATAGGTGGAAAAGTAGAGGGGGATAAACTAGCTAAGAATAATGAATAATGTGATGGCATAGGCAATTAAGGGGTAGGCATAAAAAAGGGAATTGGTTTAATTGAAGAATAAAAAGTGACTGGGATGGTTGAAGGGTGGGGTCCCAAAATAGATGGCAAATGAGAAGGAGGTGACATAGGTCTAACTTGAGGATGAGGTTTAAGTAACTATACCCTTCAGTCCATCTTGATTAGTGGTTTATTAATC
Organism: Torreya grandis; assembly: GCA_037957365.1. Lineage (NCBI taxonomy): Eukaryota > Viridiplantae > Streptophyta > Pinopsida > Cupressales > Taxaceae > Torreya > Torreya grandis. The sequence goes on along the minus strand of JARHVA010000420.1, from coordinate 764,256 downwards.
ATCCTAGAGGCGGTTAGGGTTGATTTGATGGGGGTATGGGTGACGCTAGGTGTGGGAAGGATACCCAAATTCTTAGTTGGTTTATATAGAAGATTATGAGTTGATCTAGGTGGAGGTTGGTGATATGGTTCCCTTAAAACTTGGGGGAAAGAAATGTTTGATGATGGGGTGGTTATAGGCTGGAAAGTGGATGCTAATAAAGTATAGGTTTTATTTTTATTTTGGTATAGGAGCACCAAATGATGGAAGGAAGTGGTTTTATCCAGGTTGGGTTGTGATGTAAATTCCAAACATTGCAATAACTAAGAAAAGGGCTTATAAATGGGTTTTGTTCCTTGATCTTTTGTTTCAAATGTCATACCCTTGGGTGAAGAAGGGGGGATGGTTCCTTCATCTCTAATTAAGCTAGAAGGTTCCAAAACAATGGTTTCTTATGGGGTGATTAAGAGAGGGGATGTTTGTTTGATCGAGGATGTAGGTATGGTCCCAACTCCTTCCTTTCCTAGGGTATCCAAAGGAGAAGATGGGATTTATACCATTTCACTTGGTTGGGTAGAGGAAGGGGTGGTTAGATCAAAATCTAGTTCTATGAAAGGAGAGTCAGGCATAGATATGGTTCGATCAAGTGGAGAAGCAGGGGCTATAAATCCTTCTACTTGGGTCTCTAAAGGGGTAAGAGGAGAATTTTCTTCTTCCTTAGGTGAGGTTGGTGAAGAAGAAATGGGAATATGAGGCTCATCTTCCATGGGCTCATTTATGATGACATTTATTATGTGTGCCTCATGAGATTAATATGGTTCAAATTGATTATCATGGGTTTGGGTAGGTGGAGGATGGTTAGGGAATGGTTTACAAAAATATCAAGATAATGGTTGGGGGATGAATTAGGGTTATCAAAAGTAAATTTTCCATTATCAATCAAGTTTTCGATAAGACTTTTAAAAGTGGTGAATTAGGGTTATCAAAAGTAAATTTTCCATTATCATACACTAGTTTATGTCATGTCTGATGACCTAATGGAAATAACAATGGTCATTTTCATTGTACCACCCAGGCATAGGGTGAGAGGGGTCAAATTTTTGAGGTATTTTGATTGGTGGAAGTTGAATGACATTATATTTTATCAATTTATCCAACATAGAGGCATCAGATTCCCCTATGGGGGTGAATTATTTAAGGGGAACCCAACCTTGATTTCATTTTGGTGGGTAAGAAGGATTGGAAGGTGTGTTTTGATGTGGCTATTTAATAGATGGAGGTGAGGTAATTTGTAAGAAAACAACATTTTTAGATGTTTTGGCTTTAGAATTGGGTTGGTTAGTTATTTTGGAGGGAGAGGGGCCATTGGGTTTACAAGTGGAATTCTTATTTTGTAATTTCAATCTACCCTCATATATGGTTCAGTTCTTGAGTTTGTGTACCATTGTGAATGATTCATCAAAGCTTCTAAATATTTACACCTGAAGGGTGGGAGCAATGTGTTTTGCGCATCCCCAAGAGAAATTTTTAATGAGTTATATTTGGGTTAGTGAAAAGGATAATTGATTAATAAAGCCTCACCATCATGTAACAAAGTCAATAATTGATTCATCATTAAACTGCCAAATAAAATAGAGGTCAGTTATGGAGACCTTATTGGATATATAGATAGAAAAACATTCTAAGAAAATTTGGGTGAGTTGAGAAAATGAGAAGATAGAATATTTAGGAAGGGCATTATACCAATCTAAGGTGGGCCTTGATAAAGACATAGGGAAGGTTCAGAGAAGGGAATCATCATAGGTAATCAAGTAACAATAATAGTGAAATGCCCTCAAATTTTTTTTAGGATCCTCCTTCCCCTAAAAGTTAGAGAATTTGGCAAGCTACCATTGAGGAGGATAAGCCTGAATCAAGACATAGGGGTTGATAGGTTCATTACAGATTTGGCCATAGGATAAAATATTATGGGACCCAGAGATAGATGATTCAAGTTGGGTCATCTTATCTACAAGTATCTTGATTAGGTTGAGTTGGGTTTGGATAGCTTCATAATTTAGTGGAAAATTTTGCTAAGGTTGGGTTCTACCTATGAATTGATATGTGGTAGGAGGCATAGAAGTAGGTACATATTGGTATGTGGTAACTTTAGGTTGGGATAGCGTCCCTATAATACTTATAGGCATTAAGGGTTGGGTGGAAGGTGAAATATATCCCAATAGGTTGGGGATATACTGATAGGAGGCTATAGGGGCATGTAGAGGAACTAAAAATGGTTGGTTTCAGGGTACATTTGGGTTGGTTGATGGGGACATGGCTTGGGTTGGTGATGCTAAAGTTTTTATGGGTTATTAAGGGATAGTGATCCTAGTGCTAATAGGGGGAATTTTTTGTGGTATGGATACTACCAAGTTCTAAAAGGGGGTTGAGGTTGGTATATTGGTTAAGCTGAAGAGAATGGTATAAATGGGTGTGGAACACACCACACCAATAAAATGGGTAAAATTGATAAGGGGTAAAGTTGATCCAACATTATAAGTATTGGTTGGGGTAATAGGTGTTTGGGTGGTGGTGGTGGTAGATGAAACAATTGTAGAAGATGAATCTTGGCTAATAGAAGGGTGGGATGATGCAACACCAACCATGAGGTGGTGTGGCATACCATAGGGTGGATCCATGGGAGGAACCAAAGTCATCAAGTACAGTAGGCTAAGGTATTAAGATAGTATTTTAAAGAAACTAGATTATTATCCAATAAGGTGGAAAATTTTGAATTGCCTTTAGGGATTCTTGAAGGCATCGTAGGTAGGGGAGAATGGTGTGGTGAAGCATGGGGTGATCTATCAATGCCTGATGTATAATCCATGGATGAGGATGAAGAAGAAGATGGCAGTGGGTTGTTTTGGGTTTTCACTTGCTGTCTAGTTAAGACCATATGAGAAATTTATAAATGGATAATGAATCTCTCACATCACACAATGAGCAAAAAAAAAACCTAAAACAAATAAAGCACACACTAAAATCACACTTAATCCTAGGATTTATATTAAATCACTTTTGGCTTATGCCTTAAAGAGTGTGAAAGGGCAAATTGGCTTATAATTTAGGTACTAAAAAAGTGATCTAAGGATGGTTTTGGGTTGAATTTTGGTGCTCAAATAAAATACACTATACCAAGTACATGGCCTTTTACTAGGGGTTTGTTCCCCTCAATTCATGATCCTACAGCTAGTGCAGATGTTTAGCCAATATCTACCATTTGTCTAAAGTTTATACTCTCCTAGAAAATGGAGTGGGTCCTTCCCTTGGTGATGAAATAAAATTGGGATCATTAGGTAGGGTAAGGTGATCCAAAGGGTGATGAAATCCCAATGGGCCTTGTCTCAAATAAGTTTTGATGTTTAATTTGTGCATGTGGTTTCGTAGTATAACATATGTGTGCTACAATTAATTCATAATGCATTTAACTAATCTAGGTGAGCTAACCATTAAGTAGGAAATACAATGAATGGACTCAATTTTAATCCAAAAGAAGAGTTTGGTGTCTTTTCATGCAAATTAGGAATAGCTAAAATGAACTTAAATGCGAGATGTAAAATGCAACCTATCCCTAGGATGAAAATATTTTTTTAATTTTTTGAAAAAAAGAAAGGAAAGAATTTTTTCTTTTTCACTATTTAGAAATAATAGAAATGCAAGAGCATTGAAATTTCACCAAATGCAACTATATTCATAAAAAACTATATACCCATAAGGGGTCCCACTAGGCGTGCAAAAATATTTCTCTCTATTTTTTGCTATTTTCTAAGTGTAAAAAGAAAAAACTAGTTATGAAGGGTATGGAAGAATACCTGTTAAAGTGCACATGTTAGATCCAAGTGATTTTGGATATCTCCTATTTGGATTGGGAGTATGACCTACAAATAAGAAAAAACTAAAATAGATTTATTTTAGACAAGTAGATGGGTGGATTGCCTAGCGTGAGCTAGATCCTAGAAGTAAAAGATTCCTAGGAGGTTGTCAATCCACCTACTTTAAAAAATTAAGTTGAAATGATGAAAGAAAAGGATTTTGCATAAAAATATAAAATTACTGATATTAAAAACAAGTAACCAAATTTTATACAATGAAGTTAAATGCTTTTCTAAATTAACCAAAATGAAGCAACTAGTTTGATTATACTAATTTTGAAAATTGGTTAAGGCAAAATGGTGGTTTTGGGTTTGGAAATGGTTTGGTTTATCTTTTGATAAGGGATAAAGTTTTGGCTAAGGTTGGTAAATGGTAAAAGTGATAGAGATAAATGGTGGTTAAGAAAGATAAAGGGGTAAATGGTCCAGAAAGCAGAGAAGCAAATGGTTGTTAAGTAGGCAAGGTTATGGTTATGGTTCAAGATAATCAAAAGCAGGTAAAGGGTGAAGATGGTAAGGGGATAAAGTAAAATGGACAAATGGGTAAGAGGGTAAGAAATAAATAATTAAAAATGGATAGAAGGATAAGTGGTGAAGAGGTAAATGGGTCAAAGGGATGAAAAAGAAAGGAGGTAAAAAGGGGATAAAGGGATAAATGGTGAAGAGGTAAAGGGGTAAATGGAATAAAGACTAAGAAGAGGTTAAGGGTAAAGAGGAAAAGGGGTGAAAGGAAAATAATAAGTCCAAGGGGTTATGGTTTGGAGATCAAGAAAGAAGAGGCCAAAGGGGGATAAGGAGGAAGAAATTGAAATTGTAAAACAATAGAAATCACCTTGATGTTTTTTGAGGATGGCTTGAGGATGGCTTCTTAAAGATGCTTTGTTGAAGATTTTGGTAGAGTTTCATTGCTTGAGATATTCTCTCCAAGATTATTATGATCTCATTCCAGTGTATGACCTCCTTCAAAAACTTGAAACAAAATGTTAATAACAAAAAAAATACTAAATTGTAACTTTCCAACTTAACCTTGGGTGAAGGAGAGGGGGGTATTTATCGCATACATTGTGAAGAGTCATGCCAAAATAGGAATAATAGAGCTATCGAACTATTTTATATGTGGTGGATGAATTATTCAAAATGAGGTGGATGGGGATTCCCATTTGGGTTAGTGAGTGTCCCATTTGGGTTAAGAAGGCAAAAATGGGTGCCCTTTGTCTTAAAGAGGTAGGTATCTCATTTTGAAGGTTAATTTCATGTGTAAATGTAAAATACATGTTGAATAATGGTCTCTTAAGAGGAAATTCACCAGATTTCAATGAGGGCCCTTGTGATGCTTAAATGAGGTCATCAAGAACTTTGGGAAGCATCCCAGGTGGGGTATGATATCCCACATCAAGACACCTCATTTCTAAGCCACTTCACTTGTTATATCACCTCCAAAAGCACCTTCCATGTCACTTGATATGTTATATGCCATGTCACATACCATGTCATTTTCTATGTTACACGCCATGCCACTTGCCATGTCAACATGAATAGTGATAGTGGGTCCCATAGTCAATAGTAATTTCAAATAGTATTTTTGAATAGTATTATGTGACTAGGAAAATAGTGAATTAATTGGGTTAAGAGGGGTTTTTTAAGGGTTAAGAAGGTTGAGGGGGTCTTCATGGGGGTCTTGAAGCATTTATTCATCAAAAACTTTAAGTGTGAAAATTTTTAATATCTACAAATGGTTAATCACAATGTTAATGCAAACAAGAAATGAATTATTCATGCATGTGTAATAGAGGAATTATGTTCTATGATAGGTTGACCTATAAGATAATAAACAAAAATAATAGTGAAATAAGACATGGAAAATGGATACAAAGTTAACCCTAATTGATAGGGAAATAACAACATAAAACAAAATGGGGGAGAAGAGAAGAAAAAGAAGGGGTGGCCAAATTGACTCTAGATGCACAAGCAAGTGGGCATTGCCTACATAGTTCCATGGATGAAAGGTCCAACATGAAATTAATTCCAAATTTTGTTCTCCAAAGAGATGGGATAGGAGAAAAATATGATAAGGGAACATGAGTTTATTGTATAAGAGTAAGAAAATGGGCTTATAAAATGTTGAGTGTGTAAGAAAAAGAGGGTATGGGTTTAGGTTAAAACCACACCAAGAGTCAAAAGATGAGTAGGCATAAAGGAAATAAATTATTAATTTTGAGGGCCTACTAAATCTAAGGTTGAGAAAGATAAAAGGCTCTAAAAATGGTGAGTGCATAAGAAAAGTGAAGGGTGAATTAATGGTATTATTTTTAAATAAACAATGCACACAAGGTTCTCACAAAATGATGAGAGCATGGGAAAAGGTTACTTGAAAAATGGAAAAAGCATAATAAATCACATGGAAATTAGTGTATCTATGTAAAATACATAATACACACAATAGGAACTCATAAAATGGTGAGGTCATAAGGCTTAAGGCCCAAAATGATGGGGAAATGAAATGACAAGTGCTTACTCATGAAATAGTCAGGGTTCTCATGATCCATAAGGCAAAGAAGTGGTTGACAAATGTTTTTAGGGGTTTTTCTATGTTTTTCAACTTGCTTGAGAATTATGAGAGACTAATTTTTCTAAATCACAAAAAGGTGAAAGCGTGATTCAAATTGTTCATAAAATAGAGAGAGTGTTTAGGATCAAAATAAACAAAGGGTTAAGGTAATGTTTTTGTTTTTTTTGTTGTATTAGTTTATAATTTATTTTGTATTTTTGGGATAAGCAAAAGAAACAAAATTTTAACCAAATTAACATGAAACAACCTAATTGAGGAAATGCATGTCCATAGGTAAGATTTCAAATGATAGATAAATTAGCTACAATGGGGATCATAAATATAAACAATGACATAGATAATCACTTAACTAAGGATTTGCATGTCTAAAAGCAAGTAAACAGCTAGATTAATTACAATGGTATTGTATGATCCTATCAAGTAAACACTTCTTACCAAATAGTAATAAAATAATAATAGAAATAGTATGCAGTGTTGAATAAATTTGAAGGACCATTTATTAGGAAAAAACCATGTGTTGACATATCTTTGTACATTTGTCTAAAAAAAGTAGTAAAGTATTGTTTAAGATGAATTACTTTATAGAATAGGTGTTGAGTGTTTCTATAATGCCTATGAATCATAATTAGGATCATAATTGGTTATATGATATAACGGTCCAGGTTAAAATGGTCTAGAATGGAAGGAAGATGAGTTTAGTGGAATATAAATGATCTAAAGAGACAACGATCCAAGAGTACAATAGTCTAAGGTTACAACTATTCAGGGTAGTAAAAGAATATTTTTCAAGGTAGAATGGTCTAAGTTAAGACAAAGATCCAAGATAAAATGATATAAAATAAAATTGTAGAATAAGTGACTTTGGCATAAGCTACCCCAAGTAAGGACTCTTATAGACAATGTCTCAAAAAAGTTTGTCAAGCATAGAACCACTTGAGATGTATAATATTCATGGTTTATAGGAGTTCTTTCCCATTTTTAGTAGCCAATTGGTATGCCCTCGATCCATAATTTATTATGACTACATACGGGCCTAGCCAATTGGGTTTAAACTTACCCTTCATATTGTATTTAACAATAGTTTTCTTTTGATTCTCCTTCAAGATGAAGTTACCAATTTTAAAATCCTGAGGGAGACTGTGCTTGTTATAGACTATACACAATTTTTTATGATATTATTTCAAGCTATCTAGGGTAGGTAAATGCTTTCCATTAATGAGTTAAAGGCTTTACAACCTAGAAACTCTATAAATCTCCATCATACTTAATGCTCTCCAAATATATCTATAATTAAGGTAGCTCAATCTCGAATGGGATAATAACTTATGTGAAATAAACAAGGGATTATAGAGTGGCTCTTGTGTGGGTTCAATGATTAGTGTGATAATTCTAGAGGGTAGGAAAATTTTAAAAGTGCCAGTTACGGCCAGTGTCATTGACAATATTCTTTAAGATTGTGACAATGGTTTTGTTAAGTGCCTTGGCTTGAACATTACCTTGTGATTTATATGGTGTGGATATCTTATGCTTAATTTTAAACATAATTCAAAGAGATTAAACCTCTTGATTTTAAAATAATCTACCATTATCAAATATAATATGGGCTGGGATACTATACTGATAGATGATATGGTAATGGGTAAATTTGGTAATCTACTTCTTAATGATGTAAGTGAGAGGAATGGCCTCAATCCACTCATTAATATACTTGATTGTAGTTATAATGTTATTTTTTCCATCATAATAGGTTGGGTTATTTTTTTGATGAGATCGAGGCCCCATGTAGAAAATGACCATGGTGTAGTGATTGGTTGGAGTGGCAAGGAAGGTGCATGTATCAAATTACCATGTTGTTGGTAATTAACACACTTATTGACATGATTAAAAGCATATGTTTCCATATTGAGTGAATACTATCATGTTCTAAGGATATTTTTAGCTAAGACTACACCTTTGGTGTGGGCCCCACACATTCCTTCATGAACTTATGTAAGTGCTAGCTTAGATTTTCCTAAAGATAAATAATGAGTAAGCATTCCATCATATGCTTTATGATAAATAATGTTTCTAAGGAGGGTATAATATGATATATGATGAAGGAATATTTTCTATAAATTATGTGAAAGATTGGAAGGAAAGACTTGGTTGTGGAAATAGTTATAAATGTCTTAGAACCAAGGTAGGTTAGGTGGGGGATTGGGACCATAAATGGTACACACCCTATCTAAATTTTTTAATATATGAGTAGGTTGTAGAATATTTTCAATGAGGAACTGATACTCTGTAAAACTATTGAAAATGTATATCATAGACCCAATCATTTCCATTGAATTGACGGATCTATTATTGGCCCATGGTACATGTTAAAATTGTAGGGACTTGAAGTGAGACTTGAGATTATCCATAATATGTATGTAGGGTAAAATATTGTCATCTTGAATTTGATATTGACTCATGGTCTAATTAATAATTGACTAAGAATCCTCATAAACCAGTAATCATTATATATCCCACTATCTCACAAGATGAAGTCTAGTGATAAGGGCTTCATATACGGCCATATTATTGGTACAGTGGAAGTTAATATGGAATTTTTTATGGATTAGATCCCCCTATAGTGTAATCAAAAAAAATTTGGCCCCAGATCCATGATATGTAAAGGATCCATCAAAGTATAACTTCTATTTTTTAGGTTCATGCAACACTTGTTCTATTGTAATAATATAATCATTTGTAAAATCAAATATGAGTGGTCAAGTATCCATAATAGGATCTTATTAAAGTTGATCTATAATGACCTAACCCTTGATATCATTTTGGTTCTGGTAATCAACATCAAATTCTCTCAAAATCATAACCCACTTGGCCATAAAACTTGTAAGAGTTGCTTTGGATACTAAATATTTGACAGGGTCCACTTTAGCAATAACAATAGTTTTATTATTCAACATATAGTGTCACAACTTTGGGAGTTGAAAACCATTTCTAAACAAGCCTTATTCATAGGTATATATTTATGTTCATATTCCATAAGTGTGCATCTCAAATAGTAGACTACATATTCCTTTCTTTGTTCATCATATTGGGCCAATAGTGCCTCTAGTGCATGTTTTATGGCTGAAATATAAATAATTAATTATTATCCAAGTGTTGGTGGTCTCAAAACTAGTATATTGGCTAAGTATGTTGCAAGCTTCACAAATTCTAATTAGCTTTTAGTATCCCATTGAAAAGTTAACCCTTTCTTCAAGAGGTGTGTAAAGGATGGCATGTATCTACCAGTTATGAAATGAACCTTCGAATAGATTGAATCTTTCCTTATAAGCTATGGAGTTGTTTGAGATTATATGGTGGAGGCATTTCCACAATGGCCTTAACCTTAGTAGGATCTACTTCAATACCTTTTTATGACATAATTAATCCTATAAAATTTCTTGAAGTGATTCCAAAGACACATCTCTTAGGGTTTAGATGAACCTTGTACTCACAAATTCTCTCAAAGATTCTCTATAGAACATTAAGATGCCCAGAACATGTTATTGACTTTGTTAAGATGAGATCAACATAGTCCTCAATAATATCATGCATCATGTCATGCAAGATGATAGTCATAAAATGTCGATAGGTGTATTTAGCATTCTTCAAGATAAAAGGCATGAATTGGTAACAAAATATTACCCATGTTGTGGTGAATGTATTTTTGTGCTAGTCTTCATGAGCTATCTTGATCTGATTGTATCCTGAGAATCTATCCATGAGGGATAATATCTCATACCCCATAGTAGAGTCAAAAATCATGTTGATGTTGGGTAGAGGAAAATCATTTTGGAACATGATTTATTGATATCTCTAAAGTTAGTACAAATGCATATGCCATGTGGCTTTTTTATTACTAGGATTATATTTGATATCCATTTGGAATAGTCTAGTGGTCTGATGAAGGTAGCTCCTACTAGTCTCTCCACTTCTACATTTACTAAAAGTTTAATACATGGATGCATCTTTATTAATTTTATGGTTGATTAGCTTATCATTTGGATGTAAAACAAGGTGATGCACAACCAAATAAAGGTCTAGGCCTGGCATGTCAAAATAAGCCCATGTAAAGGTATCAATAAAATCCTTTAAAATGTGACAATGTAGTCATGTTCTTTGTTGGTGAGGTATGATCAAAGATAAATAATTTTAAAATCTTTGTAAGTTCATAGGTTAACTTTAGTGGTTTTTATATGAGGAGCATATAATCATCCTCTAAAATAGTGGGTAGTGTTTAATCCTAATCCTCTTTTTTCACTATAGCTTTTGGTTCTTCCTCTAAAAGTTTTAGATAATGAGATCAATTTGATTTTGCCAATTCAAGTAGTGGCCAACTATAAAATATAGAAAAAGACACTTAAATACTTTATGTTGTTCAGATGTGATATTGGTAATAGCTATAAAGCTAGGACTTAGGGGACATTAAAACTTCCTTTGGAGATGAGCAAGCTTCCCCATCCAAGAGTGCCTAAAATTGGTTTTTACTCAAGGGATTTTATTTTTATTTACTTTTTCCCTAATCAACAAGTGCCTCAAAGATGTTTTCATCTAAAGATCTTGGTGTTTTATCTTTTATGTGAAAAATAAATTTTTTTGCTCTCCAAAGTATGTAAAAGAGTCCAAAGAGAATTCAAATCCTTAATTTTGATCACCAATTGGTAATCTATCTCGTATGCCCATGTATTTACCAATATATTCCTCATTTTTAGATTCATTGAGGGGTATAAAAAAAATTGGTCCCAATCAATGAGTTCAAGATGGCAAATGTAAAGAGGATAATAAGACATAATAATCATAATAGAATTAGAATCAAATAGGTTAGTGTTGCTAAGCTCATCATAAACAATATAATAGGATGTTGAATCATTTATAAGAGTCTAGTTACTAGCCAATTTATAATAATCACTATCAAAATACATGAGGTTGCACCTAAATGGTATAAATCTGATATCTTGAGTCATATTAAACTTATCAGCTAATAATTGTTCTAGGATTCCTTGCTCTCATGGCCCAAGGCCTTTACCTATATAATCTAAGTTATCCATAATATGATTATAGATAGGGTATTTAGGATTTTTAAAGTAATCAGTAAGGTTATCAAAATATAACTAGTCTCCTTCAATAAAAGCTTCCCTATCCTAATTTTGTGAATTTATCGATACAAATACCATGGGTGGTTTTTGTGTGTCTTTATTCTTTTTCCAAATCATGTTGGGCCTGAAAGGCTTAGGAAAGACTTAGGTTTGCCTAAATACTTAGTAGACTTATGTAATTTTCCAATTTGTAATGCATATTTTAGATGGTACATGGAAATGATTGCATCCTCAATAGTGACATGTTGTACAAGTGTTGTAGGTAAGGGATTAGCCAAAATGGAAACAAGGTCATTTAGGTTGATATAATTAGACTTGTGTGCATGTGAAATAAATTATTTGTTCTTATTCTCTACAAATTCAAAAGTAGGACAATAGTTATAATTTTAAAATTCAAACTCTAGGTGTTTACAATATTTTTATGACTACAAATTAGCATGAATGGTAACATCACTTCCATCATGGGGTACTTAAGGCATTGATGTATGGTGGATAGGATGACATGTGCTTCATGGATCCAAGGATGACCAAGAATTATATTATATAGAAATTCAATGTCCATGACATGGCATAAAATGTGATGGGATACAAACCCAATAATGATTCACAAACACATAGTTCTGGAAGATTCCCTTTTGACATTGTCATATGCCTTGATCGTGATTGTCTCAGGTGAGAAGTCATTAGAAGTATAACCCAATCATTGTATTAACTTGAGAAAAACCATGTTCAACTTTGAACCATTATCTACAAGGATCCACTTGATTTTATGATTTTTTATAATGACCTCAAAGTACAAGGGGTTGTTATGGCTATGAACAAGAGTAGACATATCTCTCTTATCAAATGTAATTTATCAAAAATGAGATAAATGCCCTAAAAGTGTCTAAAATTGTTGAGGGTTATTGTCTTAAGTAATTATGGACTATTGAAGGAAGTCACTTAATATAGTTTGGTGGACTTCTAATATATGCAAAAGGCCTAGGATAGAAATTTGTGTAGGGATTTTACTTAGTTAATCTGAGATACTATATGGATTTTCAATAGAAAAATAATAGGGTTTGGCTTTGGTCAGTACACTATTTAGTTTGGGATCCAAAGACATAGTGTTCACACTTGGTCTAGTGTTAGAAGAAGGAAAAGGGCCCTAGAGGGTGACTCACAAGCATCTAATTATGACTGTGCAATCTAGAGTTAGCAAGGAACCATGATAATTAGAAGAAATAGGCAAATGTCATTAGATTATGACTCATGAGTGTCTAGTTGTGTTTGTGCAATTTTGAGTTGGAAAGGAGTCATTATAATTAGAATAAGGGGTGATGGTCCATAAATAATAACCTATGAAAACTGAGGTAAAATAGAATTGCTTGATCCTGGTGTGGTATTACTTAGGGAAGAAGGTGTTGACCTTATAATCGGGGGTCTAGTACTTCGAGAAAAATTGAATAGTTCACAAGATTTGATTATGATAATGGTAATAATATTTATAAAAATATGTCCCACAATATAATTATAATCATATGGCATGTTTTTATAACCCATGTTATTGGCATAAGTATTATGATCCTAATTATGATCATGTTGATTATGATTTTATCCTTGTGCTTATCAAAATTATTCCTAATCTTGATTCTAATTATTACTTGGTGGTTGATGATTATGTTTATGAAATAGATCCTTTTAAATTCCCATGTCCTTATTAGTGTTTTACACCATGTGTTTTATCTCAATTTTACCACTTTCAATTAATTACTCAATAAGGTGTCTCAATTTAACATATCAATAAATGGCATGAACAATAACATGATGGAATCATATTCCTAATACCAGTCAAGTTTGGGTTGATCTTCAAGGAACATCCTTGGTATAATCCATGTAATCATATTGGCTATCATTAACTTTTATAACATGGCCTCAATAAGCTCACCCAGATTATTTAATACCCTATATTATTAAATACCCTTTGTGGAGGATCCCTTTGTAAAGTGGTAAATGGATTAGGTGAGGATAATTACACATTTAGAGTCAGTGGATCTTGCACTATTTACATGTGTCTAGACTCTTTCACTCTATTTCCCACCATGTTCTTATTTTTGTTAAACCCTTTAGATTTATCTATAGTAATAGATTAAACAGGAGGTTGGGTTTAATTAGATGTTTGAACCTATGAGTAAATATTTTCAAGGCCCTTAGTAATGAATGCCTTCTCAATATTTACACCTTTGTCTATGATTTTATTGAATGTGTTGGCATAAGTGAGTCATAAATTGTAAGCTACCTCAAGATGCAAGTTTTGTGAAAAAATATCAACCAACTATTTATCTAGCAAGTTTTTTTGAAGGAATCCACTTAATACTCTCTATTGTTGTAAGTATGATACAAAGATTTCTCCATCCCATTATTTTTCTTTGCACAAGTATAGCACTATTAATTCATGGTCAATGTTATAAGAGAAATGGTTGAAATTTTTCTTGGATAAATCATTCCAATCTGCCATCGATCCCTTAGGTAATTTGAGGAGCTAATCTAAATCTTATCCAACCAAACTGCATGGAAACAAGTGAAGCAAATAAGCATTGTTATAGGCTACCTCATAGCATAGTATGAAAAATGCTTGGATATATTCTTGAGGGTCACCCTTCCCTTGATATTAATCAAATTTGGTTACCTCAAAATGAGGTGGAAAGGGGACTTGGAGAATACTTAAGTCAAATAGACATGTGTGTATCTCATCAAACTTATACTTCTTAACCCAATTTCCTATCTCAAGTCTTAACATTATTTATTTCATTGAATTTCACTCTTCCATGTTTGGTGAATTTGTGTGTAGAATATATTTTTTTTGGGTGGTATGTGCCCCTATTGTGTAGTTTTATTAGGGATACAAACCCTATTATTTGATATTTTTTTATGGTTTACTCATTAATTTGAGTAGGTTGGTTGTTGATTCCTAGGTGGTTGATAAATATTTCCTAGAATATTTCACTGTGAGTTATAAGTATACTCTAGATTTGAGAAGTCTATGGTTAGTTTACCAAAGGATGTGATGGTTGGGAGCAACTGGCTAAAGTGTTTTGCATAATACCCCAAATATGCATTGAGTTTTTTGTCCCTTGGTTTTGTGAGTGGATAAGAGTTTCTTAATGGTTGAAGAATGTATGGTCCGTATCAAGTGAAACATGTTGTGAAGCATCTCTAGGCTTATTTTTTCTTGATGAAATCCTAGGGTCTATTATAGACATAAGCTCAACAAGGGTATGTTACACTTGATCCATTAGTTTTTATTACTCTTTATAAGCATAAATGTTGATCAAAGTTGTATCCAAAGAGTATGTTAGGTCTGAGATAAGCTATTATGTGTATCATTGACTAATTTTATTGATATTGGTAGCAAGATCCTGATCATTAGGATTAGATTCTACAAGTGTTTCCTTTCCATTTTATAAGAAGAAATATTATATTTTATAATTTAGGTGAGAGATTGATATTATTGCTTATCTTATACCCTAACAAGTGTGTGCAATTTTTCCATTAGAAAATGTAGTGGCAACCTAGCACCTAATTCTATCAACCTTAAAATGGATTCATCTTTGTCTTCTAAGGATTTATCCTCATAATAATCTTATTTATACACTAAATTTGTTGGGATATCTTTAAACATGATAGATATCTCTTATCCATAATATTAACACTCTTCCATGTAACTAGGGCCATAAGAGGCCCCACTATGATTATACCTTTGTTCCATGCTTGAATATGGTTTTTCCTCCATTTTCTAAGGTGTGAAATGTGGTTTACAAACATTTAAAAATGTTGCTTATATTTATTCAAATAAAAGATAAGGTAAGATGAAATTAATATAAGGAAGTAGCATAGTACCACACAATTAGAATAATGTGGTTATGAATTTAATTAACCTTATCAAGTTGAAATCATTAAATTATAAGAGGGTAAGATAATTTTGGAACCTAAAATGTAGGTTAGCATAATAAACTTAGGTCAAAAATATGTCAATACCATAAAAACTTAGATATAACTATGGTGATTCATGACTAGAGAAACTAGAAGAGGGCCTTTTTGATCAAGAAGATAAAATTTCTAAATAAGAATCTCAAAATCTGAATTTACACAATAAATCCTAAGCATAAATCTAAAACTAAATAGGTAGTACAACAGTGCCACATGGAAAAAGGATGAAAAATGGTTCAAGAACTTAGAGTGTGAGATAACACAAGATAATCTAAGTCCATAATGAGAATAAAATTTGCGTGAGTCTAGGTAAAGACCTTCAATCCAAATAAGAAATCATACCCAAGTTACTCAAACCAATTGTGAAAGGTAAACTGATAGTACCTTGGATCAAAACTTAGAAAGGAAAGATTTTGAATTTTAGTCAAAAATGGACTTTGAGGTTTTTAAAAGTGGACAAGTGGTATAGACTCAAACAGATAGAATAATAATGATGTTTGGAAAATACAAACACAATGTTTTAAATGAATATTTGAATAAGGCAAGAAGTGATTTTGATTTTGTTTAAATAAAATCATGTATAATAGAGTGTTTGGTTTCTCAACATGTTTTTAATTTCACACAAATAGTTTTAGACTAAAAAAGACCATGCAATAAAAAGATAAAATGACAAAAACACTTAAGTGTAACATCATAAATCCTAAAACTGAGAAGGTTGCATGATATTACTAAATTTCATCTATATACGTGCTCTTGAGAGGATTTTAATTTGTTAAAATTAAAAAGTAAAAGTGCATGAAAAGTAGGGTTTTTATGCTCCCTCTTCTGTCAATAGTTTTTATAGTGACATGTAGCTTTGTGATACTCATTGTATATCAATAGTATGTCTATGGCAAGTGGGGTTTATTTAAAACTAAATTTTTACACATCTATATGGTCTCAAGTGTGGCTAACACTATATATGCAATCACATCATTTGTATCCATGTAAAATAGCTTGTTGTGAAAAGGTCTTGTCCTTTTCATAATCACTACATCCATCAATTACTCAGTGTAGTGTGATGTCCAAATTTCCCCTATAATTTGAGGTCAATTACCACTAACGGATCTTATTTTAAATACTCAAAACAAACATCCTATTTGGCCACCCTTAATTTATATACCCCACCATGGAATGGGTTTTAAATGATCTTGGGAGATGAATTTTTAGGTCAATGCTTCCCTAGATAACGCATGAAGAAGTGATGAACTCTCGCTCACAATCCAAAGTGCATGAAATAAAGACAAGTGAAAAGACTTTATGGTCATTTTGGGGTCACCCAAATCATACATATTTGGGGAGGGCCTTAACAAGTTTCTTTTCAATCCTTTGGACAATGCAAAAAATACAAAGAATGATTATTTTTGGTCATAGATTTCCTTAAAGGGGATGAGGGGAGAGCATACATGCAACACTCATTTTGATAAAACAAAACACTTCAACAAACAAGCATAAAAATAAAAATCTTATGAGTTTTTAAATAGGATTTGAATTTATTTTAGAGCACAAAAATGAAGTATGTAATGAAGTTTGCCTTTGATTTGTTGAAAAATAGACACTAAGTGACTTAAAATATTGAAAACAAGGTGTTAAAACTCTAAAACTAGGGTGTGAGATTATTATAAAAACTTTTAGCTTGCCTTTTTAGGTCCTTGTTTTTCTATGTAGGTAAATCTTGTCATTACATAGAGAGATCTCATCATTCCTCAATTTGATCCTACTAAAAGAAAGAGAAGACACCGGTTTATGACCTCATCGATTGATAGGGTGATATCACTAATTATCAGGGTGCTTTTACTGAAGTATAGGGCATTTCTATCAAAATGATAAAACTAATTAAAAGGAGCAATAGTCACCTATTAGTTTCTAGTCTAGGATGATCTCGTCATTCTAAAGTGTGATCTCACCACTCTATAGAGTGATTATATCATTCCATAGAGTGATTTTAATGATTGATAGAGTGATCCCACCATTCTTGCTAGACACACAAGTAGATAGAGAGCATATAAAATGATTTTTCCATTCACAGATGTGATTTCACCATTCCAAAGTGTATTTTCATTGATGTTTAGGTTGATTTCATTGACTTCTAGAGTCATTCCACTATTTTTTAGGTCAATCCCATCATTTTTCTTAGAATCCATACAAATGCAAAATGAAATAAAAAGTAGGGAAAAATAGCCTCCAAAGAGGGCCTAAATGTAAAATTAGAAGATATAAATTTTTGTGTGAGGTTCAATTCCCATCGAGCATGCTAAAAAGTAGAGTAAGATTACGATATGTGTTAGTCCATACATTAGTCAAGAAAACATATATAAAGAAGTGTATAGAAATTAAAACATCAAACTTACTCCCTCAAAGGGTATTGCTAGTGAATTATAAGAGCTATTTAGAAAGGCATACGATCAAACCTTCTAAATAAAATCCTTCCTTTGAAAAGTGGTTAAAAAGTGTGATTTTACCTAGATTTAGTGCTCTAAGTTTATGTCAATGAAGACTAATATGCTCCTCCATCATTTCCTAGTGCACTGATGGTTTAGGATCACAATATTTGTAAAATTGTTTAAATAGATGAAGTTTTTCTATTGTGATTTCTACATAGCAAGTTTATATATCTAAAGCTTAAAAATGGTGGTCTTGGATTACTTATTTATATTTTTTCAATATTGTTCAAAATCAACCATGACCATCCATATTGAGATTAAGATGTGTGGCCATGGATTAATTTAATTTTGGAGGGGAAAAACATAAATATGCCCATTAATATTTTGGAAGAATGGGGCATTGATGAGGTAGGGGGGCCTAATCTTGATATTTATTCCATTAATGGGATATGGATGCCATGTCATTGATGATGTCATGGGATGATGCAAATTTGAATAATAAATAGATTTTCAACAACTTTCATGGAATTTTCACTTAGGCTTTTGATTTGGTTTAATTTACTTAACTAACTTTGATTAATTTTCAACAATTATTTGAAAATATGTAGCAAAATTAATCAAGCTAGTTAGAAATGCCAATTTATTGAGTCATAATTTTATTATAGTATAATTGGAAGTAGGTGTCAGTTGCATATGAAACAATACCCTAATTATGATATTATGGATGTGAAATAACACATGCATGTGATATGTGTTGATGAATTAGAAGAATTCAATGGTACAAAGTGTCATTTTGTGTGATCATAATTTAACTCAAAGTGACTTAATAAAATTTAATAATTACATAAAATACATTACC
Organism: Torreya grandis; assembly: GCA_037957365.1. NCBI lineage: Eukaryota > Viridiplantae > Streptophyta > Pinopsida > Cupressales > Taxaceae > Torreya > Torreya grandis. The sequence goes on along the minus strand of JARHVA010000420.1, from coordinate 745,417 downwards.
CAATTTAGTGATACATTAGCCTAAATCAACACCTATATATGACAAGTTCAAGTGATTTTGGCCAGATTTTATATTTTCATAGGTTATTGCTTAGATTGATAATTGCATCACAATAGTGATAGGAATTATATGTCTAAAGTGGGTAGATTATTATCTAAGTAGGTTAGTAAGTTAATAGAGTGATTAATTGGTTGCAAAGGTATGGTAAGGTTCACAAGATGTAGGAAATTTTATGTAGAAATTAGGATATTAGTTAATTGGCTAAGGATATAGTTAATGGGTTAAATTAATGGGATTAATAAGGTTATTATAATGAGAATATTTAAGAGCATACATGTTTTCCCTCTATAAAAGTGTATTGCAAGTGAAGTGAAGTGGAAAGAGTAATGGCTTTTAAAATAAAAACAATTTCATGGATGAGAATGTTGTTATTAGGTATGATGATTCCTCAAATGAACATGTAGGGAAAAATGAACTAAATGGTCACTATAATAGATATCCCTATGGGTAGCATAGGATTGAGATGATCATAAGGGGTTGGGATGCCCTAGGTGTGGATGTAGCTATGATTGAGATGACCCAAGCATAAATGCTATGGGATAAAGTGGCTTAGCCTTGAAAGATGAGTTCTATACAATTGACCTATGTCTAGAAGGGAGGTATGTTGACTAAGATAATAATGTTGAAATTACCAAAATGTTAACAATGTCTAGCGAGGAAAAAGATAATATAGGCCACAACTCAATGATAATTCGCATAGCAAAGACACATGCTAGGGATGGATGGAAACCTATGGAGGATATTGGATGAGGGATTATGGATAATAATACATGTTATGTTATATTTGTAGCTAAAAATGATCTAACAATGTCAAGTGATTCATCCAGGATAAGACGTGATTGGGGGTTAATAGTGGTTGAGCTATTCTTAGGCATAAAACTATGGCAATCTGTTGCCTACATAATCTTAAGAGACCTTAAAATGATGTAGTTATAACTCAAGATTGAGACAAATAATGGGGAGATGCAATGCCATGTCTTATAATTATTAAGGATGATAATTGATCATTAAATGGGATAATAGATTAGGAATATGGGATTTGGGGATTAAAATGAGTTGATAGGAAAGGATAATGGGAGTAACAAAGGTCAAATGGGTGATGAAGGGTAAAAGAGTGGTAAAAGAGTGGGTAAAATAGGAAAAAGGGAGGTGAAAAGGTTCATTTTGACTTTTACCCTTATTGATTTTAGTGCCTTGGAGCTCAAACCATGGACCGCATCCCACATGTATCATATCATGAAGAAAGGGTCAAAGAATACTAAAGGTCAGTTGATGTAGGACCATTGGTATGTAGTCAATCCCTAGCCTTTTTTTTTTTGTTTTTCACATTTATTACTTAATTTTTATCTTGTATGTCAAGTGAGTAAAATACTATGACTGAGGGTAATGCCCTCAATGGCAATATTATGCCCACAAATCATGATATTGTGATTATGAGTTGTATTACTACAATACCGTGACAATTGAATTGAGGTATATTAATACCACAAGGAATAATTAGTGATATCATAATAATGCAAGGGGTGAATCATGGTTTTAAAAAACCATGAGGTTACAATCATGGTTATGCAAAACTATGAAAGTCAAGTCATAATATTTTTGCTTTCATGAGTAAAGGTTAATTCATGATTAATGATGTTATGTTGGCTAGGATTAAAGGGTTAGGGTGTCATTTATAAGGGTTTAAGTACTTAAGGGAGGAGGGTGTAGGGTGGATAGGATAAATTTACTTAAGATAGGTACTTAGGATGATTAGGTGTTAAGATCAAGTTAGTTAGGCTAGGGACTAAGGGTAAGTGAGTTAGTCAAGATAGGATTTAGTGAGGAGAAGTAGGTAAGTTAGGAGATATTAGGATGGAGGTTATAGGGATGGGGAGTTTAGTTGGGTTATGGGAATAATATTTAAAATGATTTATGATTAAGGTTAATGGGTTGAGGGGTTTAGCATAAATGAGTGAATAAGATTTAGGGTGGATCAAGGTAGGATAATTAAATTAAGGTAAGATAGGATATGTTAGAGGGATGAAGATGGTATGAAAAATGTATAGGGGGATAGATAGGATTAGGTAAATGTGGGTTAGATATTAGGGTAATTAGATTAGGAGGATTTTAGTTAATTGATTGTATGAGTAAGGGAATGAATAGATAGTTTGGGCAAGCTGTTAAGATGATTAGATAGGATAGGCTAGGGATAGATGTGATAAAAGGATCATAATGTAATAAGATGCATGATTGGTGGAGGAGGATTTAAGAGTGATGGCATCATGAATATAGAATCCCCAGGTCCTACATGAGATGTACTTATTGACACCAGAGGCTTACAATGTGCTAGAGTTGATTGGGTTATGTTACATCATGACCATGTCTATAGTAAAAATTTATATATCTTTGATCATAGCTTTGGTGGAGAGGTTGTACTCATATATGAGTACCTTTCACTTTGTTATGGGAGAGATTTCTATCACCCTAGAGGATGTTTTTCATATTTTATGGCTTCTTATGAGAGGGTATAGGATATATTGATGATCACACACCCTCAATGTGACAATGTAGAGGTTAGCTTGGAGGTTATAGATTGGAGTGTGATATTTAGGAATAGATATTGATAGGTATCTGATGGAGGGTGCTATTGACATGTTGAAATTGGTGACGATGTCTCTTATGACTGGCATACTATTATCAAACAAGAATAGATAGTGGTTTCATTTAGGCTTTAGAGATGTGGTGTTAGACATGGTACAGGACTATAGAATGTTTTCCTAGGGTCCCGTGGTATTGGCACATTTATATTGAGAGTTACACATGGGAGCATATAGGTGAGTAGTGAGCCTGGTTCCATCACTACTTTTGTAGATATAGAGTTGGGAACATATCATTATAGAGAATCCCTTGAGTACATGTGCAACCAAACATCCCTATGATCCCATAGTATTCAGTTCATATATCATTACAGGGGTGTAGATATCTCATGCAGGGGATATTTGATTTTATAAGCATGCATTAGATAGCTTATGACTAGAGCACATCACATGGATGTTGTATAAAGAGGTGTAGTTCATATGGGTTGAGGAGGTAGATGTTACCCAATATATGTTGATAGAGTGTTATCTCACAAGACATTGGGATTATATTATTGATCATTACAGACCTGATCGAGTGCAGTGGTAGTTTAGGAGACCATATGATATGCTAGGTAAGGAGCACCTATTTGCCTAGAGTGGCATGGAGAGGCCTCAGTGGGAGATACTGGTAGATAAGGAATTAGTATGCATGGATTATGAGAATATTGTCTTAGTAGCATGGGATTACCATGCATTAATCCTAAATCTTGGGGTTACAGTGATACACACTACCTTGTGGACACAAAGGTGGATACTTAGGCTACTGAGGTAATGGGATAGGGTTAGCAGGGGGCTGTGTAAAGACTTATATAAGCACAAGTGAGACTTGGGAAGAGGTGATTGAGGAGAGTACATGCCATGGTATAAGATCCATAAGATGGACAGGGGGATCCTTAAGCCATGGATGTGGATAGGGGAGATCATGAAGACCCATATGGGGGTCATACAATGGCTATGGGATAGGCTAGAGGGAATGGGAATGGAGATGAGTCAGGGCCATCCTAACCTCCCTTGATATAGGATGAACAAACATTATTTGAGTGGCTCAAGAGAGAGGTATAAGCTTGTGTCTCAAAGATTTTAGGGATCATTATAGAGAGGGATATAATTAGTGTCCAATTATAGGTACAATTAGCATAGAGGGATGCCCAATTGGCTAGTGTTTAAGGATAGATCATAGGGTTACAAGGGTAGGTGACTACCTTGCAAGGACACATATAGAGTAGGGATGCCTAGATAGTGGTATTACAAAGTTAGATCTCGAGCTAAGATGCATAGATTATGACTATATAAGGTAATATTGGGTAGTTATAAACTCAGATGAGGGATTTTATGGGAGAGGTGAAGGTGGTTGAGAGGACCAAAGAGGAGGGGTATGTAGCTATGATGATGGGTGGTATTAATTGGGTTATGATGCATATCATGTGACTGAAATGGGAGGATCAATACTATAGATACCTATACAAGGTAGCAACACCACTTGAGTAATGTGCAGTGACATTTAGGTCTAGTTCTTTGTAGTCTATGCACCAGCATCCCTAAGGACCACTTTGATCATAGTCGAGATAGATGATACTTGTATTATATTATGGATATTTGTATATTATATCACATTGATGCCCTTGAGGCCCATATTTTTTATCCATATATTTTTACATGGACTCCATGTGGACATTATGGACTATGATATGTGATTATGATTTTTTTGTGATATATGATGTGATGCATTTTGATTTGATTGTAATGAGATATATGATGCGATTATTAGACAAATCTTGTGTATGTGATTTGATGATTATGCTTTATTTATGTGATTTGGTGATTATGCTTATGATGTTATATGAGGGATTGATTGAAGATTGATATTAGATGTTTATACATTTGATTATATGATGAGGATATGATGAACATATGATTATTATGTGATTATTTTATGTTGAGTAATTATGGATTGATGTGATGTGATTGTATTCTAACAATGAGATGTTTTAAATTATATGGTAAAATGAAATGGACATGAATTATAATAATGTGATGAGAAAATTTCATGAAATAGGTATGATCAAGGTGCTAATAAAATAAATCCATTGATTTTAATTGTGTCTCACAAATTATTGTTGGGTAAACATCCTCATCTATCAAGGAGATGGGTGGGATGGGATAGGAGGTTAGGATGATTATGTTGTATAGTGGTCTAAGTAGGGGAATGGGATAAGGGGAATTTGAATCCAATATAAATGTAGGCTATCCAATTTAATATTACACATGTAATTAGAAGTGTGTTATTGACTTGATAGTGGTCAAGGGCACATGGAAATCATAGTGCATAGGAGATCTATTTTGGCTGACATACCTAATATGTTGATCTTGGGTAATCACTTAGACCATATTTATTTCCATGTGATTAAAAAGAATAAAATATAAAAAGGAAAAGTAACAAGACCATTTTATTAATTATGACAAATATTTACAATACGTAATGACTTAACAAACAATAACACACATTCACACATAAAAAAAATAAAAACAAGACACCTTATAAAATACAAAATAGACTAAGGTACTAGTGATTAATTTATATACATGTGATTTTAAGAAATAACCTAAGGAAATGATTATTTATAATAGACTTAACAGCAAAGTAAAATATGTACATGGGGTGAATTGTGCCCAAAATTGTTTGTATCACAACTGAGACAAAGATCTAATCCAGTCAGAAACAACCATTTTTAGGTCCTAGAATGAATTACCAATTTTTAGTTGTAAATTGCATGATGGATCCTAGAATAATAATATTATGTGACCCTTCCATGATGATAATATTAGTGGGGTCTTATGTATTAGTGCTTAGGAAGATATATATATAGACAAGGATGGATGCAAGTTGAGGCTTAGAAGGAGACATAATCATCAAAGAGGATGTGATTGGGTTATATTAAGGTGTCACAAATACGATGGAGGATATATCACAAGTGGATGGAGATATTTCAAAAAAAAATCTTCAATAGATATTCCCCTTGCATGACTAGCAATGACTTGCCCCAACTTGAAATACATATCTCTTGATTATAATTAAGCATGTAATATGCACCCACTCTTAAGACCAAGGTTAGTTGGAAAATGATGGAATGGAGAAAAATGGGACTGTATATGCCCTCAAGAGTGGGGAATCATAAATGGAGGTATATATAGCCTTAAAAGTATACAAATGTTTCAAATGCAAGATATTCATGGGCTCATCGAGCTCATCACCTTCAAATGTGGATAATATATAGGCCCTGATCTAAATTTTGCAACAAGTATGTAAGTCCCAAGCTAATTTGCTTCAAATTTTCCCTTTTTGTCCCTATCTACATTAGTGTTCATTTAATTCTCCTTAAGGACTAGATCATCAAATTAAAATTCTTAGGATTGGATCTTTTTGTAATATTGACCTTTTACCTTATTTTTTATGCCCAAAGGTGATTTAAAGCATTCTAATGTTTTCCATCCAAAAGTTCTATATCTTTTAGCCTTTCTTGTCTAAAATTATGGTCGGTAATAATGACCTAAAAAGAGATGTGTAAGGATGGAAGTTACACTTTTATGGGTAATACTACTTCTATACCATAGACCAAAGAGTACAGAGTAGCTCCCGTAGGTGTCTGAACACTAGTTCTATAAGACCAAAGTGTAGGGTATAATTGAAAATACTAGTTTCTACCTGTATCATTGACTATTTTATTTAAAAGCTTAATAAGTGTCTTATTAGTGGCTTCTAAGTTGACATTCCCTTGGGTATAATAAGGTGTGGAAAAGTGTTGCTCAATGTGATAGCTCTCGTATAGGTCTTCAACTTCTTGATTTTTAAATGACTTGCCATTGTTTGATAAGATTTTAGCTAGAATGCCAAAATAACAAATGATATGATTTAGGATAAACTTTGATATTTGGATACCTATATTATAGATAAGTGACATAGATTCAACCCATTTTTATAAATTAATCCATAGTTGTGATTTTAAACTTACGCCCATTAGATGATGTTGGATTTATCTTGCCGATTAAATCTAATTGCCATATAAAAAATGGCCATGGCCTCATTATAGGTTGAAACTCTTATGCGGGGGTATAAATAAGATTATCATGTTTCTTACATGATACACACTTAAATACATATTGGATGGCATCTTAATCCATTATATGCCAATAATATCCAATCCTGAGTAACTTATTGGCTAGAGCCATTCCACTGACATGATTGCCACAGATACCATCATAGACCTCCTAGATTGCAATAGTAGCCTCTTTTAAGGTTAGGAATCTCAAAAAGGTCCTATAATAGCCTAACTAATAGAAAATGCTACCAAGGATGGTGTAATGGGATGTGTGGTGGATAAAGGCCTTCCATTGGTGATGGTTTAGGTTTGATGGAAGGATATTATCATGGAGATAGGTATATATGTCATGGTACCATGGTAGATCGGGATCAAGGATGGCAGAAATTTAAAAATGATTTATGAATTGATGAACCAGTAATATTAAATTCTCAATTAAAAAATTGCCTTCAAGGACATCATTTGGAAGGTCAATTAAAGACCCAGTAGTTGCCATAACGCCGGCTGCCTTAGTACTTCCCCTTGGTATTTGTTTGAATGTAATAGACTAAATTTTTTGTTTTAATTAATCCACTAACTATATCTAAGGAAGACATCTTTTATCCTTTGTTTGGAACTCCTCACTCACTTATTTGATAATCAACTATGAATCACTAAATACATGAAGGTGCTAGATGTTCCACTAGATGGCTAGTTGAAGACCAAAAATTAAGGCCTCATATTAAAAAATATTTTTAGTACATGGGAAAACAAGATGGAAGGATTTAGGGATGAGGTCACCACATGGGGTTACTAGAAGTATTCCTACTCTTGACCCATGTGTGGTGAAATAACCATAAAAATATAATTTCCAACCATTGGATTTTGTAGTGGTCAAGTTGGATTCATCTGGAAAGGCTATGATAAGAGGCTTGGTATCTATAAAGGGTGTTCTAGAATTTGATCTATTATTACTTATTTTTTGAGGAATTTTGATTGATGTACTCTATATCAAATTCACTTAACAACAATATCCACTTAGCCATATTACCAATTAGAGTATATTTTAATAGCATGTACTTAAGGGGATCAACTTTGGCTATGAGTTGAACTTGGCTATTGAGCATATAATTCCAAAGTATTTGGGATGTATAAACAATGGCTAAGAAATATTATTAAATAATATTATAATTAAGCTCATATGAAATCAATGTTTCACTGAGATAATAGATTTCCCACTCTTTCCCTTCATCATTGTGTTGCACTAGAAGGGCCCCTATTTCACAAGGTGTTGTAGATATATATAGAAGCAAAGGCCTTCCCATGATAGGTGGTGATAATACTAGAGGCTTGACTAGATATTTATTAATATTCTCAAAGGCCTATTGACACTCAGATTTCCAACTAAAATGAGTCCCCTTGTTCAAAATATGTGTGAAGGGATGGCATTTGTCTACTAATTGGAAAATGAATCAATGATCATGTCTAATTTGGTAGGGAAAATAATATTTTGGAAATGTTTTATTGATATCCTGGAAATTAGTATAAATCTATATTCCTCCTTCTTATTTGGCCATAGGAATAATGTTAGATATCCAATTAGAATATTCAAGAGGTCAGATAAGTTTGACTTCCAATAATTTTTTTAATTCATCTTTGACTAACAAATTGACCATAGGGTGCATCTTGTGGATTTTTTTCTTGATTGGTTTTGCATTAGCATGTACCTCTAAATGATGCACTACCAATGAGGAATCAAGTCCTAGCATGTTTTAATAACACCATGCAAAGACATCTATAAACTCTTTGAGCAACTTAATAAGAATTTGGCATTCTTTAGGCATAATAATTGCCCCCATTCAGGTATAATAATTGCCCCCATTTTGACAATTTTAGGATTTTCTTTTGTTCCAATATGGACTTTAATAACCTCCTCAATGAGGGAGAGTGATTAATCAAAAATATAGGGTGGGGTGGTGTTAGATCTTAGGTATCTAAATCAAAATCATTTGGGAGCTCTATGTCTAATTTTGTATAGAATTTTGATTCATTAGGAGTGAGTGGAAAATCCTATAGATTTTGAGAGGGATTCTCATCTCCATATTCCTCTTCTTCAATTTGATTTAGGGATTTTTTTATTTCCCAAAAATAGGTTGAATTGTTGAGATTAATATAGAATCCTTTCTTATGATCTCCAAGAGGCATAACGTAAATTACTCCCAAATTTCTATAATGGCTTCATCACTTTGAAACATGTCAAAAGAAGGTTCACATTTTTTATCATAGTCTATTAAGGTAGGGTAATAGAGAGATATATTAATGGTGGAGCTGGTGGTGTCATAGAAGAGGTTGGTGGAAGAAATCTCTTCATAAATACTATAAACAGATCCTATTTTGACTTCATCAAAATTAAACTCCTCAAGAATTGAAGAAGCATCTAAAATGATATTTCTTAGGTCAATGTCAAGAGGTTTGTACCCTAGAATAAGATGTAGGTCTTTTTAACCCCTATAAGTAAAATCCTACCTTGTTCATGTCTCCCTAGTCCTTTTCCATGATAAATCATATTTTGTAACATTTTTTGGAGTTGGGTATACTTTTTTCTATTGAATACAAGGGCCTCATTGTCTAGAACAAGCCACAAATCATTGAGCTCATCTAAGTACTCTTCTGATAGTAGAATTGTATTAGTAAAGGCCATTGGTTTAAACTGATAGATGATAGGATTATCCTCCCTCATAGCTACATGGGGAGAGTGGAAAGTATCCTACATAAAAGGTCTTGTATTCATATTCCCCACATCCTATGGATGTGATATTGAGATAAGTGACATCTAGGGATGATTTGAAGTAGGTACTAGATCATCTAGGTGGACATATTTTATATCTATTAGATTAGGAGTGAAACTATGCATGCTAGGGTAATAACATGTGGGGTGGGATTAATTCATCTGATAGCTATAGAAATGTTCTATTTCCCTATGGATTGTGACATCCATACTATAATGAGGGAATTTTAAACATTGATGGAGGGTGGAAATATCTATTTACATTTTTTGGATCCATGGATAGCCCAAAAACAGGTTGTATGGAAGATCAACATCCACCACATGAATTAGGGTTTGATGGATGATGGGTTTCATAGTGATAGGAAGATAAATTGTTCCCATAGATGGCATTTAATTATCATCATAAACCTTGATCATTATGAGAGTGGGACCTAATGATGCATCAGATTACCCCAACTTCTTTAAGAATTCTATATTACATAAATTTAATGTGAACCCTCCATCTATGAGCACCCAAGAGATTTTATAGTTAGAAATGGAAACATATATGAATAGTGGATAATTATGATGTGGGATAATAGGAGGCATGTCCTAGGCATTCAATTTTATTTATTGTGAAGGAGATAAATGACCCACCAATTCTTAAAACTAGCTAGTGTCAATATCTCCAAGGACTTTAAGATCATTTAAGACTTGATTGAGAATCTCCAAATGCACTCATGACATTTTGAGAAGATCTATAAGAGATATTTGGGTTAGGGTCTTTTTGATCTATTATATTATGTTGTAGGGCTTATCAAAATATGCAGGGACCTTTTTAGAGACATTGACATTTTGAGATGTGGATGTAGATGGGTCTTTTGGTGGTGCTCCAGGAATTACAATTTTGTTGTATCATGTGGTGACTACATAGTTGTGGCTTGATTAATCTTAAGAATGGTTGATGGTGGTGATGTGGGATCTTGGGGGCCATTAATTTTGATGGTGTTAACATAATGGTATGGGATGGCATGGTAGTAATTGTGATTAGAGGTGGATGATTGTGCCTAGTCTTTAGGTGGTTTCCTTTGCTTTTGATAATGTTTAGGCAATGAGTCCTAATAAATTCTAAGTTTTTGATTATTAGACTACTTAGTAGGGCTCTCCCCTTCAAATTAAATGTCCCCTTTTTCAATTAGATCTTGATTATAATGCTTTAATTGCATGCATTTTTAGTATCCTAACCTTTAACTCTATGATATTGGTAAAACTCATCCTCATGATATCAATTAGGTCAAGGTTTGTTATTATTCAAAGGTTGAATTTTTAGGAGAGTAATCATGTTTTCAACTATTAATTTTTGGAGGACCACTTCTAAAGGTATCCCCAGACTAGTAAGAGGCCTTTTCCCTATTTGGGGTTTTGGTTTTCCCCATGGTAATTTAATGGTATATATAGTATATTGATTAGTAGGAGTCCTTTTCTATATTATTTGGATATGTTGTTTAGAATCCATGACTCCATCTCCTAAAACATTTTTATTTTTATTAAAAAAATTGGTTTACCTAAAAAGGCATTGTCTTGATTATGGTTTTGTTCATTCAGGGTATATAATTTAATTATTCATTTTTCAATTAGGGCCTTCTTAAACTAGATCCCCTTCTCTATGATCTCATAAAAATTTAGCACATTGTAACTTTAACTAATATTTAAACTTAGTGTTGAGGTTGTTGATGAACATTTTGGTAAATTCCTTTTCTATAACTATACCATGGAATTAGCTTGCCAAACTTCTCCATCATTATAGGAAGGACGATAGACTTTCCCTATTTCTTTATTTGGTGTTATAAATATCTATGATGGATATATCATGCTCAATATTGAAAGAGAAGTGTCTTACAAATTTTTCAATCAACTCTCCAAAGTTGGATATGAACCATTTTGACAAATGCATACACCACTCTAATGCGGGTCACATGAGACTTTTAGGGAAAATCATAAGGACTTAAGCATCATCATATGCAACCTCATGGAAAGCTACATAGGATTCTTGAATATGATCTCAAGGATCACCTTTATCTCTATATTTTTTGAATTTTATAATTTCAAAATTTATTGTGAAGGGTACTTGTAAAATATTCATATTTAAATGTGAAAAGCAAAAATCTTCATACTTGTACCTCATTGTTTGTGTACAAGGATAAATATTCTAAATATTTTCCTTCATTATTTTCCACTCTTAAGAAAAGGATGTATCCAAGAGGGGATTGGAGGTATAATCATGAATAATGTGAGGTATATAATGATTGGGGTTAGTGTTGTAGATATTTTTCCTTGGAAAAGAATATATTTGATTTTGTGCTTGAAATTGTGAAGCTAGGGAGTTGATTTTTTGGGTTAGTTGATCTAATAGATCCTTTAAGGTGGTTTATATCATATTATCCCCAGTTTTATTTTTTTTGAGTGGTTATTATTGTCATTATTCTTTAAGATCTTGTTCATGATCTATAAGGTAATACTTTTTGTGTTCTTGATTAGTACTAGTGTGATGATGGGGAGTGTTGGGCTGAGTGTATGGGTGGACTAGGTGTTGTAAGAGGTTTTGATAAAAGTTAGGGTGTAGTGCGTCCCCCATTATAGTGACTTGAGCTAGGATTTGATCATGGTTTTCATAGATATATTGATCAAATTAGGATCTAACCTCATCTCTATGGAATAAGTCATTCATGAATCAATCTTCCTCACCATGAGTATGCATGTCACTATACGTATAGTTATTATCCTGATTTGGGTCACTTAAGTTCCCCAATAAGTCATTTTCCTAGTTGGATCCTTATACCATTCTAAGAATTCGGGCATGGGTTCACATAGGCATGATGGATGATGGTGGTCATGAAAGAAAAGTGATTAGATGTGTTTTTAATGTGAGGTAATGAGAGAAAAGGTGACTTTGGATACTAATTTTATCTAAAAACCAAAACTAAGAGTGGCAAGAGAGATGATTTAGATGTGACTCAGATTTAGATTTGGGAGGATAGGAAGACTATAATGACCAAATACTACCAAATCCCAAAACCCTATAAGGTTTTAATCTAGCTAAGAGACCAAGGAAATAAGATGACCAAATACCCTTCACACTAACAAGGTGATGATTATATGGGTGATAAGTATGAATAGGTAGTGATGATGAAATGATAGGGGTTAGACTAAAATATGAAAAGGTTTTGTATGTTGATAATTTTTATTTAAGAAATGATGACAAAGATAGAAAGTGATGGGAGACTACTAAGGATTTATTTCAATACAATAGTTATATCCAAGAGTGTGAATAGTGATATGGAATGGGTGGTTTGTTTTATTCTAATATGGGATTTATCCTAAGGGTCTCTAGGATTTTTGTGACAAAAATGGGATAAGCTAGCTTAGTTCACAAATAACATGGGATTTAGCACAACACACAAACAACATGACTAGTCACAAGCCCTAATTTGGTTAACTAAATGAGTGTGTAACCTAGTGTCTTCACCATCTAATGGATTCATGAGTGAGGATGTAGGCTAGTAACCATTTATATAATCAACCAAACCTTCTTGACCCCTCTACACTTGATGTTCACTTAGGAGTTGATCCTAACTCTAATAGTATAATGCCTATTACAGCTTATAGGTCCTATGTTAGGTTTACATAAGGGTTTCTAAGGGAGTCCTTGAGATATGTGAAGGTATGTGGCATTCAAATCTATATAGGGTGTTATCTAATACCTAGTTTAAAGAGTTAACTCTTCCCCTTCATAGATGACCTATATGGGGCCAACCTCTTAGCCTAACAATAGTTGTCTTTGATACTTATACTCTACAAAAACATGGAGTTTGGTTTAATGTGTGGTGATGAAATCCATGACACCAACCCCTAATGACTAAGCCTGCATGAGGATGAATTCCACATCATTTGATATCCTAGACTCAATGAGATAACACATATTCAATCAAGATTTATTTAATTTATTAATTACCTATGTGAGGAAAATGAAAAGTGAACAAGCAAGCCACACAAGATAAGATATATACAAGGAAAAATATAAAACTATATAATTTAGTCAATCCTAAAAACACAAGGGTTATAAAATCAAATTTAATTCCCACTACTTGAAAGGTTCTACAAGGAAAGGTTTAGTAGTTTGATTTTAAGCAAAACCATTGATTCCCTACAAAACTACAAAAACACAGTTAGTGCAATGCAATATCAATTCTACAAACTATAATATCATAGATTTTATGCAAAATCACTACTCACGATTCATGATATTATGGATTAATGGAAAATTGTGATATTTAACTATATAGTCCCTTAAAAATTATAAATGTTAGTCAAAACCATGACTTTTATAACAAAAATGCAAATTCAAAAGCAGTGATATTATAGAAAATATAAAACTTTGTAATTTTGACTTTTAGACTAATATAGGTATTTGGGAAATATTTACATACTACTATTTAAATATTATTTACACTTGTTTATATAAAAAAATTGTTTTAAAAGACACAAATATAATATTTTTGACCTTTTATGAATCAATGCAAAATGAACAAAAACTACACAAATCTACTAAATTAGAAAGATTCTTATCTATCCAAATAATGCTCAAGCTAGTGTTAAAATACTTATTAAACCCTGACAATATCAAAAATTCTAATAAATCACAATATCACCACTTTAATATAATATCACTAATTTTTCTACTGAACCACAGATTTGAAAGTAGAAATATTGTAGAAATTAAGAAAAGGGATAGGGATGAAAGTTTTGGTTTTTTTTATTTGGAAGTTACTTATTCTCCTCTCCCAAATGAGATGCATAGAAATCAGTCAAAAAGTTTTTCTAGCATAAATTCCTTAGTACTTGGATTGCTTAAATTAGCTATAATTTTATATGAAAGGGTTTTATATGATTAGTTGTTTTCCTACAGTCAGAGAATAATTTAAATAGATAAAAAATCAATAGGTTACAAATTAATAAAATAGATTAATAGATCTCTTAGAAAACACAAAATCGTGAGTCTCAAGTGTAATATTGTTAGTGTTATGGAAATGTTATGATTCTTGAAGTGGTGGTTTTATGCCTTAATACCCTAACAACTTAAGGTTGATCAATCCAAATTTCCTATAAATAGATAATAAAAACCTAGCTCTTGAAAGATAGAAATAGGTGAAAACTACTTACAGAATATAGGAATTAATATATACCTAGTTGTTTTTATTTTAAAAAGGAGATCTGCTAAAGCATAACTGATAAGACAAAACTATAGATTTTAGTGCAATATTGTAATTTGTGAATCAATAGTATTTCTAAAGAGTAACAACCTTTAAAAAGGACAAACCATTAGTGGTTAAATTTATATATAAGTTAATATCACTTAAATATAGACAAAAATTTTATTGCAATATTGTTATTGTAGGTTAATATCATTAATTGCTTGTATGTGATGTGTTGACCAATTCTGGAGCTTATTCTTCATCTAGTCAAGCTTAAAAGTCACCAAATCACTTCTAACAAGCATAAGACTTTATACTAAAGGGTATGTCCCACCATAGTCTCTAATGTGTGGTCGTATTTTAGATTATTCACAAAATTACTATATTTAATAGTAAAAATGCAAGAATACAAACAACATCAAAAAAAGGGATAAAAGAATAATCAAATAATTAAAATGACATTATTACCATCCTTTTGTCCCTTAGAGGTTCTCTCCAAGATCTTCAAGCTTATTATGAATTCAAAATGATTGGATTGTGGATTTTTTTAATTGAGGTTCCAAATGGCTTCAATGGCTTCTTTGGCTTATTTGATGGCTTGACAAGAGTATGGAAGTGATGGAATAATAGTTGATTATGAGATTATAATGGAGGATTATGGATTTCTAAGTTACCTAGGCCATGGCCTAAACATGGTTTATATAGGATGGTGGAGGATAATTTAGAGAATTTTTAAATTATTTTAGAATCCTCTAGTTTAGAGACTTCAAGAAATTTGGAGGAGCCTCCCTAGTTCTAGAGGTTTCTTGATTAGTTTAGGGATAATGGAGGTTTAGGTGGGAGTTAATGAGGTTTAGGGTTCATAGGGTTGTAGGATAGGTTAGGGTGGTAGGGTAACTATGGGGTAAGTGAATAAAAAGGAATTTTAAATTGCCAAGTGGGCTAGTGGATAGATTAGTAGATAAGTAGGTTGGTTAGTAATTTAATGGAGTGATTCATTGGTTTCAATGGTATGGTAAGGTTCATGGGATCTAGATAATTTTGTGTAAGAATTAGGATATTAGTTAATTATCTAGGGATATAGTTAAAGGGTTAAATTAGTGAGCTTAATAAAATTATTATAGCAAGCAGATTTAAGTTCATACAATCCACCAATTAGCTTGGGTAGGACATATAAAAGAGAATTAAGGATGAATTCTACCCACTACATGATAAATAAAGTTGTTCTGTATTGTATAAATCATGAAGTTAATTTCCTAAGATGTTTAACAAAAGAGGAATCATTATATGTCATGAGTTATTTCCATGATAAATTTGGCAATGACCATCCTTTTAGTAGTGTGATAGCCCACAACATATAGAGAGATGGTTATTATTGGCCAACATTAATTAAGGATGTTCATACTCATGTGAGATCCTGTCATCCCTATAAAAAGATTTAATAAAGGGAAACTCATGTTATTATGCCCCTTCAACTAGTAATTGAGGAGTGTCCCTTTTTCTCAATGGGGCCTAGATTTTTTTGGATTCATAAATCCAAACTCTTTAGTTGGCCATGTATTCATTATTGAAATGACTAACTATTGCACAAATGGGTTGAAGCAAAATCAACCAAGAATAAAAATGTTGAGGAGGTAATTAGATTACTTTAAGAGTAAATTACAACCATTTTTGACACCTTTATGACATTTGTGTGTGGTAATGGGTCTACCTTCTAATCAAAAATAAAATTTCACTTAGGTTTTTATTCAAACTATTACATGGGTAGGTAAATTGTTTGGTTGAGTTCATAAATAATAACCTAATCAATGTCATTAAGAAATCATTAGAGGATAACCCATGCAGTTGGCATATTTTATCCAACTATGCTTTATGGATTGATTAGACAAGGCATAAAAAAAATTCGTAAGAGCTCCCCTTCCATGTTGGTTTATGGAATAGAACCAATATTTCCAATTACACTCAAAGAACCCACGTATTAGTTCATTAATGACTACATGAAATAAAATGAAATATGTTGGTCTAAGTTTTTAGACCTAATTCATTTGGATGATATGAGAGATGAAGCCTTGTAGAATTTTAACAAGCACCAGATAGCTATTAAAAGATGGTTTGATAGAAAATCAGAAGTGAAATGCTTTCATATTTATGAATTGATTTTATTATGGAATAAATCCCATGAGAAGAAAGGTTAGAACTCTAAGCTAAGTCCTATTTGGACCGATCCTTACCAAATTATAGAATTTCCAGAATAAAATGCTTTCAATTTGAAATATCTATAGGGTAATGACCTATTATTCTATTCAAGAGAGTTTCTAAAGCATTACTTATCAAGTATTCCATCCAACACCATTTTATAATGAGTTAATATGTTTATTGCATGTATATATTGTATAATGTTTCATGTTTCATTATTTTTGGTTTATTTTCTACTATTTGTTCATTTTCTTTGTTTTGTTGTTTCCAATTTCTTTCTCCCCAACTTGTTTGAGTTGGCTTGTTTCATCTAAGCCCCTGGTGTCTTTTTAGTGTCTTTCTCTAAAACAAAACTAATTAGGGATAATTACTTTCCATGTCATGGTAAATAATTTATATTGGATGTGGTCTCTTGGCATTCTTATTTAATATCTTCCCTTGCATCCCATTAACAAAAATTCCACCCAAAAAATAAAGCTTATGCACAACTAGAATTATATCAAAACTAGGTTTGAGAAGAAGCAAAAGATGATAAATTTCATATAAATATATGAACATAGTATATCTAGAGTAAATTGATAAATCAAAGCATAAAATTAAATTATACACAACACAATAATTAGGTGGGAAAACCTCTGATGGAGGTAAAAAAACCCATAGTGATTATTCAATGTTGAAACTATTACCCCAATACATAAAATCTTCTTAATCTCACTTCTTCACAGAATGGCCTTCATAAAAACATTTTTTCACCTGAGATATTAGAAAATCATTGAGATATATGAAGAATAGGGGTAAACCCTATTTTATATTAAAAATTGAATTGAGTTGACCATTTTAACCAATGGGCCCAACAATCTTGAGAACATTTAAAACATCGATAATAAATTAAAGAATATTGTTTTATTTTTACCAATAGGTAATAAATAATTTATGTTTTATTATTTATTTACATGAGGTTTTTATCCCATGTTAATAAATCATAGATAATTATTATTTAATTACCTAATATGTATTAAAGGTCTTTATAATTACACTACTTATACATTAAATGTTCTAACACTCCCCCTTAATGTTAAGCAGGGATAAATGCCATAATCACCATAAATAAATTATACTATGTGCAAAATTAAAGTATTTAAAAACCTCCATCATGTTAAATATCACCTTTTGAAACAAAAAGAATTATAATCCTTAAATTACTCAAAATTAAGTTTATGTTAGCATGATTGTGAGACTACATCTCATAGTTTCTCATGAATAATCACTAAGCATATTTGGAGCCTTTTATAGCATAAGGACCTCTATTACAAAGTATTATTTTAATGTATTGGGGTACAAAATTAAAACTTCCAAATTAATTTTACAATTACATAAATTCCACATGAATTTTACAATGATTTATAATGAGAATAATTATAGATAAAGAAAAAATGCATGGCCATTAGGAAGTGGCATTGTCATGCACACTCCCCCTCAATGGAAACTCTAAGAGGTGAAACATTTCACAAAATTTATAAAACTTGGTATCACCAAGTGGTTTTATTAATATATATTCCACTTATATACCCATAGGACCTTATTGTAGATCACCATTAAGGACTTTCTCTTGGATAACATGTACATGTACTTTAATGTGCATAGTTTGTTG
The DNA here is from genome assembly GCA_037957365.1 of Torreya grandis. Lineage (NCBI taxonomy): Eukaryota > Viridiplantae > Streptophyta > Pinopsida > Cupressales > Taxaceae > Torreya > Torreya grandis. Next base: position 726,794 of record JARHVA010000420.1, on the reverse strand, counting down.
GTGTTACACTATTTTTTTCCATAGTTATACATCTTTATAACCTGCACAAACCTTAAACACATATCCCAAAAATGATATCATAGTATGTTTAGTATCACAATAACCAAATATATATAAAATATGACATATTTTTCTATGTTAAAGCACATTTAAAACCATCAAGTCATATTTTAAGTAAACAAGTTCATGACTTTGATTAAAAATTAAGTGAGAAACATAAATTATTATATGCAATTAATTATTGGATTTCTCCAATCTTGACTAGATTAGCATCCCCATTTATCATGTGATACACATATAATAATTTTACTAATAGTAATTTTTTATTAGATAGGGTTAATATATGGGTTAAGAGTCTCATGCCTATCACAAGAGAGTCTATAAGATAGACATGAAATAACAACAAAACAAAAACCAATAGAGTACTATGACTCAAAGATTAGCCAAAACCATGATCTGCTAACAAACTAACACCAAAAAACCTACCAAAAAGTAATTAGAAATTATAGACCTAGAAATTACTAATCTGAGTCCTCAAACTCTGAGTAGAGAACCAATTTGTTGGTCTTAGAATTTTCATTTTTTTCTCCCTTTCTCTCATGCAATTAGGGGTTAAATGACTTCCCTCCTCCTCTTAAGCCCCATGAATCTAGTTTTTGTCTTTCCTTGTTTTGAATCCTTCATTTCTTCTTCATCACCTCTGCTTTGATTATTATTTTTACCATGTGGGGACTGATCCACATTTACTTATTCCTCCTTCTAGTTGTCACCCTTCCCCATTGAAAAATCACCAGATGTCAAAAAATCGTTCAACTTATCAAATTTATTAGAAAATTTTGAGCTCAAGATCCTCTGGATAACCACCTTCATATGTAAAGTTTACATGGATTGTTTTATATCCTCAATCATATTAAAGTTGAAATAGAAGTGATTCATGTTGGTAATAGGTTTAATATAAACTAGAACACCATTATGCATACCTTTGAGCTTAAAATCCCCTAAAGCATTTTCTTCACCAAACCTTTCATTCTTACCCTCTCGAGTTCCTCTATGGGTTCAAATAAATCCTTACTAACCCTATTGAAATCCTCCTATTAACTATGTATGAAATTTTCCTCTAAAATTTCCTTGCTCTAGAGAGGTTCCAACCTTTTGAATATTAACATAATGAGCCCCTAAAGTATTATGTCCACTAAAGGGTTATTCTTTAAATTAGTGACAGATACTTCAAAGGATTTTAGTAAGAAGAAGTGAATACTTATGGGATGGCCTCTAAAAATATTGAGGAGGATGAAATGATGAGAAAAAATCTTAGTGTTCTTTCCCTCGAGAGTAATATATTTCATGACTTGAATACAGACGTCTAGACATTTCCTTGGTAGATCAACTCTAAGAAACCCTTTATGATTTGAAGACTTGGGTTTTATATTTTTTGAACTATAAATTTTTTTGAATAGTTCATCTTTATTTTTATTATCTTTGAAACATTTAACACCATTTTATTCCATACTTATAATTTCATCGATGATTTCTTTAGTTCCAATGCTTTTTAAACCATGCGTATAGACCTCCTTGTCCTTCCATCCTCTTGCCAAGTCATGATAAATCTCCATATCATGGATGACTAAACTTTCCATAAATTCACAATCCTCTTTTCAATATTTTTATCCATATATAATGATCTTTTTTAACCTTATCATAAGTAATGGGTTCAAACCTATCACAATTGCCTCCCATATTGATCTTTTTATCTTCTGCACTTTATACGAGTGGGTCCACTAAGTATTAAATATGAAAAGGCCTTAATTGTCTTTCACTTAATAATTATAACAATTAAAATGAGTCTCTATGCTCATTTAATTCCTTGAGGTATGATTGTATCATGATTTTAATATAGGTGCAAAGGCTACTACTCTTGCATTGATTAGATTTATCAATGATGATGATCATAAAATCATGCATTAGATTGGACTTTATTGGAATGAATGATATGCATGAAATCATTGGGCAAATCCACACCTCCTTTTCATTAGTTGATAGATCCATGTGTGACCCCTAAGTTCACCATGTTATCATCAATTTTTTTTCCCTCCCTATAGACATGGCCTATAGACACACCCTTGAATGAAGTTAGAAAATTTTTGGCATCCTCTATTATGCTGGAATAGTCCAAAATGATCTGGAAGAGCCCTTAAAATAGTTAATAATGTTTATTAAATATCCTTCCACCTATAGTTTCTCTAACCCCATCTTGGCTATAATCTCAATCCCCCACCAAGCTACCATGACTTCTACCAAATGATTAGTTTGAATCCCTAAGGGTCTTGCATACACTATCAAGAGATTTTTATTAGAATCCCATATGACTCATCCAATTTCTATGGGACTAGGATTACCTTTTGCCTCTCCATCAAAATTTGGCTTCTACCATAAAACTAGAGGGTGAATCTACTTTGTCTTCATTCTATCAACACTCTACTTATGGGATTAGGTAGGAATCACAAAATTTAGAGAAAGTAAGATCTAATAAAAATAAAGGGAAGGGGATTCACCAAAAGAAGAAGCATAAGTTAACCAATTATACTTTATATAATCTATCATATTCTTGAAAGTCGTAACGAGGTAGGATTCAAGTTGTCAAAGATGGCTGAATTTCTATAAATACAAATTCCCCAAAAAATATGAGGGAGAGCTAAATTTCATCAAAATTTTAGGTAGCATATTCATAAGGTGCCTTCTACTGGTAGATGAAATCCCGTATATATCCCCGAAAAACCCAAGAGGAATTAGACAAATTGAAAAAAGAATGAAAAATTGAAGTAACAAAAGGATAGATAAGGAATATATGTTTAAAATATTCAACCTCTTTCTTGTAGAGGACATGCTTAGTAGGAATTGAAAGTCCCTTTTAATTCAATTATCCAGCATTTAGATTTTATTTTGGGTAGCTAGCCAATAGAGAAAAAAAATTGGGAATCAAATTTTTTTATCCACAAGAAATTCTAGTTTTCCTCAAAATATTATTCATCCCATAAAGATAGATAATTGGATCTAATAGAGAATAGACTGTTGGGATTGGCAATCCATATAATATCATCATCTTTGGGAAATTTATTGATGTGAGTATTATGAATCTAATTATTTAAATCTTGTAGAAAAATAATTACTTCTTGGTTTAAATCTTCTTTATGAAGTAACTTCCACCTTTTATTGCCTTTAACCTCCTACCAATAATCACACACTTTGTGACCTACAACCTCCTTGAAGTAATCTCTCAATCCCAATGCATCTTGAGAGGATCCAAGTGGAAATTGATTGAGTCATAGATCATCTCAAAAGTTGACTCTATTTCCTCCACCAATCTTCCATTTTATCCCTCTCAAAAAAATATTATTTCCTTTACTCAAACCTTTCTAGAAATCTAAACCATTGATAGGACCTTCTTCATCTAGAAAGCAGAAACCCTCCTTGGAGTTCAAATACTTGGATTTAATAATCCTCATCCATTTGTTATCTTCGTTTATCACCCTCCATCCTTGCTTAGTTATAAGAGATTAATTCATAAAAATCACCCTCTTAAGACCCAAGCCCCACTTCCTTATAGTTAAACAAGATTTATTCCACAAGATAAGTGGAAATCTGAATCTGCCTTCCATCTTTCTCCAGAGGAATTTCTTTTTCAATTATTCTAATTGGTCCACCACTTTTCCTAGAATAACAAATAAGAACATAAAATAAATTGTAATTATCTACAAAGAGCTCTTGAGTAATTACAATTTGCCCACTTGGGAGAGCAGATTCCCTTTCCATCAAACCAATTTCTTATGAATCCTATCAATAAAAGGGTTTCATAAATATGATTTCATATTACCTTCAAAAAGAGGGATGCCTAGATAGGATGAAGGAAGATTCTTTATTATGCACCTAATGATCCTTAAAATCTTCCCCTATAAAGTTAGAGTATTAATGAAAAATAAAGAGCTTTTAAATAAATTAATGCTTTGACCTGAAACTACCTCATAGATTTCAAGAATTTTCCTAAAACATTTTGATTTTGATACTGAGGATTCTCCCATCACTAAAATGTCATCCAAAAATTATTGGTGGGTTACTAGTTTAGTTTCGAGGTTGTTTTAATTCCCTTGATAAATCTAGAAGAACTGCAAGTATCGATGATTCTACTCAAATTTTTAGCCATCAAAATAAATAGATAAGGTGTTAGGGGATATCCTTGTCTAGGGTCTCTACCTACAGGAAAAAACCTTTGGGGACCCCATTAATGATGACTAAAAACTTAGGGTGGATATACAAGAAGTGATTAGATTTATACTTCCTGATTAAACCCAAACTTTTGTATGACTTTATCATGGAAATGCCATGAAACACTATCATAAGTTTTATTCATATCCATTTTAAGGAACATTTCCTATCTAGAAGAGTTGGCAACTGAGTGTATAGTTTTGTGATTAATCATAATGCCATCTGATATCTATCTTCCAAAAATAAAATCCCCTTATTTTGTAATCATCTTGTCAAGAAGTAGTTGGATTCTTAAATCCATACCTATTGTGAAATATTATAGAAAGTGTAACAAAGGAATATGGGTCTAAAATCCTTCAACTGATTGGCTTTGTGCTTCTTAGGGATTAAGATTATAAAAGTATTGTTAAATTCCTAAAGCATTGTTCTAGATTTGAAAAATTCAATGACAACTAGGTAAACTTCATTATGAATGATGTCACAAAAAACCTAAAATAAAAAAGGGGGAAACCATCCAATACTGGGGCTTTATCTCCGTCCAAGGAGAAAACTATGTATCTAATGTCTTCTTTAGAAGGTGGGGATATAATGTAAGAATTATATTCTTGGGATATAACCCCCTGAATAAGATTTAAAACCTATTCTTTAAGCTATAAATTCTGGAAGGGGGAAAGAGCCAAAATATTCTTATATAAATCAACAATTTGTAGTTCAATGTTTTTTTCATATTTATATCAAACCCCATCTTCTCCCTTGATTATGAAATTAATTTATGTTGATGATTTCTTAAGACTGAGAGATAAAAATACTTTGTTTTCCTATCATCTTACTTAAGCCAAGTTTTCCCATATTTTGATGCCATAAGATTTTTTCCTTATCTTTCAAATTGTGAAATAAGCTTAAGAGTTTTCTTTCTTTAACTTGAGATGAAAGAGTGGAACCAAGAGCATTGATTTCCTCCTCAATTCTATGTAATTCTTCCTTTATTTTAATATTTTGGGTGAAAATATTCCCAAAAACTTCCTTGTTCTAGATCTTAATTTTATATTTGACATGTTTATGTTTCATGGCTAAGATGTGCATAGTTGATCCTTGCATAGGAAACTTCCACCACTTCTTCAGTGATTCAGGCAATGTCAGATTGGATAACCACATTTTTAAAAATCTAAATGGAATGTTCTTATGTTTATTCATCTTTTCATAGGTGAAAATTAGGGGGTTGTGGTTAGAGTCAACCTTGGGAAGAAAGGATAAATAAATGCTAAATTATATATCCCATGTCATAGAGACCAAGAACCTATCCAAGAAAACTTGAATAAGGTTTTTGCCTAATCTGTTATTTGACTAGGTAAAAGGGTTTCCTTTCAAGTCAACATCAATGATGCCTACCTATGTGATAAATTCACTAAAATCCATCATGTGGCCATTGAATGAGCATATTCCCCCTTTTTCCATTAGAGATAAAGGAGAATTAAAGTCACCTACCACCATCTAGTTTGTGTCTTTCGAACATTTCCTAATCTCAATCAGATCCACCCAGAGTATTTTAGTATCATTTTTGGTGTTATGAGAATATATTTTTATAAGTACCCACTCCACTTTATTATGAACATATTTGAAAAAGATAGTGATATGCATTTTATCTTTTGATAGAATCATTCCCTCTAGGACAAGGGGATCCCAAAAAACCATCATTCCACCAGAAGCACCTCTAGAGCTACTAATACAACTAGAAGCTTTATCCTAGATATTATTTTTGTTCTTAAAAATTTTATCCTCAAACATATTAGCTTTTTGGAGAATTAAAATATCACATTTGTGCTTAAAGACCATGTTTATTGCTAATCTATGTTTTGCAAGTTTATTCAAACCCCTTATATTCCAAGATATAATATTCATTTATTAGTGGTTGGGAATTGTCTAAGGGTCATTGGGGTATCCTTTGCAGCTTTTTTTATTAGTTTTAGACTTTATGACATTCTAATTGGTTGGTCTACTAGTAGATTTCAGCTCTTCTCCTACTTTAGCTTTTTTCCTACCCTTTTTTGGTTGAACCTTATTCCATTGGTCCTCTACCTTTTCCTTATTTTTGTCACTATTCTCTTTCTTTCTTGTTAAATAAAATTGACCCAGAATAGGTGAAAAGGGCTTAAGCATACCCTCATTTGTAACGGGAGTTAAAATAACATTTACAGGCAAAACTTCTTATAGAATGGGATCCTTACCTGAGATTAAATATTCAAAAGAAATGAGTGAATTTGAAGCTTCATGACTATCTTCTAAGGGTTCTTTTTAAAGCTAGGAAGGAGATAGAATAGAAATGAGATAATTAAAGGCTTATTCAGCCAAAATATTTATCAAAAGGGGGAAGGTTGGTGAATTTTTTTGAATAATTAGATCAATAGTCACATCAGAATCGACATCATTAGAATGGATCAAAGAAGGGGAAGTCCATGTATGATAAGGAATCATCAAGGGAAGTGAATCCTTAATAGAGGCTATAGTAGATAACCTCTCTCTTAGGATAAGAGGAACTAGAGTAGGAAGGGGAACATGGTGAGAATGGGGAAAGTGTTTGAGGGAGGAGGATTAGAAATGGGGGCTTGATTGGGGTGAGGGGAAGGGTTCAAAGAAAGAGGTTTCTTTACCGAATAGGGAGTGGGGGGAAGCGAAGACTTCTTGAAGAAAGGGTAATATTTCAATGAGTTATTTAGGATATTACAGGTTTTGCATATCTTTGAGTCTCTTTCAAACACAATCCTCTGATTCCAAACCCGATATTTAAATCAAATATTGATGGATTTAATCAAGGTTTTATCTATAGGGATGAAGACATAAAATCTAACAACTAGGAGCCTTCATCTAGACCTAGTAATGGGGTCGATATAGATAGGTTGACCAAGAGATCTAGCAATCCCAAGGATAACCTCTGGGGCCCATAATTTCAAAGGTTATTCTAGGAAGTTAACCCATATAGGGATATCCTCCATTATCACACTATCAAGGTTAAAAATTTATTTCCACTTGTGAAGGTATACATTTGATTTACCCATAAACCATGGGCCCCTCATAAGGATCCTGATGTAATTTTTAGAATTTTAAAATTTGATAAAGAAAAAATTATTTGGCATGGAAATGATGTCAATCTATCCCTTAGAATGCCATTTAAAATTATCCCACTTTAAGAAAGAATCAATATTGGGTCTAAAATCATTGAATCTATGTAGGAGATAATTTGGTAGTGAAGAGTTAACTTTTTATATGATAGAATTAGGAACATCAAGACATACTTAATTTATTTTGTAGGTTGGAACTAGTGTGGAGTATTCAAATATTTTGCTTTTTAATCACTCTATAAACACCATATAAGCCCATGAGATTGATTATTTCCACCAAACTAGTTGGGTATTATGTCTACAAAAGTGACAAGTGGACCTTATCCTAAAACTAATGTGTAATCTGGTGCCTCTTTCAAAGTGGTAGGTGGACCCTGTCCTAAGACCAAAATGTGTATAAGTACCTCCTTAAAGGTATCATCTATGGAATGAAACTCACCATATTCCCACCCATCACTCAAATTTAAAATTCCACCTTTAATCTTCCTGCACATTGTAGCCTCAGTTTTACTAATAATATGATACTAATATATTAGATATCTAATTAGCAATAACTCATCTAATGTTTACCAAAAATTTTCAAGTTTGATATGCTTAAATTTTCCAATGATATAGAATTGGAATCAAATTATTTAAGTATTTACCTTCTCATACATAAAATATGGATAATTTTATCATGATATGTAATCATCCAATCCAACATAAATAAGTCTAAAATAAATAATTTCAACTATGTATGATTAAAATGATTAATAAGGTAAATGATGAATAGTTAATAATACAAACTCCATTTACACTTTGCATCTCATTTTAAATTAAGAATGTAAGCATGTTAGCAAATAAAATAAAATAATAAAACAATCAAAGGGAGAATCTAACCATGTTAGCATAAACTTGCTCTACTTATCAAATGAAAGTATCTAAGCATGTTAGCATAAACAATAATATGATAACATGATCAAATGAGAGTATCTAAGCATGTTAGCATAACATTGTTCTACTTATAAAATGAAATTATCTAAGAATGTTATCATAAAAGATACTTTTTACCAAGTATAATCAATAAAAATTATATTTTTTTTCAAATGAAGCATGATTTTATTTATAAAATCTTAACTCATATGAAATTGAAAATATAATGTCTAAATATTTTATTTTTTTCTCATCTAAGACCAAAAATATATAAAAACTAGAAGTGAATGAGACAAGGCAAGAATAGTATGATGTGGAAAAATCACCAAGATGCTAACATAGACCATCTTCATTATCACACCTCAAAACTAATTCACAACGTGATAAAACACCTATAAAATATCAATGAATAAAATGCTTCCAGAAGGAGAACCAATGTTTGGTAATTAAATACCAATTTACTCATCTACAAGGTACACTTATGAATCCAAATAATAAATCCCATACAAATAAAATGCCAAAATAAACTGACATTTCAAATAGATTTTGGTGAAATCTGACTGCTTCACCCATAATTTTTAGAATGAATCAGGTTTGGAATCAAGTCACTAAAAATAGAAAAATTACTTGAAAGAGATTAAAAAAAAAATCTAAAGTATTATGAAGATAAAAGGAAACATAATAAAGGTATATATTTGTGAAACTTCAAGTTGGTCTATTTAAATCAGGTTGATTCTAAAGCAACTCTGCAAGCCAAAAAAATAAACAAGGTACAAGATTTTTTTCTACAACTCTTGAAATTAACCTTGAAAAATAATGTAGGCTCAATAAAGATTCATTATGTTTATTTTTTTCATATCTTGTATGATAGATAAAATGGTTCTAAGTCTTAATTGCATAAAAAATTATTTTAAGTATTTATTTGAACACCCAATCTAGGTTATTTAACAAAGCTAAATCCACTCAAATTAGGTTCACATATAGGTCAATGGATGAATTCATTAAATCATAAAAAATGAAAAGTCATCAACTCAATAACTTACCTAACCGATAGTAATTTACCTCTTTGAGACATTTTTTCCAACATTTAAGGACAACATAAAATATGCCTTGACTTTTAGAATTAACACTCCAAGTTTGTATTTTTATACTAAACCAACAAAAAAATGGTATAGAAATTAAACTTTTTAACATGTTTTATACTTGATTTTTAAACAAAAAATAGATATTCTAGTGAGTAAACAACACTAGCTACTTAGATAATTGTAAAATAATTCAAAAAACAAAAATATCTACAACAAAGATGAAAGTCACAAGTGTCTCAAAAGAAAACTAAATACTAAAAATCATTTAATGAGGCTTAAAATCAAACACAGTATATCCCAAAGTATTTGTAAGGTACAAAAACTTAAATATCAACCAGACACATGACCCATCTTTGACAAAAAATATGACAAGTAAAAAGTGTTGAAAGTGTCGCAAGTGTTGCAAGTGTCACAAATTACACTATTTTACAAATTTTATGTAAAAAAACACTAAGAAGTTTTAAATCAACAATTTTACCACATAAAAGTGTCTGAAAGGTGTTAAAACCTACAAATTGACTAGTTGGAAGACTATGGTTGACAAATGGTTGACGGGGTCAAGGATTGAACCAAGGTCAAAGAAAGTCACTGATTTTTCATGTGAATTAAGTCATGGAAATTAAAATAATTATTAAATGGTTTTAAAAAGGTATTATTAGGTGGATTTGAATTCAAAATCTCCCTAGTTATAAGTTTTTCCAAAAAACTAGCTACCAATTCCCTTATGTCATATCACAAACTTATATGCTCAACATAGCCTTTTTTAAAAGCATTTTAAAGCAAAGTGCCTTTTAAAAAAATAAATAAATATTAATTGCATGTAAATATAGTAATAAAATAAATGTTTCAAAAAATAATTACCATTAATTTGAAAAATGACAACTCATAAAGGGACCCACCATCCATTTACATGAAACTAAAGGAAATTAAATAAATAATGTATTTATTAAATACAAAAATTAAAAATATTACTCACCATTTTAATTACACTTCCATGGAAGCAAGCAAACTATGGTACACCTGTAGAAGTTTTCAGTAGCATGGGAGCTCCTAGAAGGCAAATCAGGCCCTACAACCTCTAGAGAAGCCTTACAAAGGTCCTTCCAAGCACTCAAGCTCCATAAGAATGAATTTTTCTATCAAAAAATGATTTTATATATTTTTTATTGTTGTACTAGCCATAATTTGGTGCCCAGGTGTGAAAAAAAATATTTCTAAAGCTTGAAAAAATGTTCCAGAATTTTTTCTAGAGGCTTTAGTATGCATTAGAACTAATTAATTGATCTTTAAAAACCAAGACCAAGTTGTAGAAGCTCAAAAATTAATTTTTCATTTTTTTTCTTTAAGGGTTATACCACATCGTACAATAGTGCATAGGAAGAGAAGGAAAATTTGAAATAGACTTTACAGTCCTCCCAAGGGTTTATAGATGATTTTGTATGCTCAATCTTGCTAATTTATTCCTTCTAGACCACAAAGAGTCAAAGAAATATGCAACAAATATTATTTTAAAAAATTTATACCTCTCACATAATGTACCGAGCTAGTCAAGAGGGAAAAAATATAATTTTTTGTAGATCAATTTGAGAAATCCTTGCTTGAACAATTACTCTCCCTAGGCTCTAAGGCCATGATAAATTTCATATAAATATATGAACACAATAGATCTAGAGTAAATTGATAAATAAAAACACACAAGTCCATTTACACAACATAAAAATTAGGTGGGAAAACCTCTAATGGAGGTAAAAAAACCCACATTGATTATTCAATGTTGAAACAATTCCCCCAATAAATAAAAATTCTCAATCTCACTTCTTCACAAAATGTCCTTCATAGAAAACTTTGTTCATCCGAGATACTGGAAAATCATCGAGATATAAGAATAATATGGGTAAAACATATTTTATGGTAAAAATTAAGGGGAGATGACTATTTTAACCAATGGGTCCAACCATCTTGATAACATTTAAAACACCAATAATAAGTTAAATAATAATGTTTTATTTTTACCTATAGGTAATAAATAATTTATATTTTATTATTTATTTACATGAGGTTTTAAACTTATGTTAGTAAATAATAATTAATTATTATTTAATTACCTAAAATGTATTAAGGGTATTTATAATTACACGTCTTATACATTAAATGTTCTAACAAAAGATAGAACAATAATATGTTGAAATTGAGGTGATCTTATCTTGTTTTAGACTAGCCACTTCAAATGGTGAGTAAGTGCATCATGATCATTTAGATTTCATAAGTTAGATAGTAATTAATCCTGCTTGAAAAACTCCATAAACTAGGAGCAATTATTTTGTACATTTTCAAAAGTTTAAAATCCATTGATTTGAAACAAAACCTATGAATTTAGAATAGTTCATTTTCTTATCTAAACAGTTAATTGCACTTAATTGAACATTTGAAGTAAATAGAAGCATTGATTTAGTTTAAATTTATCTTAGTGATATAAACTTTGTGAGTCTATCATTATACCCATGTATTGGTTCTCAACCCTAAATAAATAGAACTAAAAAATCTTTTTCAAGAAACTTTGGAAGGAAACTAGAAAATAAATGCAAATTCCAAGTCTTCCTTGAAAGGGTGATTCAGGTAATCTCCATTATAGGCTTCCTAGCCTGGATGGTAGTGGAACAAGGCCTTAAGTGATATTAGAGGTAACCATGTTAGGGATATAGATGGATAGTTGGTAGTAGATTAATTCCCATGCCATTCTCCCCCAAGTTGAGTAACTAATATTATTCCTCTCAAAAAATGTGGTTACTTAGATAGGTCTAAATTATTTCACGTGAATTCAAGATCTAAAAAAAATCAATCACTTTTACACACATTGATGTTCTAAGGTTTAATCAAAAATTAGTATGTCATATGTTGAAGCAAACTTTAATGCTTTCACCTTTCTTATTTTGTCTAATATATTATTTATATTTTATGTTTTTTGTCTAAGTGAGAAGATTTATAATCTAGGTTATGAATTCTAATGCAACATTCTCCCTATAGAGGTCACCATCTATTGGTACCAATATGCCCCATTCTTATATTTCAAATGGGGACTCTCTTATTCCAATTTGGTCTTTGGTTTGAAATTCTTAGATGTTAAGTTCTACCTTCTAAATTCTTTTGAACCTTAACTAAGTTTGAATTCAAGTCTTTTTTAATGTAATAAGTTCCATGCCTGATCTACCCAATCTAATTATGCCTCTAAAGTGTTTTATTTCTATTTGAAAATGACCAAGTTTTTATAATTCCTAATTATAAAGACTTGATTAATATTCAATTTTGGACTTGGTTATTCATAAATTATTTGAGCTTTGAAAATTATGTGAATTCATTATTTTTGAATGATAAATTTTAATTTGTGTCTAAACTTAGAAGCTGGCCTTTGTTTTGCACTTTGGTGAATTTTCTCATTTTTTGGCTAACTTACTAATGAACTTGTTTGCCTTAGTTATTTTGTTGCCTTATATTTTATGTAGGATTTAAAGACTTTTTTTGGTCCCCCAGATCCTTCCATGAGTCCAAATCTCATTGGCACATGGCTTTGGGGTCAAATCTTATTAAAAAAAGACTTAAGTCCTTTTAAAGCCTTGAGGCACTAATATGACACCACATGGCACCATATCAGGAGCTCAAAACCTTGGATCCTTATAACTTTAGATGCATTAGGGAATTATCCTAAAACCTTATAATCTCAAAACCTCAATCATTTTATAGTATTAACCTAGAAGCTTGGGATCTTATCAATATTGGTAAAGGCCCATGGCCCTGAGGCCCTAAGAAGGTGACACATGATAAACTATCATAAGTTTGGAAGCTTGAAGTAATTACAAAATTATCCCAAAGCGTGAAGAGCCTAAGAAGCTTAAAATAATCCACATGGCTATAAATATGACATAATAAAATATCAAAGTAAATCCCATGGGAAACAACAAGTTTTCAAGTGTCAAAGTGTGACTCAATAGTTAAATCCAATGACCTAGCAAAGGAAAATGAGCGTGAAACTGAGAAGAATCCAAGTGGAAAATATAGTTTGAGGACATAAAATAAGATGAACCCAAACCATGTCAACTAGTTGAGTCATCATAAATGGCATGGGATTAAATTTGATGATCCATCAAATCATCAAAATGACGTAAATTGAAGAAAATAATAGAATAATCAATAGAGCTAGCTAGCTTTTTAGGAATATGACTAGTAAAAGTAGTTACATGGAGAGAGTTGGTCGCTTATTAACCCAAATATTCTTCCAGGTGGACCAAATATAAAAGTAATTCAAAATACTTAGTCCAAAAGGGAGAAGTGGGTGGTCATTTTAATTGGATAGGTGTCACAACCATGGATAAAATACAAATATAATTTAGATTTCCTTTGAGAATGGAGGTAATATTCTAATTGATTATAGTTACAGTGGCCTAGAGTGGTAATCATGGCTAGAGATAGGAACCTTACGCTACTTGGAGAAAAGTGCCATTATCTTTTCTATAAAATTTAGTTTGCATTCTTGTAGAAAATGGGGAGATATTATGCACCAAAAATCTATAGAAATTGTGATATGCCCATTCCTCTCTTTTTATTATTTTATTTTAGCTTGTGATTATCTATCTAGAGGGTCTAATTAAATGCTTTGGTAATAACACTAGAATAGATATCAATCTAGTTGGAAATTCATGATGTTATTTAGTAATGTCATTGATTTCTTGATGGAATAAAATTGATCAATTTTAAGAAGAGATTGCAATGCTTGCTTACTAATGAATATGCACTTAGATTGTGCAATAGCTAATCTAATTATTTTTTAATTTTTATTATGTTTAACTTGAAGTTATGTCAAGATATTATGTGTGTTATCCAAAGGCCTTTCATATGATTTTATTTAATACAAGTTTAGGTTAATATGTTTAGTTAATGCCTTAAAATCCTACCCATTGAATTGCTTTAATTTGGGCTACAATGAGAGCTAGTACACAATGGTATAATTATGAATAGGCGTGTTTTTAATGTTCAACATTAACAATTTTATTTTGGTCAAGCAACCATTTAATTTCCTACCTTACTCTTTCTCCCCTTTTATTTTTTTTGTTGAATATTATGTCCATTGTATTATAGTGTGATGGAAATGTAAATTAGGAAGAAAGGACTTAAGTAAACATTAGTGATATTTCTCAAACAACCTAGAGTGGATTGAAACTCTGATGGCTAATTTGAATTGCTCCCCTAGCTAAATGGTTAGAAATTTATTGGCCCTTAGATTCTTCAACTGAATCATAAAAATGAGGGACATTGTGTCCCATGTGCTAGTATCTCCCTTTGTCGCATTGGAATAGTTAGTCCAATAACTCTTTATACTATGGGTCATAAATTGAAACCAATATTTACCTTCAATTTCTTTAACCACTGATTTGGCACATAAATCAATTTTTTGTCTACGGATATCAATGATTCTCATACGTCCTTTCTCATGAGGAAGATAAGAAAATATCCCAAAAAACTCTATGGAACCTTGGTGTTTGCTTGACATTAGACCAAATAAATTATATTATAATCATAACCAAATTGTCATATGAAGATTTATAATTAGCCCAAAAATAGGATTCATATACATGAGAAGTGTCTAAAATTTTGGTGCAAATCTAGAATTTCTAAGTAATAGACAGATTTGGTGGCCTAGTTTCCACCTTTTTATCCACTTTATTCATGACATATTACCACATCTCTACCAAGGAACTATCAAAAGTGAAATGGATGCCTAAAATTTTGAATTATTTCCCACTATGAATCCATTTCCACTTATATTAAAGAAACCATTCTAGTATGGGCATCGTACTATTATAAATCATTAGGTTTTACTCCATTGCAAGCTAAACCTAGAATATAGAAAAAAAGTGTCAAGGCATTGAATAAATTTATTGAAAGAATTAGTTATTTAAAAAATTAAGGTATCATCTCCAAATGTGTCCAAAACTGATTAGAGAATGTTGGTTGAGAATAAAAATACCCCAGATGTGATAGGATCCTCATGCAACAAATTAATTAAAATGCATGAAATAACAAATTTATATAAATAGCATAAATACTAAATTAGCTATATTGATCATAGGCCACTTTGAGTGGGAAACCTCCTTTAATCAATATTAATATAGTCAATTTGTGGATGCCTTCATTGGCCTCCACACTTGCTTATATACTAAATTTAATCTAAGCAATTACTACTTCTCATGAATGCGGGATAAAATAAAATGATCATAGGATGACTTACAAAGCATATGCATCCATAATAACTAATATACTAAAAAATTAAAGAGAAGGGGTATCTAGGGTTCCTAACATCCCCTTCCTCTTAGAAAAATCTTTGTCCCTAAAGATTCAGATGTGGGAATTGGTGTTGAATCTAAAATATCAGTTCTCATGTTTCATCCTCTGGTTGCATTTCATTCCACTAAAATAACACCTCTATGATGGAGTGGGATTGAATTTGATGTGTGTGCCTATCCAAATTTACCTCTGACTCAAGAAGGATGGATTCTTTATTATCAAGTTATGGTAAAATAGTTTTCACTTTGATGTTTGTGCCAAGAAATTTCTTCAGATAAGAGACATGAAATACTGGGTGAAATTGAGAAGAAGGTGGGAGATCCAACTTATAATTAACTAACCCAATCTTTTGGAGAACCTTATATGGCCCATAGAACTTGGGAGCTATCTTATGATTCCCTTTGAGTTTTAGGGAGAACGGCTTATATGGTTATAGGTGAAGAAAAACCATATCACTTAATTGAAAAGTGCACTTAGAATAGTGTTGATTAACCTATTATTTCATTCTAATTTGTGTGATATAAATATTGTCTCATAGGGTGTTAAGACTCTAATTTTGAGTTTAGAGAATTATGTCGATCATTTGAACTAGTAAACTACTAGGGGTGTATGGAAGGAGCACTAGTGCTGCTTGACCATAGACTGATTCATATCGAGTCATTTTAATTGAATTTTGGTAGGAGGTATTATACCACCATTCAGTGAGAGGAAGCCACTTTTCCCATTGATGTTGTTATTTTGAGGTGAATAAATGAAGGAAATTTTCCAAGCATTTATTGACAATTTCAGTCTAGCCATCCATTTTTAGATGATACCTAGAACTCATCTTTAGTTGGGTATTGGTGCATCAAAATATTTCTAACTAAAAATGGTTGTTAAAGGTTGCATCAAGATTTGAGACAATGGAAGAAGGAATGCCATGAAGATGGAAAATCTTTTCCAAAAAAATTGTGTGACTATGGAGGTAGTATATGTATGGCTAAGGGAACAAAAATGACTATATTTGGAGATGAAATAAACCACAACCAAGATCATTATTTTCCATCTAGATTTAGGGAACCCCTTAATCAAATCTAGATAAATATATATCCAAGTCTTGGTATGGATGGGAAAGGGTTTGAGCAACCTAGGAATGAGTGTTGTTTCACCCTTATTGCATTGGCAGGTATCACATTCAAACACCATCTATTAAATTGCTTTTTTCATTACATTATAAAAGAAGTTTCATCATGATCACTCATAAGTTTTGAGAAAAATTGATTTCCCTATGAATGGATAAGGATGGAGTTCATACAATACATCTTGTTGAAGATCTATGCTCTAAGGAAGCACCAGATGAGCCTTGTATCATAGAGAAGCACAATCTCAAGAATAATGTGGTACGATAGAGGGGTTAGTGGAAAACTATTGACTAATTTGAGATAGTGAGGATTCATTGACATACCCCTATTTTACATTATCTAACCAATTTGGAATAGGCATAGAAATAGCTGAAAGGGAATCTTGGTCTCCAAATATGCGAGGTAGAGCATCAACCATAATATTATCCTTAACCTTCTTGTAAGTGATCTCATAGTCATAACCCATGAGTTTATTGACCCATTTATATTGTGATGGGTCAAAGACCCATTGTTATATGAAATATTTTAGAATCTGGTGATTATTTTTGAATCAAAATTGATTCCCTAGTAGATATGGCTACCACTTTTGTATTGCATGCAAAATGGCCATCATTTCCTTCTCATAAGTAGAGAGTACTAAATTTTTGATATAAATGGATTTGATATTGAATGTAATGGGCAATCCTTCTTGGAGAATAATAACACCAATTCCATTGCTAGAAGAGTCGCTATTGATAGTGAAGGTCTTGGTAAAATTTGGCATAGCTAGAATAGGTTTAGTACACAACTTATTTTAATTCTTCAAATGCACACTCAGTAGCTTGTGTCCATATAAAAACATAATTTTTAAACATAGCTATTATTTGAGATGAAATCTTCCCATAATCCTTGAAAAACTTATGATAGTATCCATTTAGCCCAAAAAAACCATGGAGACTCTTGAGTGTCTAAAGTTGAGGCTAATTTTTCATGGTAGTTATTTTTTGGGGATCCATTCAAACCCCTTGGATTGAAAAAATATTCCCAATATACTCCACTTCATCCTAGATAAAAACACATTTGGATTGTTTTACATATATATGATGATTAAAGAGAAGTTGTACTATGATCTCCAGATGTTGGAAATGCTCAAACCATGTTTTACTATAGATGAAGATATCATCCAAGAATACCATAATGAATTTTTATAGGTAGGGACAAAATATTTTATTCATCAATGCTTAAAATGTTGAAGGAGAATTAGTGAGGCCAAAGGGCATGACCAAAAACTCATAGTAGTCATCTTACATGCAAAAATTTATCTTAGGAATATCATCCTCATGAAGTCAAATATGGTGATATCCAAAGTGGAGATACAACTTGGAGAAAAAATCAGCACCATGAAGCTCATTAATAATAGGGATTGGGAACTTATCCTTGATTTTGATGTGATTAAGGTCTTGAAAGTCAATTCAAAGGTGCCATGACCCATATTTTTTTTAATAAGAAGAACTAGAGAAGAATATGGGTTGGTATGGGTTGAATAATCCCTTATTTTAGTAAGTCTCGAATGAGCATCTCGATCTTGGTATTTTATTGAAATGGGTAGTGGTAGGGCCTAATGTTGGGAGGAATGCTTCTAAGAAGGATCTAAATATAGTGGTCCTCTAGTCATGAAAGTGGCAATTCCACTAGTTTGGGAAAGACACCTGCATACCTATGAAGAATGGTTTGTAGATTAGGAGTAGTAGAGATAGTTAATGGTTGCATTTGAATGGGATGGAGCTGGGTAATTATGCCATGTGAATTCTTCTTAATAATATTTTTAATATGATGTGAACTTATGATGCTGAGATACCCCAAGTGTAATCCTTTTAATGTCTATTTTTCCCATTGTCTAAAAACTAGATCTAAAGTTTAGCAAAATACCATAAGATGGGTCCAAGTGTGCTAGTAGGCTCCTAGAATAACATCACATCCACCTAAGGGAAAAGTAAACATGTCATAGTGTAAGTTATAATCTATAATATATAAATTAACATTGTGACACTTCCCTTTATAAGGTAATGTACCCCCATTGGTAATCATGGCTTCAAATTTGGAGTAAGGATGGACAAAACAATCAAAAAAATTTGGCAATTTGAGGGTCAATGAAGTTATGAGTGCTACCAGAATCAATGAGTATTATGAGAGGGATATTCTTGAACTAACCCCTAACTCACATGGTTTGTGGGGTGGTGACTCCTGATAAGGCATGGAGAGATATCTTTGGTTGGTCTTCTTAAGAATTAGGTTACATAATTAGCTGAGCTTCTTCTAGATCTTCTACTGTATCCTGAGCATCTTCCCAAACTTTAGTTTTGGGTGGAGAGTTCATATCTAGTATGTAGAGATTTTGCTCAGCACATTAATGTCCCCAAGTGTATTTTTCATCATAATTATAACATATTATTTTTTATCTATGTGCTCTTATCTTTCCTTCAGTCAAATGCTTGATAGGTGTGGTTCTGGGGGTTGTTGTTGTGTGAGATTATTATGAAGTTATATTTTTGAATGGATCAAATTTGGATTTGAATAACTAATGAGTTATGATCTCATCCTCTACCAACTTAGCCAACCCTAGGGATTATATCATCATATTGGGCCAAAACATTTTGACCTCAGATCAAATTGCATCTTTCAGTCAACTAACAAAATAACTCCTGAAGAATTCATCAAACAATCCCTCTATGTGATTGGCAAGTTTTTCAAATTTTGTTTGATATTCTCTCATAGTTCCTATTTTGAAAAGTTTAGTGAGTGATCCAATGAAGTTAGGGCCAAACCATTGTAAAATGACTGTGAAAAAATAGGTCCATATTGGCTTGTCATTATCCTTGATATACCAATGATACCATTAAATGGATTCATGTTCCAAGTAAAAGGATGTAAGCAGGACTTTGTTGGCATCAAAAGTATTATGAAAACTAAAATATTATTTTATCTGATAGATCTATCTAGTTAGATCTACACCATTGAATCTAGGAATATCAAGCTTCAACCCACAAAAATTACTAGAAGAAGAAAATCTAGTGTCTCAAGAGGACTCTAGATGTTGTCTATTGTTCAAGGTAGTATGTTGAATATTGAGGCCGAGAATTTTTTCAAGGTCTTTGATTTAGGTTTTGAGGGTGGTAAATTTATCCTCCATGTTTTTCTCTCCTATTTGGGTTACTAACCTGGCTAGAATAAGATATTTTTTTTGGTAATGCATAAGAAAACTAGAGTTAAAACACATTTAGTAAGAACTTTTTTGATTTGGGTGATATCAGAGGGGGTAAGGGTACTTTTACTTATTTTTTTGTATATTGGGATTATGATTGATGAAGGTGAGGGCAATTTAAAAAGTGAAAATGAAAAAATTGATAAAATTTATCAAAGAGGGACAAAGGAGAAAAAAAGGGAGATGGACACTGGAATTTTTTTGAGGCAAATAAATAAAAATAGAAGTTATGGCAAAACTCAAAAAAAGAGAAAATTGAGGTATACGAGAATTAGGAGTGAAATCAAGATATGGGACCTCAAGGAATAAAATGTGAATAATGGAATTTTAGGTGTTTGGATAAAGTTTGAAGATCAATGTGGCTATAGATGGAGAGATATAGCAAAAAAATGAAAAAAAATCTAGTTTTTGGGTTTTGGTTTCTATCAAAGGTATGGATACAAGTCTTATGACTAAGAGTCTTCTGATACTCTACTGATATTTTTTTGAAACTTATATAATGAATATTTTCTAGTTTTTGGTTTCTATCAAATGTCTATCTATAAGTCCTCTATGAGTCTTCTAGGAATATTCTAAAACTAATATGGCATGTCTATTGATAATATGCAAAGATTTGATATGGCAAGTGTTATGATACTCCACTAGTAATATTCTAAAACTGATAGAAATGGGCCATAAGTTTCCATGGATACCTAAGGTTTAAATATATCTCTCTAGTCACCAATGTTGTTTGAGTGACTACCACTCTTCAGAATATTTTAGGTCATGAATTTACCCTTAAATGATAACACTTAGTTTTCCTCATGGGTGGGAACTAGTCATTCAAGATGGGGCCATTGCACATTTTTCTTGTAGGTCCTCTTAATGGGATAGCTACTTTGGGGTTCTTATGGTACTCCTCATAATGAGTTTTAGAGCTTATGCCCAAGCACTTCCCATAGTTATGTGGACAAGTATTTACCCTTATCTGAAATAGATTATTGTGATACAAAAAAATACTTAAATGAATGATGCAGTAGAATAGAGTTAAGACTTTCTAAAAAAATTACTTAAATGAATTATGCATTAGAATAGAGTTAAGACTTTCTCAAATAAAATTGACCCTAGAAAGTGCTTTGATACTAGATGAGAGGATCCTCCTACAATAAATTAATTAAAATACATGAAATAATAGATTTATATAAATAGAATAAATACTAAAAGGATTGTATTGATCATAGGCCATTTTGAGGGGGGAACCTCCCTTAAGTAAGATCAATACAATAAATTTTTGGATGCCTTCATTGGCCTCAACACTTACTTATATACTAAGTCTAATTTAAGCAAATACTACTCATAAATGTGGGATAAAACAAAATGCTCAAGATATAACTTACAAAGCATATGCATCCATAACAACTAATATACTAACAAATTAAAGAGAAGGGGTAGCACAGGTTCATAATAATATTAGACCCCACTCAGATCTATGAACCAATAAAAAACCCAATGCTTCAACCAATAGAACATATAAGGCTAAGGCAAGGGGAAACCTTATCAAATGGAGTGGTAGAGGCCAATTTAATAATATTTGAAACCATTTATAGTGAGACAATTTAAGGCATCTAAAAATATATTTTGAGTGACCAAGATAAAGAATGCATTGAATTCAAGGTCATGTAGCATGGACATAATGAAAGGCCATTCAACCCTATCATAAGCCTTCTCAAAATCAAGTTTGAGAAATATGGTTTTTTGATGATAGGATCTTGCCCATTCCACACACTCCCATATATAACTAAGGTTGTCAATAATATACAATATTTTTTTAAAAATAGTTTTCTCTAGTCTAATAATGGTAGGTAAGAGGAGTTGGAGCCAATTATTAAGAGATATAGTGAGGATTTTATAAGATTCACTCAACATGATTTATAAGGCACTATTTAGTGATGATTTTTATATCTTCAGCTTTAGGTATGAACTTGATATTTCCTTGATTAATAAGATATCCCAGTGACTTTTTTTAAAATCCTCTTTGTAGACATGAAGCAGGTCAATCCCAAAAAACTCTTAGGTGGATTTATAAAACTCATAAGGGAATCCATCAACACCCAAATATTTATCATTACTAATGATATGAATTTCTTGGAATATCTCATGAAGCATCAAAGGTGAATCACACAACCTTTGGTCTATAAGCTTGACATTTCAAGGATCCACAATGAGGTATTCCTACAAAATTTGAGTCCTCTTGATTGTTTCCTCCTGAACTTAAAATATTAACTTATAGTGATCAATAAAAGTATATGTGATTTCAAGAAGAGTAGTGAGTCTCAATTGAGCTAAATTTATGGCCTTTATCTTGTCTCAATATTTATTAGCTCTGAGAAACCTTTAAAAAAATTAAAAGCCATATATCTATTTTTGAGCTAATGAAGGCAAGCACAAAGTTTTACCCCTCTGGATGCATGATGATCCACCATATTGAGTTGGTATTTGAGATAAGTTTCATGTGGTTGTAGCTAGTAATCAAAATGGTTAGGTTCAATAATGGAGGAGATCCTCCTATATTCTTTGAGCCCAACCACTTCCCCCCATTTCTATACATGAATAATCTACTTTTCATAATGTTAGAAAAAGGCGTTGGTGAAATATATGCCCTCATTATACCACTCTATTCAATAGTATAATAAATTGGCTGAGGTAGAGATTCCTAATCAAGTAAATTAGATAGATGGTGTCCTTGTGGTAAAAGAGAGAGGTGTTAAGGATTAATTGATTACATAACACCTTGAACTGGTTGGTGCTCTACTCTATTTAACAAATGATCAAAGAGTCATATGAGAGAATGTTTTCAAGATGCATGATAAAATAATGGTTATTATAAATATAAAAGGAGAAGATTTTTCTCTTAAATCATATAATAGTCTAATCTCTTAAGGACCCTATCACCATCGGTACAATAGTTGAACCAAATAAACCAAGGCTCCACCATTTTTTTAAATAATACTAAGCCTCATGTTCCTCATGCACCATCTCATTAGCAAGGTTCCAAATTCATCCTTGAAACACTCCACCATATTAAATTCCCTGCACACAACCACATGATAAGGGGTAGGTTATCTTCAAAATATTTCCATAAAATCATTTTGTCAAGGTCATCATTGGGAGCATAAATGTTAATAACCCCCAATTAATGTTTACTAACATAAAAGTGAATACAAATATCATGGTGTGATGGATCACCCCCCCCCCATAGAAACAATCAAGGAAGAAAACTTTAAGGACACCAAGATATTAGCACTACCTTTCTTATCAACATGTGAAGTGGATAATTAAGAGGCATCAAACTAAATGCATTTAAGATCAGCCTAAAAAATAAACCCTAAAATTTTAACTTATTATAGATAAACAAAATAAATTGATCTAAAGTCTTGAAAAATAACTTTCAAAAATAATTTTCAAGCGGACTCTATTAGACCTAAAACATTCAAATATATAATTCATTAGGAAATATCATCCATAGTGACTTCCCCCTAACCATCTTTTAAAACCTTCAAGAACTACAAAATAGTTCCATTGGTTTTTTAAGACATAGCACCTAAGAAAAATAGAGCAACTATTATCCCCATTATCCTTTTTACGAGAGTCACTAGCACCAAAAAGTGGGTTATTTGACCACCCAGATAAGGAATCACTTGTAGAGGATATCCAACCTAGGGAAGACCTCACTTGAGGATGTGAAATTTATACAACATGGATTTGTTGTGCCATAGTAAAACTAAGAGATTTAGGTTAGGGTTGGCATTATGTACCTTTGAATATGGTTGATCATACATGGAGTAATGTTTTAGAGTGAATATTTAGCTTTGGTTGATGAATTTATTTTAGTAATTATCATCTAATTTTTATTTCTCTACTACATTAAGCTTCTTAGACTATGAAAGTTCAATCAAGGGTTTCAACTAAACCATGAAGGTGTAGTATTTGATCCAATGTTTGAGGGATTGTAACTAATAAAATGTTGTGGGTAGGTTAAAATAAACAACTTTTTATGTGTAGTGATTATTACCTACTTGAATGTTAATGGATTCCTTTAAATCTTAGGTCAATTTAACCTCAGCATAGACCCTCCAATTAAGGTGTGTAGAATAAAAACTAACATGGCACAAGACATTCTATGTGGTTCATATAATATCCTGGAAAAAATACTATAAATGGATCGAGAGAATAGGGAGTTCAATCCACATTGACACCAAAAGTAAGCTTGGTCAGTAACATTAAAGTCATAGGGCCATTTGTTCATGATAAAAATCATGGTTTTGAGGAACCAAAAAAATTATTTATAAAGTAAAGCTTGGACCTCATATGGATCCTTAAAAGAGTAAAGAAAAAAATCCTCAAGCTTATGGATGCAAGTGACATAAGCGCCCAAGGGATCCCAATGGTGCTAAAACTACGCATTGAGGGACTCCTCTAAGGGGATTTGACCAAAAAAATGTGTAAAAAGTGAGTTGATTTCATACCATTTACATATGTTATAAATTGCATTAGGATTTAAACATACCTTAGGCTGAGAGGTAGGTTTGTAGGTGTTATATTATCACATACCTTTACCACAAACTTCCTAGATCATTTGGGCATCATCCTTCCTATTGCCTGCAAGAATAGTTACAAAAAAGAGGCTGAAGTCCATTATAAATCAATATCCCACCAAAATGGCAATGTACAAAGAATAGTAAATTTGCATATACCCTATAAAATCCTAAACAATTAGTATGGAAATTAAGGATAACATAAAATCATTGAAAAAATAAGTAGAATAAATTTCCTCTCATGTAGAGATTTCATGCATACATATACTATTGTTTTAAGTTTTATCATAAAAAAATAAATTAGTTAATCAAATTATGATGTTAATGTCAAAAATAAAATTAATTAATAAAATTGGAGTTTTTTTCATGGCGTTCTGACCTATTGACCATCCACTAATTCCCATTTTCTCATACAAACTCCCCCGTACATTTATTTGGTGGCTATAAAATCCAAACATGTCAACTTATTCACATGTTGCCTATGTTTAATTTCATGTACCGAATCTATGTGAAATATATTCTCTACTATCATTACAATACTATATGTGCATCCATAATAACAAAATCAAAAATGAACATGCAGATTATTTATATGAGAGTTTAGTTAACTTTTTAATGACTTTCATTATATAATTTTAGGTATAGTTTTAAGTATGAAAGTATTACCTTGTGTCTTAAATGTGTGAATAAAAATATACTCTAAATCAATCTATTATTGTACTCTTAATTTTTAATTATCATGCTCCAAAGTTATTATATTTAAATCATGTTCATGTTAGTCTTAGAGGGTGGTTCTCAAATGTGTTTTTCTATCCCCTTTCTCTCAAATGATAATGGATAATAATCATGTAAATTATGTGAGTGATATAAGCATTAATGACAACTCATGTCCAATTTGTATCTCCATTGTTGAGAGTTCATCAAGACTTAATTCTAAATTTAGGTTGAAAACTCTATTTATTCCTACATTAATGTTTATAATAAAGAATCCACTTGTGGAGATAGGGTTTTAGATGAGTCTGAGTCATATAAGTCTTATGAATCGATTAAGAACAATCCTACTATATGACACATCTTAAATGATGGAGGAATCCCTAGTTTTATGGAGAGAGTGAGAGGATTTGACCTTAATTTTTAAATGAATTTTCCAAATTATAAAATATAAGGTTTTTAACAATTAGTGGAGTATCCTGCATAGTTTATGAAGAAATAATCATTAGTGCAACTAGATTCCTATAAAGGGATCCAATATTTTCAACTTCATAAGATAAAGGATGAGTATGTTAATTAGTTTCTTAAAGACAAAGATAATCCTACTCCTTTTCAAGTTGGATTCCATTAGAACTCGCTTTCAACTCCTTGGGATGACGTTTTGCTCCAACTAATGAGGTATGTGATGCTTAAGGGTAGATTTAATTGGTTTTTTCATACCATTTTGCTCTCCTTAATCACTTTAGGAATAAACATTTCATTAGTATTACTTTATACTTTATTTATTTCCATAGAGAGATTTATGACTGATGTATAGTTAAGGAATTTTGATATCCATATTCATAAAATATTTATACTCTTGTTGATCCATTATGCAAAATCCCAACATCTAGCCACAAATATTTCATTTATGGATAATGTTACAGACACTTTTCCTTATGTATAAACTTAATCATACCCTATAGCATAGGATAAAACCTTGAAATAAATTACTATTTACATTCCTAAAAAAAGGAAAGATAATTTCGGTATAATTCTATGGCATTAGAAGACCTCATGTCCTAAAAAGACTAAAATGGTTGACCCTGTTGTGTAATTGTTTAACTTAGAGGACTACATATATACCCGTAGCTTGATCCTTCTATAGTTTCCTCTTTCAAATGAGGGTATTAGATATAAAAAGAGATAGTCACTTATCTTCAAGACATGTTGAAGGTGGAATCCATTATAATTTTAGCTCACAACAAGAACAGGGTAAACCCCATCGATATGAAATTACAAAAAAGAATGGATACCCTTGAAAAATATTCATATCTCCACCAATGTGTTTCTAAATGGTTTTTGGTTTAAAATTAAATTTTCAATAATATGATAGATCAAATTTAATAAAATGTTAATGGTGACCTTCCTCTACCTACTAAACTCATCCATTTCAATAGAGTCCTATGGTTTATGAACAACATAGTGTGCTTGAAAATGTGGTGGATAAGATTAAGAGGAACATAAATCAAATTAAGGCAACTCAAAATTCAATCAGATAAGGTCTCATAAAATTAAGTAGAATCATTATTAATAACTATGCTACAAGCATATCCATGCTTAAATAATAAATTATTAGAAAAGTGGATGAACTCTCAGACACTAGAAAGAGTCGAAGGCTTTAAGGAAAAAGTAAAAGCCAAATCTCCCAAGAAAAAAACAAATCATCAAAAAACACATCATTTTTTTGTAATAATAATTGAAGGTAGCAATGAGCCTTAACAACTTCATTGTGTAATTTCTTGACATTTTGTTGTTTTTTGTCTATGTGTTATGTTCTCCCTATCTTGAAAGAACATATTTTATCTTGGGATTCCTATCCTAGTCTCTATCCATGTTTTTGATTTGATGATCAAAATGTATTTTATATTTCCTTAGTTTTTTATAAAGGTTTAGGCCCTTTCAAAAACCTAATTTTATCCTTTATAAAAAAAATGAAGTATAAAATCAAAAACCTTTTCATATATATTTATTGATTTAATATAAATATATTATTTATTTAATTAACAATTTAACACACCAAAAATTTTATTATTTCCACTCTATTTAAATTAAAAATTATTTCATATAATATAGTTCTTTTTAACATTAAATATATAAAATTGAGGGATTAAACTCAACTCAATTGTATCAATTTATAGATAAAAACATTGTGCACTATTTATAAAAGATAACCCACTGCTCACCCCCCTGAATCATATGATAAATTTATTATTATTATTATTATTATTATTATGGAAATCAATAACAAATATAATAAATAATATTTTGGTAGTGGATAGTTCCTACTTTAAATTTGAAAAATATTTATTACTGAGTTTGTATGTAAATATGGAATGTAAACTTAGAACATTAGTGAATGAAAATCAATGACTAATAATAGTAACTAATGAAAACATCAATGGTGTAATTTAGAGATATAATTTTTCCATAATTGATACCATGGGAGTAAGTTCCAATGCATATAATTCCTATAACACAAATGATTATATTTAGTAGACTTTAATTAATGGATATATTATTTAATGAGTTGTTTGGCTCAAATAGCTAAATATAATTAACAAGAAATCAAAACTTAACACATTGAGACCAAAGTCTCATTATATATAAATATTAGTCTTCTTAACTCTTTGAGGACACTAATTGAATAGGGAATTCTTCCATGTAGCTCACTTTGACAAAAAGATAAGATTCTAATATATTTTAGTTATACCTATTCACTTGGAATGCCTCGTAATTTTTTGTCTCTAAAATATAATCTTTTCAAATTTTAGAAGACCCTCAATTAAATAGAATGGACCCCATAAATATTTTTAAATTAAATCTATGTTGTTTAAGTTGTATAAATTCCAAGGGATACTACTCTCACTCATGTATGTTGAATATAAGATATGTGCAACTTTCCTATTTATTTGGGAACCTTTCCATTCAACTGATTCAATTTTTTTTAAGTAATCTAAGAATGGAATAATTTCCAATATAATTAGATATAATTCCACCAACCATATATTTCCATAGATATAAAATTCTTAAGTTGGTGAATTTTTCACATGGAGGTGATTGAATGTGTCATCAATATTTGTTTTGATGTGAAAATAATTCTTGAAGAGAAGAATAGTTGTAGAGGGATAACAATAGTTCCTTTCTAGACTGATGACTTTGGAACCAAGATGTGATGAAATGTATCCATATAATTATTTTTAATTTATGAAAAAAAATTAAGTGAAGAATATTTGGAGAGGGTAGGTGGTATTTCTCCTATAAGTTAATTTTTGAAAAGAAACATATTTTCTAGGTGATGAATGTATCACCAAAAGATAATGGAATTTATCCTTATAAACTATCTTCATGTAAAGCTAGATATTTTAAGTAAAAAAACTTTCATAGATAAGGATGTATCTCTATTTATTTTTTTTAAAATAGAAAGAAAAAACCATTGTATATATAGGTGAAATTCATACCAAACATTTGATGGAATGTGTCTTGCTAATTGGCTTTCCTTAAAGATAAGATTTGAAGAGAAGAATAGTGAAAGAGGGAAGGAAAATTTTATTTTTCAAGTTGGTTTGTATAAATATTAAGATATTTTAGTTGGATGAGGTTGAATATTTTTTTAAAAATTAAATATTTCACTTTTCAACAAAGATAAAATTTAATTAACAAATAACACAACCAGTACGTCATACATAGTGTAGAAAATTTTGATCAACACACTCTTTCCATTATTTTTTTATTTATTTTATTTATTATAATTATAATATAAATTATTAATAAAATTTCATGTGAACATTATTTTTCATTTAAAAAATAGATTATTCTATATATCTAAAAGATAAAAATAAAAACTACATGTATTAAAACAAAGTAAATTGATGAATAACTATTGCATGTATTCATTATTCTAAAAATATCCTAAATACAAATTAATATGATGTAGAGACATTGCATGGATTTATTATTATCTAAAATTAGTGTTCAGTAATATTTATCTTACATTCTCCCTCTTGATGTTGAGTAGACTAACAACTTGGTCTCAAAGCTTAAAAAATTAAAGTTTTGCAGTAAATTTAGTGAAATTATATACAATTTATTTTAGAGTTTATATATACTTCAATTTCACATATTTATTATAAACCAAATCTCAAGTAAATTGGTACTTAAAATCAAAAATATTTGACCTATTTTGATTGATTGAATTATTGGCTAATTTGATAACACTTACATTATCAAAAAAAATCATTGTAGGTTGATTTTATTTCTCCCCAATTTCTTCTAAAAATTTATGGAGCCATAATGTTTTTTACCTACTAAATTGACTAAAATATATTCTAATTCTATATATTAAATGGCAATTTAACTTTGTTTTTTAGATCCATATAACCAAACATGAACCAAGTCAAAACTAATTTTTGGATATTGAGTTAAGGTCATCAAAACTCCATCCCCAATTAGGATCACCTTAACCAATAAGTGAAAACTTTTTATTGGCATAATAATGAAAAATAAAATTGATATTACATTTCACACACCTCAAAATCCTATTGTTTGCCTCCATATGAATTTATTATGGCTCAGACATATACATTGAAAAAAGAGAGACTGAATAAGTAATATCTAGTATTATGAGTTAGAAATATTAATATTATAATAATCCTTATATAAGTTTTTCCATAAATTATTTGAGTACCATTTCTCTACATAGCATAACTCCATGAGTATTTTGATGGGAATTTGGTTTCAAATCAACCATACTAAATTTATTCAATATGTCCTTTACATAATTTATTTGAAAAAAGAATATTTCATCCTTAATTTTATGAACCTACTTCCAAAGGAATTATTTCATGAGTCCTATATATTTCATTTCAAATTCATTCATCATATAAATTTTCAAATCATCCTTAATCCAAATAATAATACCCATATACAAAAAATCATCAACATTCAAACCTACAATAATGATATCATCACCTTCTTGCTTGTCATAAATATTAGGCTCACTATTGCTTATTTTGAATTTATTATAGTTAAAATATCCATAAATGTGGGCATATCATGATCTTGGTTCAAAATTATGTCCATACAAAGTCTTTTTCAACTTTTAGACTTGGTCTTCTTTACCTTGTTATACAAAACCTTGTGGTTGTTGTACACAGACTTCATTTCCAAATTACACATTTAAGAAGGCCCTTTTCACATCCATGTGATTAATGTAGCATTTACTTTGATTTTATATTAAAATCAAAAATGTAATGGTATATTATCTTTCCACTATTTCAAATGTCTCTTCATAATATATGGCATATCTTTGAAAGAAGCCTTTTGAAATTAGACATGCCTTTTGTCTTTCCATACTACCATCACTATTATACTTAGTCTTGTATACCAAACTAGTATATATACATGATTAGTCATTTTAAGGTTTTACAAGTTCCAAATTATATTTCCTATGAATGGAATAAATTAATTATTGTATTAATTGAACCTAAATAACATTAGTACATGCATCTTCAAAATCATAATGTCATTATTTTATAAGGGAAATAAAATTGAATATTTATCTCCTCAAAATTTATTTATATATGTAATTTATTTTATTCTATGGATATATATTATTAATATGTATCTATTTGTTTTAATTTCACACATTGATCAATTGGCATTAATGGAATTACAATGTTCGAGTATTTGAAGGGTTATGACTTCATCAATTGTAAAAACTAGTTACATGTTAGCTACAAAAGGAAGAAAATTTCCATGTAATAAAATATACCCTTTTCATCTATAAGATTTAAAAAACTAAAAGGGAAAATGGTCATTCAAAACTCAAGTATAGGCAATGTTCAGAGACCATAAAGATGGAAATTTTTAGTTAACACTAAAAGAGTACAAGGTCTAGCTCTCGGTTCATCAAAATGGATAAATATAAAAATTAAATCATGAAATTTAAGGTGAATTTAAAAGTATTAATGATATTGAAAAACAAAACATTATATATTATAAGTATAAATATCCCTACATCTAGTAGATACTTTATGGTGCTAGATAATTATGTGTTTTATTTGTAAGCTAGATCAATAGAAGTGGGATTAAAAAGTTATATATTAGTAGTAAAATATTTATAGGATTAAATAATGAATGTTGATTTTTTTTAGGAAAAAACATGATATGATCAACTCATATAATGCATTTTATGTCAAGTTGAATTAAAATGATCTTAGATGTGGTTCCTGCTAGATTTATTTACAATTGTATGCCATTTTTTTAGGAACTACTAGCAATAAAAGTTAAGGTGTCCAAGCCTATTGGACTGGTGTCTTCAATAAAATAAATGAAGGTTAATCCTATTATTGTTGGTTTTGTTGAGATCCCATTTAAGAATTATAAATTTCATCTTTTGGAATGCCAATAGTGCTACATATTTAAATTTCAATCAATGTATTTAAATTATATTCATGATTTAATTTAATAATGTACAAACCCTAACGATCATAAGTATGGGTGTACGGAAATAAATTTATCCATTTAATAATTTTTATGGGGAAAAATTATAATGTTGAGTATTGGGTTTATTTAAAAAATAATAATTCAAGAATGCTCATACAAAGAAACAACTTTCTACAAAGTTTGTTTGAATCTTTTATTGTGATTTCATGGAAATAAATGTCTCATATGATACCTAAAATAAAAAAATTTAATAATAATTTATTATTGCAAAAAATTATCCTTGATTCTAATTCACCTTTGGGTGAAAATTATGAATACAAGATAACTATAATTAATCTTACCTTGACCAATGAACCATATATTAATTAAGACTTTCCTCAATATTTAGATCACTTATTGATCAACCTAAAACATTTTTAAAAGGAGATAATATTTGGATGCCACTCAAATATTATTAATTTCTATTTCAACCTTATTCAAGCTATATATTAGATCAAGAACAAACTCAATTATGGGCACCCCTTTTGGCATAGGTCACCTTGATTTTTAGTATTTGTTATAACAAGTGTTATCCTAACTCCAGGTGGTTAATATAAAAATTTAGTGTGATAATATATCTAATTTTCCAATGGGCCTCTTGAGTGTGCTAATATATCTACTTGACTATAAATCCTTTGTGACTACAGCTCAAAACCTTTAGATCATCTTCCAACCAAGCCTTCGTAACCATTTTGAGATGTTCTAATGTGACTAAATGATTTAAATAAAGCTTTTTAATGTATTGAGGGAGTGAAAATAATCTATGATATAATCTAAAAATTAATCTATATGTCATCCAAACTATCCCAAAATTTCTAGTTGTTAATGTAGCAGTGTTGTAAGTGTGATTACTGATTGAATATGCACTAGATAACTTCAAATTCATATTCTAAAGATTTTTTGTTTTTATGGATGAATACTTGAAATAAAATATTAGAGATAAAAATATGAAAAAAAATATAAAAATAATTATGGTGCCACACTATTTTACCATCTTTTATTAACAAGAAAGGCAAAAACTACCCAATTATAAGTAACTTGCATGACAAATTATGATAAGTGAATGATAAATTAAGACTTTAGTTAACAACTAAGTTAAATAAAAATAGACTCTAATATAACTAAAATATACTCAAGATAATAATTTCAACTCATTTATAATATTTGGTCAACATGCAAGAATCCTTTCTTAATAAATAAGCAAAATATGCACACTAGACAAGATAGGCATCCCAAATCCATATAAAGTAGGAAATTCAGTAAAATAATTTTAATTTAAGTTAATTCAACTCTAAAAATTATTCCTTGTCTCTTAGGGATGAAAAAATAAGTATTTGATCTTAGTCAAGTACAAATTTGGTGAACTTGACTCTAACTGGCCCTTTTAGCTATTTTTTAGGGAGCTCCAAAAAAGTGTCTAAATTTGAAAAAAAAACTAATATAACAAATTAATTAATTAATTAATTAATTAAATAAACATCCTATAATGATAAAATAATAATTAATATAATTAGAACATTAAATATCAAGTTCTGGCATTGGAATCATACTCAACATTCCCCTCCTTGAAATAAAAAGGAGAAATGCCTATAATCTCCTTAATATCCCATGAATATACTTATGACATACCTTGTGATAATATCAAAAAAAAATCTTCACTTAAAACATATTGAATAACAATTATCATTGACCAAGTAACTAAAAAACTTATGTTGAGTTCAATATGTTTGGTCTAGCATGGAATTTTTTATTCTTGGATAATTTTAATACCCCATTGTTATCACAAAAAATACGTGTTGGTTCAAGTTAATCCTATATAAAATTATCTAATATTATTATAAACCATAATCCTTGTGCTAAATTTGATAATGTAACTATAGCTTGTTTCTTTGAAGACCCTGAATCCAACCCACTTCCCAATGTGAAGCAATAACCTAAAGTTGACTTCCTATCATCGATAGATCCTCCCCAATCCAAATTTTTTATCCAATTAAACATAATTAAATTTTTATTCTAAAATCAATACCATGATTATAATTACCTCTTAAATATCTAAACATTTTCTTTATTGTTTGAAAATGTATGAGTGATAGTTTGCCTGTAAATATAGAAACTTGTGAAACCTGACAACTAATATTAGGTCTTGTCATAGTGAAATAAATAAAAAAATTCAAAATGCTTATAAAATTATTTTCATCAGATGAAATAATCTCATCTTCTATCATTATTGTTTGTCCACTTGCAATTGGAGTGTTCATGGGCTTAAAACCTTGAAGATTGTAATTAGATAACATGGCTTAGACATATTTGGCTTGATAAATGAATAATTATTCTTTATTTAGATGAAATTAAATGGAAATAAATTAATTCATAATTCCATGATAATTCATTTCATATCTTCATTGAAGCTATTCAGCATCTCCATAGCACTATCTATAAAAATCAAGTTATCTACATAGAGACACATATAACACATTAGAACCCAATGATTTTATATAAAGAGTTAGTTTTTTATTATTTAAAATATTTTATCCAATAAACATATATAAATTATTTATTACCAAGATCTTGAATCTTTATTCATCCCATAAAAATATTTATTCAAATTATATACCTAGAAGTATTTACCCTTTACCTCAAACCCTTGTGGTTTCCCCATATATATTTCTTCTTTAATAACTCCATTTAGTAATGTATTTTTTACATCCATTTGATGAAATTTAAATAATTTATAATATGATAAAAATAATCATTAGTATTATATTATCTTTACATATCATGGGTGCATAATTTTCCTCATAGTTAATCCCATATGTTTGTGCAAACCCTTTTACAACTAGTCTAGATTTTAGCTTTTCAATTGTAACATCACTCTTGAAATTGGTCTTGTAGACAAAATTAGTTCCAATGACCTATTTATTATATGTATTATCTATAATATTAAATTTATCATTCCTCTTAAATTAATTTATCTCAATTTTCATAGCATCAACCGACTCTCCTATGACTAGCTTATGCATAGTTTCTAGGTTTACTAGCCATAAATGACAATGCAAACATGGTATTTTCCTCATAATAATTATCAATAAAATTACCTTCCTAATATTTAATCCTTATTATAATCCTATTATATCTCTATTATAACATCTAACTAGATGTATTTGGATTCAAGAAATGCTTGTATTGCCTTGGAGATGATGAAGTCGAATGACTAGTCTCTTGGGAAGAGCTAGTATTATTTCCCTTTCAACTAAAAACATGTGTAGGACTTTGTAAAGTCACATATATGTATATCTATGTATGTATATGTGTGTATGTATGTATGTATGTATGTGTCTATATATATATATATATATATATATATATATATATATATATATATATATATATATATATATATATATATATATATATATATATACATATACATACATATACATACATATACATACATATACATATATATATATATATACATATACATATATATATATATATACACACATATACATAGATATACATACATACATATACATACATATATATACATATATATATATATATATATATATATATATATATATATATATATATGTATGTGTGTGTGTGTGTGTGTGTGTGTGTGTGTGTGTGTGTGTGTGTGTGTGTGTGTGTGTGTGTGTGTGTGTGTGTATTTAAAAAAAATACAATTGCTAGAAACAATTGTGGGGTTATTAGTATGACTATAGAAATTATATGCTTTTATTTCATCACTATTTCCTATGAAATTTTGATCAATAATATTAGGTTATATATTTATATAAATTTAAGAATCCTTTATTTCACCCTTACCTTTAATTGTGGTGATTTTCATGTTTCCCTTTTCTTCAACTTGGAAGGACTATCCATATCTCAATTGTACTTTGTTTTTTAAGGAATCATTTAACTTGTTAAAATTGTTTTTGTGACTTTTCATGTGATTTGAAAAACCTGAATCAATAGGAAAAAAATGATTTCCATCCTCAACTCTAAAAATGCATGTGAGATAATGATATAATTGCTCTTTCTCCTCACTTTGTTTATCTTGGAATGCCTTCTCTTCATCTTTCTTATTAGCTTGATCCTCAGCTTCCAATATCCTAAAACCTTTTATAAAGTGTCATTTCTTTTGCATTAATCATAAGTAAGTTGTCTCTTAATTTTACATATGAAATTATCTTAATCTTTCTCATTTTAATTTGAATTTTTTAAACTCCATTTATTTTTATTTTTATTTTTCTCTTTGGTGTTTTAAACTCTTGCCTTTATTTTAAATGCATGTTCTAGATCATGATTTATATCTCTTGCATATAGTCTCATAATATACTCATGGCACAAGAGATAACCTATTAACTCATAAACACTTATAGTTTTCATCTCCTTACACTCCTCAAGAGTGATCACAATATGAATCCATTTTTTAGTAAAATATCTAAAGAAAATTTAATATGACCTTATCTTATATGATTTCTCTATAAACCCTCATTATATGCACTAACTCATTTATCCTTATGAAAAATTCTCCAACTCCTTCATTATCAGACATTCTTAAATTTTCAAAAAAATATTTTAAGTGTTTGTATTTTTGTTTATATTACCTTGTTATTTCCTTTATATTAAGTTTCCAAGGTATTCCATGCCTCATGTTCATTTTTACATCTAAAAATTTTGGAAAGATTCTTGGATCTATGGCATTTTGAAGATATAAGAAATCTTTTTCATCAACCTTTTCTTCTTCCTTTTTTGTTCTCTTCTAATCTTGAGATAATTATTACAATCTCTAGGTGATATTTATCCATGAATAAAATTATGCCAAACTCCCTTCTTGTAGACACCTATTTTGGTTTAAGTACACATATTTTAGTCTTCTTGTATGTATATACATTTTACTAAGAATTAGACATATAGTGACATAGTCTCTCATGGACCTCTTCGGTTACATCTTATTTCACTTGATTTACCTGCCCCTTTGGCCTATGTTTTATGTTTTCTTATCTTTGTCTAGTGTATATTAAATACCCCTATCTATTTTTCTTGTTTTTTGCATGTTTTGGCATCTAGACACTTGCATCTACCTTGGATGCTAGCATCACCATTAATTTCCATCCTCATTGTAACTATCCAAACTTAGTTTTTTATATTTTTATGTATCTTTCACTTTGTGACTATTTTTTATCCCTCTTTTCCGATCTTATGGATAGATTTTGATGTGTCACTAAGTTTTAATTCAATGTTAAAAGGTTCCTATACATATAAAGGCTATGGTCTAATTAGGACACCCTAAAATTTTATAAGGCAAATCTATAATAAGAAAGTACTGTCTATTTCAAACTATCAAATTACGTTACATTATTTTAATATCTACATAATTCAAAAGGTTAAAAATACTACTGTATCAATTGTACCAAGGGTTACTAGGAGAAAGAGCATATAGTTTTACTATTAAAATTCCACCACCATGTGTAAGAGGGATAACTACATGTGATTTTGGGTCCCTCTTAGGAGTATTAGATATGTAGTTAGAACTTAGTAATAGCTGCGTTATTAAGGCTAGTTCAACTCAAGTTACTAACCCCTTTTTACTAGGTTATAAGAGGTATAATGCAAAAGAACTAGGGTTGTTTATTATCTAAATCTAGTGCATAGGAAAACATAAGTTGAGTCAATTACATAGGAGAAACACATGTTTGGTCCAAATTGGAGGTCACTCTTATGTGTATATATCACTAGAAATTAGTGTTCTAAATAGAATAAGCATAGACATTACTATCCCAAATTGACACAACTATCTGAAAGTCAAAATTAATTAGAACACAGAATAAACAATATATAGATATCTAAAATATCCCTATGATGACTCCTAACCACTACCACAATTCAGAATAGAACATTAAATAAGAAACACTCTCTTTATCCCTTAGCTTCTTAATAGCTTGTTATATTTATTTCACGTGCTAGATTGGGAAAATCTATGATATTGACTATATTTTAGTGTAAATATGAATATTTTCATTCCTTTCAAACAACTTTATTTTCTTGGTATTATATTTTAAAACTCTAAAATCACATAAAATATTTGGTGAACCCATCCTTTGTTTGTTGAATCAAAACCCTAGTTTGCATATTAGGGTTTTTACCTTCTTTCAAAATTTCATTTTATATTTATGTAGTTTATTTTAGATATAATTTGTGTTTATGTAGGCTTAGCTTAGGAATGTTAAATCTCTTTATTTTTTTGGCCCTCATGGTTCTCATTTTCAATTTTTTCTTAAAGACTCAACCCATTATGCAATTCTTAATTTATGGCAATCCAAGGGACCCTCAACCAAAAAATCCTCATCCTTTAGATAGTTAGTTTAATTCACTAGATTGGAAATGTATTTCATTTGAGGATCTTATGGAGCATCAAAAACGTGCTCAAACCCCTACCTTTACTTATAATTATGATAATGAAAAAACTAATGATTCAAATGTAAATATAAATGACCAAGCTAATGATGATAACATTTATTATTATGGGTATGAATAATATGATATTCTTCTTGGCTACATTGAACCTAATTTTCCTAGCCCTTTCCTTTCTAATGATGAAGAGTTTCAAGAATCAGAAAACATGCAAAATGATACTATTCTTAATGTTGAAAATCCAACTATTTCATCTCCACATTCCTTAGTTATCTCAACAATCACATGTAAGTCTCCCCTTTCTAGTGTCGACAAAGCCAATTATTTTGAGTGTTCCTCAAACATATATCATAATGAAAGTGTTTATGAAATCAAGTGTTTTCCTTTTTCTCCAAATAAAATTAGTGTTGAAAATCTTATGCCTTCTTTGCATGGTTCAAGTAAATCTAGTCTAAGTTGTTATTCCCCTATAGTATGTGATGATAAAAATAAATGTCCTATGTCTTCCATTATTATCCTTGAATAACATAATAATAGCTCCAATGAACATCCTAAGGAAACACTTACAAAATTTACATTGTTTGGGGACACACAAAAAGTCCCAAATCCATTTGATGTATCTTGTTTAAAGGTTGAATCATATAAATCCAAAAAACTCAAAAGTATCATTCCATTATCTCTTCCTTTGTTGAGTATAAATG
The DNA here is from genome assembly GCA_037957365.1 of Torreya grandis. Taxonomy (NCBI): domain Eukaryota; kingdom Viridiplantae; phylum Streptophyta; class Pinopsida; order Cupressales; family Taxaceae; genus Torreya; species Torreya grandis. The sequence continues at coordinate 687,789 of JARHVA010000420.1, read as the reverse complement.
AAAGTGATAATTACATTATCCCATCTCATTATATTATAAATGAAGTGCCCAATGTCTCTTTTTCTTCTTCTTTTGCATTTCTGGCTAAATAAGATCAAATATTTACAAGTGAAATTAATTCACCAAATCCTATTGAATGTAACCAAATTCCAAGTGAAGTATCATATTGTAATGAAAATGGTGTTAGGATGAGTGATATCCAAAATGATATACTTACCTCTTTAACCATGGGTGATCTTTTACCAAATGTTGCAGATCCATGTGATGATTCTCCTCTCAGGAAATAAATATCCTACCACCATTATGTTTCATGTGAATGGTATTTTAAAACCTCTAAAAAAAACATCAAAATATACTCATGATATGTTATCAATTATGACCACCATGGGATATTTGAAACAACAAGTCAACACTCTTAAGTTAAAAGTTTCTTCCCATGAGGATCTTTTTGAGGAGAATGCATTGCCATAAAAACCTATTTCTTGACATGTATTTGAATATCCTTATCCTTAAAATTTCATCATCCCTGATTACTCCTTATTTGATGTTCAAGGGATCCTTATATTCATTTTCAATAATATATGCACTCCTTTGGACATTGGGCCCAAAATGCAAGCTTGTTATTAAAAATTTTCCATCACGGTTTAACAAAAGGGGCTCTTGATTGGTTTTATATCCTTTCATATCATTCATTATCAACTAAAACAATTCAACATTTTTAAGCATTTCCCTAGAATGATAATGAGTCTCTACAATACTATGTTATTCAATTTAAGGATGCTTTATATTTATTAAACTACACATCTTTAGATTTGGAAGTACAATTTGTATTTAGTAGGGGTCTTCTCTCTCCACTTAGAGAGATATAATTGCACAAACCCTTTGCTTAATTTGAGACCTTATATTTGGATGTGCATAAATATGCATGTGCTTGAACAAATACACAAACTCAGATACCTATTTTTCCATCACAAACCAAGAATGATAAGAATCATGTTTCAAGTACACATAAAAAAGTTATAAATGATCATGAACCACTTTAAAAATATTATTCAAAACCACTAGTACCTACTAAAGAACCAATAGTTAAAGTACTAAAAAGGAAAGGAACATGTTTTTTGAGTACCTCCCATAGTAAGACCAAATAACACCACAAGATGCTAGCCTCTTTAGTTTGATTTGTACCAAGATTGACCACATGATATATTAAAAATTTTATTTGATAAAAAAATTCATCAAAATCCATTCTAAATCACATTACCCACCTCATATATTTGAGAAGGAAAAAGTACAACACTTTTTACACTTATCATGATATTAAGGGTCATCGAGATAATAAGTGTTTTATTCTTGAGGAAAAACTTATATAGTTAACAGATTAGGGAATCATTGAATTTAAAAAAGAGGCATCCAAAACTCATTCACATACTTCTCCTAGAGGTCTTTTAATAGGGTTAAACCATCCCATGTTGATCCTTATAAGGAAAACATGGTCCATCAAACTTCATAAAAGACACCCATTAACATAAGTCCTTCTAGTATGTTCTCTACTAGGATTGATCACTCCCACACTAATCCTACCATAGAGCCAGTGGTTGATCAAGTCTTGTATAGAGGCACATGTAGAGGGAATGTATATACATAGAATATTTGGGTCCATAATAAATTACCTACATATCTACTAGTTATGCCTATAATTACAGTAGAATTGACTACAAAATCAAAATTTAAAGTTACTTTACCACATGGTCATTATAGTAAAGCATTATTATTTCCTATAGGTTTCCATTGCATATGATGAGCAATTTATTATTCAATTGATGAAATTATTTCATTAAATTAAACTATTTTTTATACTTTTTACCATATACATGGCATACACCATGGAATTAAAATGCAATTAAAAAACCATATAATGACCAATAATGAATAAAATAGTGAAAATATATTAGATACCAAATAAAATCCATGTGAACAATGTCATATCCATATAAAATAATACATTATGTTACAAATAAACATATCAATCATATGCCAGGGGCATATCCCCTAGGGTATACTCATAATTATTAGCATCCATAAATCCAACACATCTAGAGGTAGATGCACTAGGATCAAACTGTGGACCCTGTGCAGATGATAGCATGTATAATCTCTCCAAAAATCACCTAGCTTATGCATTGTCTCCTCATGATCTCATCTCAAATAATCATAATGATTTATAAATGTCTAAATAATCTTACTAAAACTCTATTGTATGATGTCTTATCTATCTAGTTCCACATGTAACTCCTCATGCTCTATGGCTATACTATGGTATGTTACCACAAATCTTACAATAGGATTAAACAATGGTGAGTACACACCATAAATATCTAAAAATATCTAAATAAATCCATCTCTAGCTATTCCCATCAACACACTATGAGTAAGGTCCTAATCACCCAATCTACCATGGTTGACCACTCTTGGTTTCTTACACATATTTGAGATAATACATTATTTAGTGACATATATAAACCTAATACATTTATATAAAAATCAAATGCGAAACTCAAAACTAAGATAATCACATGTGGCTCTAATCGGTGCCTCATCAACTAGTGTTAGTCTTATAGGATCATTGTCTCCTCTGTCACCACCTATCTCTCCACCACCACCCTATGTTATAGGAATGGTACCTAGATCTAAAACTAAAATAGAAAACAATATAGGACATCAAGCCATAGCCAACCATTGCACATATCCATTATTATAGCCTACATCATATCATTTTAATAGAAGACCATGGAATTTCTCTCATCACCTGGGCATGGGGCTAAATCTATAACAATGGGTGTTGGCTTATCATGTAGCCTATGACCACTCCATTTTATACAATTCCATAGATATGGTGTCAAGGGCACACCTTGATAAATCTCAAACTATTTTAACACTTGATCATATTGAAATAACTCATACAATAAGAAACCAATAAATCAACCACATACTAACATGAACTCTTTGTAACTCATGAACATCCTTAGGCCACCCAGCAAAAGTCCTATAAGGATGTCATACAATTTGATAAGGAGAAATCCTATCTAAATTAGTCTATTATTCCATCATGGTATGAATTATACCATGTAGTAATACCCACCACTCAAAAAATACATATGGGTGAGCCTAAATAGGAAGAAGACCACCAACTAGTCATACTACTATGATATGCTCATACACCCAAACATGCAATAAAGTCATCATGCCAAAATCACAACCATGGATCTCCAATGTAAATTTTTAGAGATCCATGTATAAGTGGGATAATATAGTATGATCCCAATAATACCTGGTCCTATTCAACTCAATATGACAAACTATTTTTTACATATGATAAGAAATACCAATTATCCCACCCTTCTTAGCTATAAAATATGTCAGTAACACATAAATAAACATTTGTAGTTGTGGAACATCACCTATGATAATATCATCAAACCAAACAATATTTATTAGTTAAAAATTAGGATACCTCTACCTAGTAAAATATATATCAGACCACTGAATATATAAGTGACTACCAACACTAGTAACATACACCCTCTCACCCCTAATCAATAGTCAAAAGATTCAATATACATCCTCTAATGTGAAAACCATCTCACCAGTAGGAAGCCATATCAAATAGTAAAGAATGAGGAGATATTATATGTGTAATTGATCTTATTTATACTTAGATCTCTAAACTCACAAAATTTCAAAATGAAAATGATTTCAAAATTCTATTATAACCCACCTAATATACCACTGTGGCACAACTTCAAATGACCATATCTTGAGCCCCAGTTATCCAAATTCAAAACTACAAGTTGAATCATGATATAGATAATGAGACCTTCCATATTATAAAAAAAATTGAAAATTTTAAAGCATTACCAAAAATAACTCAAATTTTGTCTACACAAATATCCTATTACATTCCATTTACTACCAAAAATAATGTTATAAATTCTTGGCTATAGCATTACCAGAATATTACCAAATCAAATGTTATCAAGTAAATTATTTTTTATTAATTTTATAAGGATACCACAAATAAGCACTATATTATCTACTCAAAAAATAAGGGTAATATCAATAGGGTCATTTTTATAAACATGTTCTACACAATCAAAACACACTTGGACCAACTCTCAGATTATAGTGAGGGCATGATTTGGAAGCATGTTATCAACATTTATTTAGTATGTGGTACTTATATCAGATTTTAGATTTAGTGGGGTCATGTCATATGTAAATGGATTCTACACATTCATATTTTCCTAATTATAGTAGGGAGCATGCTTTGGAAGCAGGTTCTCCAAAACTATTTAATATTTAGCATCTCTAGTTTATAGTGTGGGCTTGTTTTGGAAAATAAGTCCTCCACATTAGTAATTATTATAGTTTCATATTCCTTTATACATATTGGGTTCATGATTTGGAATCATGTTATCCACACTTATACAAATTTTCAAAATGGAAAAACATACATAGTATATGATCCAGATTCATAGTTATGGTAAAATCATATGCATTGGTACCATAGATTATACATAGTTTAGCATGAGACATATCCAAGGTGCATATGTTATGAAACATGTGCCTAATATTTTAAAAATATGAATTAGTTTCAAATTTTCAAAAATTATATATATTGATACCCTAATGTACCAATACCCTGATTGACCATTTATGGACTGTATTGCACCTTACCCATCTATAGTGGTTATTTTTTATTTTTGGTGTGATTGGAAGGATTAAATCATCTGGTCTTATAAAAAATTTGTGAGATATTGATTTTATGACTCACCCTATATTGAGCTATATATATACATATATTTTAAACTTTAGTTGTGATCATTAGGAAATGATACCCCCAATGGTTGAAGCACTACTCTTCATATTCTGAGTTGAGGACATGATCACCTCCCAACTCTCCTTACTCCAAGTATAGAACCACCATGGTGGAACACAATTTTACCACTTCTATACTCACTCATATTCCTATCTAGAATATGGATGAGGTTGTAAGTCCCCCTATTTACTTCTCCAAATTCCATCACTCTAGACCCAATTACTGCATGGCACATACATAGGTGTATTATATCCATACTCTTTATTTATGATACTCTTTAGTATTGATTACAAACATATTATATACATTAATTTATATATTTTAACATATATTTATTTTTAATTAATTATAAAGGATAAAATATTTAAGGAATAACTCCATCAGAAATAAGGTGTGTTGTCCACACCATAGCATGCATTTTATTTTCCTTTAAACTAGTAATTCTCATTTTTTTTGCATTACTAGATTAAAGGGGGTAAATTTAGACACCCATTTTGGTATAAGTATATATATTTATATTTTTATTGTATGTATATACCTTTTACAAAGAATTAGACATATAGTTATGTAGTCTATCATGGATCTCTTCACTTTCATCTTATTTCACTTGATTTACCTACCCCTTGGTCTTGTGTGTTATGTTTTTTATCTTCATCCAGTGTATACCATAAACTCATACCTATTTTTATTAGTTTATACATGTTTCAGACTCTAGACACTTGTATCTACCCTTGACACTAGCATCGACATTAGTGTCTAGCCTTAACACAACTATCCAAAGTGAGCTTTTTATCTTTTTCTGTACCTTTTGATTTGTGATCATTTTTTCATCCCTATTTACCCATCCTATGGTTAGATTTACACATGTCACTAGGTTCTAATTCAAATTCAAAAGTTTCCTATATATAAAAAATCTATGATCTAATTATGATGCCTTATAATTGCATAAGTAAACTAGATAATAAGAAATTAATTTCTATTTCAAGATATCAAATTGCATTACAACACTATTTTAATATACAAAGAATTCAAAAGGTCAAATATACTATTATATCACTTGTAACAAGGGTTACTAGGAGAAAGAGCATGTAGTCATACTTTTACAATTCCACACACATGTATAGGAGGGATAACTACATGTGAGTATAAGGCCCTCTTAAGAGTATTGGTTGTGTAGGCAACACTTATTAATAACAAGGTTTACAGGGTTAGCTTGACTCATTTTACTAACCCATTTTTACCAAGTTACAAGAGGTATAATGCAAAAGAAATAGGGTCATTTATTATCTAAATATAACACACATGTATACATAAGTTGAGGCATAAAAGGATTAAAAGGGGGGAAACATAGGTTTGGATGAAATTTGAGGTTATTCTTATGTATATATCTCATTGGACATTAGCATTGGATATGAACATAAGTGTCGACATTACTATCCTATATCGATGCAACTATCTAAAAGTCAAAATAGTCAAAACACATAATGAACAAAATTTAGATCTCCAACACAACCCTATGATGATTCCTGACCACTAACATGATCTAGAATAGAACATTCTATATGATACACTTTCTTTATCCCTTAGTTTCTTATTATATTATTGTATTATTACACATGCTAGGTTAGTCAAATCTATATTATTGACTTTATTTTAGTGTAAATATGAATATTATCATTATTTTCTATTTTAACCATTTAGTACTTAGTTAATGTGAATCTTATGTTGTTAAAGAGTTGAGTATAGTAAATTAGGATAGAAATATGTAATAAATATAGCCACTAATTTGTTACATAATTGACTTAATTTGACCTTTTTGAAAATAATGATAAATAATTCAAATAATAACTTAACTATAAAATGACTAAGAAGGATGATATGGAGGCTTAAAATTAAGGTAGATTCTAGTCTAAGTGTTACAAATAGGATCTAGGTGTCAAAACCTCTCCTAGATAGAAGTACCCTAATTAGATAATGGTGTCATATGGTGCTAGTGTCCCTATTTTAATAGTACTGTCCTTTATGTAAGACTATTCTAAGCTTCTAGGTGCACATGTGTTTGGGTTTGTCAAGCCTGTTCTTATATGCATGAGTTCTAAAACTATGTAGATGCCCTACTTTGACTAATTTTATGAGCAAACCCTAATCCTTCATGTTGTTAGGGCATTTAATTGATACAAATAGAAAAGTGTGTTTGTTAGTGGGCTAGGTTGGGCATCCTCAACACCCCAGTGTGATGAGAGTTTCATACATACTAATACTTTGAAGAGGTATCAAGCTCAATGTAGTTCTCCCCACCTAAGTGCTAGTGAAATTGCAAGTGAAGCTAGTATGATTGTAGACTTCAACGATTTGAATGTGTTTGAGACTATAAATCTAAGTAATCTAAACTTAGGAATGTTGTATATAGTAGTATGCAGAAGTAGGGTAGAATAGGGATTGATAACCTTAATTATGCACAACTTGTTCTTAACTTTGCATATGTAATTTACATTTAGATACCATCTAATGGTTATAGGGATAAAATTAATTTATATATACTATTTTGCTGCTTGTGTGGCTATTAAAAGAGGTCTAGGCCAATCTTAAGAGGTCTAAGATTTGAAAAGATATCTATTTGTGGAAAAGGAGGGAAAGGATAGTAGCACCAAAATATGGGACACTAACACCATGTGGTGTTATTATCCCTATCATGGAACTAGTGTCTAGGTGGAAAAAAATGAGGCATGAAGGGTCAAGATGAAATATTGAGGGTCTAATACTACTTTAAGGATGACCTAGGATGCCTATGGCTTACAAAAAGCCTAGATAATTGAGAAAATAGGCCCTAGAATATGTTTATGGCTAAATTAGGGATAGGTGTTCTCAAGTAGCACTCATATCACTCAAGTGTCTTTTTAATGTGATTGCATTCCCCCCCCCCACTTTATTCTATAAATGCATCAAAGTGAAATTATTAGGAAAAAGGAGAAAGAAGCATACCTAGACTTACATAGGAGGTGAAGCCTATGAGTATAGATTTGAGTATGTGAATCATGATACATTTTTTGTCTTACAAGTGAAATATGCATAGATCAGTCCTTACTTAAGAGATGTCAAAAGAAAATACAAAATTGAGTAAATAAGTATACTAATTAAAGAGATAAAACTAAGTAAAGGGAGAGGAAATGAATGAATAGACCTCACTAGGTATGTGAACCAATGCATAATCCTAGTGATAACTTGTGTGTGTGCATGTGTATAGTAATCAATCAATGAATATCTTAGACTAAGTTGATGGATTTATCAATTTGCATGTTTAGCTAGATGAAGAACTCAATCAGGTTTTGAATCCATCATTGCCCACCCCTACTTATTGGATGATGACTTCTAAATAGCTTGGATTGGAATAATGGTGTGTCTAGGTGGCTGAAGAACTCAATCAAGTTTTGAATCCATCATTGTCCACCCCTACTTATTAGATCATAACTTCTAAATAGCTTGGATTGGAATAATGATGTGTCTAAGCCTTTCATGTAGTTGGATCAAGAACTCAGGTATAATATGACTCCATAATTACATACTCATGTGTGGTAGATGCATCTAAAACTAAAACTATGAGATGTAATTGCAAACATCTAATTGGATATGCCAATTATATGGCCAGTTGGGTATATTAAGTAGATTCAAGCCACTCAGGAATACCAATCACTATAGATGCATTAAGGTATGAAACTAGTGTGTAACCTAGAATATGATGTCTAAATTATACATCATATATAATGACATGGATTTTATAATTCCATCTGTAATCAACTAGTGTGTAAGTGAGAATATAGAAATAATGTGCTATGTACATGCCCCTAAATCTGATATCTGAGCATATGAATTTTGGACAATGTTATAATAATCTATATATAACTATCTGAACTATAAATGAGAATGGTCATGCCATGCATGATGCCCCCAATCTAAGCAAGCTAGTATGAATCTAAGCTAAGCAGGTATGAATTTGAGCTAAATTGAGTAAAAGTAGTAAACCTATAACTAAATCTATGTAAACCTAGACTATACCTACTATACTTTTTTGTCCAATATGAATATTTCTAATACTAAGGATACTAAATAGTAACACTATATAATGGACAATAGCACCATGTGGTTCTAGTGTCCCCATTTGGGTGCAAATGGCTAACTTTTTTAATTATGTGTAACTATATTGATCTTTATGTCACTATTTTCCACTGTGTTTACCTGAGTTTGATTTCTATAATATGACCCTATGTACTAAAAAATGTATTATGAGTGCATTATGAGAGCCTGATATTTATGACAAACTTTTTATGACCAAATTTTTCACCTCAAGAGAAGGTTTTTCATACCTCTCCAAATTTGGTTAAACATGGGATTACCCCTAGACCTATGGGTTGTCTATAATAGGGGTAAACCTCTATATTGAAGGGCTAGCTCCCCTTGATGAATCACTTAGGCTCATACACTACTTTATTGTTTTTAAAAGGGTAATAAAGAACTTAAATAAACCTAACTATAGTGGTGATGCACCCAAAAAAATTGACTACTACCACACATTGCATAATGTACTAAGACCTACAAGATAACATGAACATACATGCATACTAGAATGAACCTATTGCATCAATGTTTTTTATAAGGGTAAGGAATTTTAAGGTTAAGAGGTAAGAATAATTACACTTAAAACCCCAAAATATACTCTTTATGACACCAGTGACAACTTAATATAGAGAAACAACCACATGACACAAGATAAACAGGACAAATAAGGTGATATACATCTACACTTGATAAGATCAACCATTTAGAGATTTATCACTGAATTTAGTCATAGAATGAGATAAAACATCATTTTTTATTTATAAATGGCATTAAAAATGGGCATGTATTTTCCATCCCTAGGTGGAGGATACAAACTTAGCCAAAAGTGGCTCAATATATAGAGAAAGTAAGAGAGAAGAGAGAGAGAGAGGTGTGGTAGAAGATGGGTGAAAAGTGTCCATGAGAGTTATAAATATAAAATGAGTTATGAGATAGTCTAATAAACCTCCAAGGCCATTTTTATCACTCTTTAAGTATCTCCAACCTTTTAATAGGCATGGGGGTTACAATTTGGCTTTGACATCTTGACTAGCTCCTTAGAAACTGCCCTTATTTTCATGAAATGGGTGAAAAATAGGCCTTCCAACCATGAATTCACCATAAAATAATCTTAGAAAAATAATTGGACATCTAGCATGCCTTAATAAACTCCTTTGACCTATCATTCCATCAGTTATATGCATAGGTGTCTTGTAACTCTCTATTTCCCACACCTAGTTTGGTCCAAGTAACCTAAAACTCAAGTGAATATTCTCCATCTCGTCCAAAAAAAGTGAATGGTATTAAAATATTTTATCATTCCTGAAAACACACCATTTTGTTTCTTATACCAACTCCCAAACACTTGTTTTGCTCATTAAATCTTCACTAGGCGCAGTCTCCTTGTAGCATTTTTTTCTTGTAAATCTCCTTATGTGGGAGTTTTATGGATGATATTGGAAAAATAATTTAATATTTTAAGACCCTATATTTCCTTACATATCCATACCAAATTTCATCTTTAGACTTTAAGAGGAACCATTTTTTTACCTTTCTTTTCTACCAATTAGGCCTTTAGGCCTGGAAAGTAGATTTTTGCTCTAAACTCATCATGCACATGTGAAACATTGATAAGTGTTTTATTAATTTTAACCATTCCAAGATAAACCTCCATGTCAATTTTGGGCTTATGTAACATTTTTCTTATAACCAAACCATGAAATGGCCAAAAATAAGCCCTTCATAAGCCTGTTTGGACTGCTTTGAAAAATAGGTCTAGTTTGATCACTTATAGAACTCCTATGCACAATTTTGGAATTTAATTGATAATAAAAGTCCAAAATTACTTCATAATATGATTTTTAATGTCTCCCCTTCTCATAACAGATATAAAACACTAAAAACATGCAAAAATATGCTATTTTGGGCAATTCATATTGGTGACATTAGCATAAAATTACATTATCAGAACCTCATATGATTCATGAATATCATCCAAGAGTTTTTGAGATAAAAATATGTCATTATATGTGTTTTTTATGTATTTATCAACAAACTAGTCACAACTAGGGTTTTAGGAGGGTCTAAGACCTATTTGGGGTCTTAACAATTATTCATAAAGAACATATCATTAAATCACCTATTTACACTTTTAAAACCTTCTTATTAGACCCATTCAACTATTCTAAAAATATCATACTTCCATTTGAAGTGTGGATAATGGTACGAGAATTTGAAGTTGCTCTTCGAATGGCATTCTTAGCATTATTAGGCTTAGAGAGAGCTCTACTTTGAGTTCTATGAATTGAAACTCATTCCCACTAATATTAGAGGATAATAAACCTATAAAAAAATTCTCTCCATGAATTCACATGATTTTTAATTTCCCATTACCCATGTATATATAATTGGTTCTTTGATCAGGCTATTTGGGGTTTAAGATCTACCTTACTCTTCGTAGCCCTCAAGAGAATTTGGATGGAAACCTAAGTTTTTTTCCACTTGGTAAGTGTATGGATACATTTTATACATTTTTTATATACATAAATAGTCCCACATGGGGTCTCTAAAATTACTTTATTCCCTTTTAGCTCAAGTGGACCTCTAGGTCTCATGGTTTCCCTTGTCTAAGGCGTGGGTAGGGTCTGAGACAAAATAGTGGATATGTCCACTATTTTTATAACTTCAAGGAGACCATGTATGTCTAATTAAACTAAAAATAACCATCTACACCAATTTTTAAGGCCTGATCATAATTATATATCCCTCAAAACTCAATTTCCTTCATGACTAGATGGGTCTTCTAGCTTGAGCCTAGGGTTCTTAGATCAAGCTAATAGTCATACCCTAGTGGATTGTAGGTGCTTATTATCCTCTATATAATTGGTATAAGACATTTTTTAAAAAAATTATAACCTATATCCTCCTTTTCTCAATTCTCCAAGGTCTCATTCATCCTAACTAGCTTCCCTTGATTGTCCATCTCTCAAGGCCTACCTTGTAGGCTATGTATGCAATTAGGCCTTACTAGGCCTAACAAGGACTGGCTATATTTTTATTTTTCCTTTATCTAATTTTTATAATGTTTCATTTATTTATTTTTTATACCCTTTCACTATATTCTCAAGTTTTTAAATTTTCTTCCACAACTCACTTCCAAATTACCACTTCAACCTTAATAATGCCTAAACAGACTTGTACATGCTCTTAAGTCTATATAGGGCTAAATAGGGTTTATAGTTGTGTTACCATTCCTTGAGATTGATACTAAGTTTTAAATGAAATAATTTTTTCATATCTTTAATCTCATTAAACATTCCATCTTCAGATTCCTCCATATAAACAGAACTTTCCCTCAACAAACTATAGATGATTGTGAGGACTAGTTAAACAAGCAGGGTTTGAGCCTTATTTACTCAATGTATTTGAATTAAATTGATAAATACCTATATATAACCATATTTAATTATTTCATTAAAATATTTTAAACACTCTTCAAATAATCTTCTTCTTTGGTAAGGTAGGACTGTGTATAACTAACTAAGTATGTAGGGTTGTGTTGTAGCCAATTAGGCCTTAACTGAGTGTTTGGTCTATGTGACCCCTGTTTGGTTATTTTAAAAATAATTAAGTTTATCCAATGGAATTTAAACCATTAATTTTTATAATTATACTTCAAACACTTCACACACACCATTTTTTGTTTCTTTGAAGAGACCTTGACTCATTTAAGTAGACCTATAGGTGGTCAACTCCCTGTTCATATCCATTTGAACTAGGCTTATAGTTTGGTGTTTTAGGAGATTTATCTCTAACATTGA
>JARHVA010000420.1:545000-672500 GCA_037957365.1 Torreya grandis | reverse complement strand
TATAGATATACATATATACATACATATATATACTTATATATATACACATACATATATATACATACATATATATACATACATATATAAATACATATACATATATATATACATATATATATATATACATATATATATACATATATGTGTATATATGTATATATGTACACACACACACACACACACACACACACACACACACACACACACACACACACACACACACACACACACACACACACACACACACACACACACACACACATATATATGTATGTATTTATGTATGTATCTATATATGTATATGTGTGTGTGTGTGTGTGTGTGTGTGTGTGTGTGTGTGTGTGTGTGTGTATTTTTTGTGTTGAGACTTGTAGCACCTAGTTAGTTTGAGTAACCTTGATGATAGTATAATATTTAGAGGTATATGTTGGTGTGAGGAAATTTACTTGATTCCCTTCATGGCTTTGAGATTCTCCTAAACAATTCACAATCATGCATATGGAGGAGACAAGTATGAATCTCTCATTTGAAGTTGCATTGAATTACCATTTAAAACTTTTTTAAATTCAACATGTGAAATTTCCTTTCATAATATCAAACCAGAATTTATTATTGGTATTTTAACTAATTTTGGAAATCAAACCTTCCTTTCACTATTGAAACATAGACTATGCTCCAAATAATAAGCACAAAAGATGAGTATGGACAAGAAATAGATATTTAGAATAACACATGATGTCCATGAATCTAAAGGATCTTTCATGATTGATTAATCATTAAAATACCTTTGAGAATGAACACCATGAATACCAAATAAATATTTATACTATAATTCACTTAAACAGCCTGTACACGAAGATGTTCTTCTTCCACATGAAATCACCTCATGGAGATGATTTTCAAAATAAAAAAACCATGAAAGGGAGATAAAATACCTTTAGAAAAAACCCTTAAAATCATTCATTTTCATCAATTTTTGAACTAGAGAAACAGTTTCAAGAATAGACCCCTCTCAGATGAATAGGACATAGTAACATATTATCACTATTAGTGATTTTTCATAAATAATAGGCCACAATTATGAAAAAAATAAACTAATTTTAATCTCATTATTACCCCTAATAATTTCCATAATTTCATCTCATTACTCTCTCTCTCTCTCTCTCTCTTGGCCATACCATCCACTACAAATTTGCCTTCTTGAGCTTGTGAAGGTAGTGATGGAGGAGAAGAGTATTATCAAGTGTTATATAGAATTTAAAAATGTTAAAAATATATTAAATTATATTATGGATCCCAAGAGACACTTCTAAACCATTTTCAACTGATAACTAACCCTAAGAGATCATACAAGTGCCCAAAAGTGCTGGAAAAGTGTCATTTTTCTTATTTGGGAGGTTGAAACTATAATTTTTTTAGTATATAACTAACACTAAACATTATATACCTTTATCTAAGATGAATTTCATTTATACTCTTCTTGAAATGTTCTCCTCTTGAATTGGTACGTCTCATTCCTTTATATGGGCCAAAAGGTGGCCAAATTGAGATTTTTTTGCATTAGAGAGTACAATAAAGGTTAAAACATGATAGGATGACATTAATTACATTAAAATATTCTTTTTTAAATTACCCTATATTATATTAAACCTTTTTAAAAACATTATTTGACCATAACTCTAAACAAGTAAACCTAACACCAAAATTTGGATAAGGACAAATATGACCATAGACGACTATTTAGGACCATTGTAAACTATGAAAATACCATATAAAAACCTTATAAAATTTTAAATTTATAAGTTTTTTCCTATTTTTAATTTGGTTCAACAATTTTTTTTCATAATTATGGCCTGTTTTTTATGAACAATCACTAGACTAGTAGCCTTGTCCTCCCATTGGGCTATGTAGTCAATTACACTCTGAGACAACAAGATCAAACCTTGACACTTGACCAACAAGATAAATTGATTACCTCAAAAACACACAAAATGATAACACACACACAAATTCAAATAAAGGAGGACACACACATGTGATATCAAGCACTTAGCGAATATAACAAAACAAGGAAGTAAACTAACTACGTATAAATGACTTGAAGCAAACTTTCTCCTCCTAGATCAAAGAGAAACTTTCACCATCCTTTTCTCCATGAGATGAAAAATTACATGAATCAAATTTCCCTTTAGACATTATTTTTGGTGTCTTCAGCTTCTTCATACTTGCTAATTTTCTTGGTATGACCTCCAATGTAACAACAATAGCTGTAAACATGTCACCTATGAAGGTGAACTCTTCTTATGTTTCAACACTTTTATTATGAGACTCTTTACCTACAAATTTATCCAATGGTGTTTCATCCAAGCATGGTTTTTTAAATTTCATGGCATCTTTAATGACATTAGGATTTTCATAAACTATTTCAAGATCCTTAATCTCCTAAAAAAGATTTACATACTCAACCCAATCCTCATCATTGTCCTTAATGAATACTTCTTGAACAATCTCTTTGTGAACATGGTCTTTAACCTTGTAAAGGCCTTCAAGCTCTTTTAGGATCTCAATATTCTATTACCAATCATCTTTTTCTTATTTATATTCAAAAATCATAACTTATTCAAATTCATCTACTTGTTCATTGTTTACTTGATCAACTTCATCTTTCCTACTTGGAGAGTCTTCAACTTCAAGGGTGGTTACAACTTACACAAGTTTAGGTGGCATAGGATCTTCCTTTTGAAAAACACCCTTTATAGGTAAATCATATTCAAGAGTGTCTTCAACTTGAACAACAAGAGGTGTAGGAAGGCCTTCAAATTCTTCACAAATTTCATTGAACTTCAACCACAAATCATCTTGGTCCATGGAATCAATAACAACTTTGTCTTCTATTAGTTATTCAAAACTAACCTCTTGATGTTGATAATGAGTCTCAACCAAATTAGATGATGTGATGTCTCTTTCAATCACCTTCTCTTTCATGCCTTAATCAAACTCTTCATTGACAACTACAACTTGATATGGATCATCTTTTTCTTCACTCAAGAAGATGGATTTAGGCTTATCTCACCAAGTGGAGTCCCTATAATTAACTCTTCATCATAGGCACTTAAATCATATTCTTAATCAAATATAACTTTGGCTTGATCTTCTTCACTTATCTCCCATATGATGGGTTCTTATTCAATAAGGGATGAGATGGGAGGGTGGTGAACAAGCTCATGGGTTAGAGAGGGAGTATGAGGTGTGGTGGATGTTTCATGAATGGGAATCAGGATGGAAGGATTACTCTTGAAATTTGGGGTCTTAGAAATGGGAGACTCTTTAAATAATTATTGGAGAGAGAGAAGGTTCAAATTTTCCATAGGTGTTTCATTCTCTTCATCAACATCCTCATCTTTCTCATAGTCTTCTTAAAGTTCATTGTCAGTTATAACCTGATCATCTAACCTCTCAACTAGGGACTTCTTATTATCTTTAATGTTAACTTGGATTAACTTTCATGAGGGAACAACTATATGTTCTTGGGGAGAGGGTACATAAACACAAGGTCTTATTTATTGATATCAACTTATTGGTCCTCACTCTCTTCATATTTCTTTTCCCAAGACTTCACTAATTGGTTCCAAGTTGGAACATTGAAACTATTATTAGGATCTTTTGAGGATTGATTTGGCTCTCTTGGAAGATCCTATTTATGATAATGAAATGGTTTCATGAGGATAAGAGGCATAATAAAAATTGTATGTAGTACAAGAAGGTTCTTGAGGAGGTGATGGAGAGACTTGCATAAGTTTAGATTCTTCTACAAGAGTGGGCATGGTATAGTCAAGAATCATAGTCCAAGATGGCCTCCAAGATGAAGATATCTTGTTTTCTTTAGGGATAATAGGTGTATCTTGAGGAGGACTTAAAACCAAAATAAGTGGAATAATTATAGTAAATGATGATTGAGGTTGCTTCAATTGAGTTTCTTGATCCTTCCACCTCTTTAATCTTTTAATCCACCATTGGATAAAGGTTCTCATTTCACTCAACTCATCACTCATAATATATTACTTTTCCTCTCCAACTAAAATCCACTTACCCATCAATAATTAAATATACTTTATTAACCTCTATATGAGATGAATGGGGATCACACCAAGTTCATTATCCCATTTTCTCATCTCTTTTGATTTTAGCAGATTTGGCTTAAGTGACAAAAAGGATATGGTAAGGGAAACATAATTTTGAGAGGAGATTGAAGTAAAAGAGGATGGATTTGACTTTTATAACTCTTTATAAATCTATTTAGGCATGTATTTAGAACCATATGAGGATAATTTAAGACAACCATATGACTGATATGATTCATAAGGCTGATAACAATCTTGATAGGGCTATTGAGAAACATAGCATGGGTCATGACAAGATTGATAGGGGGGTGTATAGTATGGAATATCTTCATATACATCCATACCAACTTAATTATTTAAATGAAAGGCAAAATATGATCAAAATATTTTCACAATAAATACCTATGCTACTTATAACCAATTGATTACATTTAGAGTTGCCATTGGTGTTTGCTTGAATACCTCCAAAGGCTGATAGGTATAAGAACACACCAAAATTATTCCACTCTTTTGGATCTTGGTCCCACTAGGCGTGTCGTAACTATTATGACAAAAAATTTCACCCTAAGAGAAGGTTGTTCAGGCCTCTCCAAATTTGGTTAAACATGGGATTACCCCTAGACCTATGGGTTGTCTATAATAGGGGTAAACTTCTATATTGAAGGTATGTCTCCCCTTGATGAATCACTTAGACTCATACACTACTTGATTATTTTTAAAATGGTAAGATATAAATGAAATAAACCTAACTATAGTGGTGATACAGCAAACTTTTTTGACCACTACCACACATTGCATAATGTACTAAGACCTGCAAGACAACATTAGCATACACACATCCTAGAATTAACCTATTGCATCAATGTTTTTTGGAAGGGTAATGATTTTAAAGTTTAATAAGGAAGAATAATTACACTTAAAACCCCATAATATACCCCTAATGACATGAAATACAACTTGAAATATAGAAACAACCATATGAGTCAAGATAAATAGGACACAAACAAGGTGATATACATCTACACTTTATAAGATCAACCATTTAGAGATTTCTCACTACATGTATTAATATAATTAGGTAAAACATTATTTTTTTATTGATCAAAGGTAGAAAAAATGGGTAGGGATTTACCATACCTAGGTGGAGGATACAAAATTAGCTAAAAGTGGCTCAATATATAAAGTGTGTGTGTGTGTGTGTGTGTGTGTGTGTGTGTGTGTGTGTGTGTGTGTGTGTGTGTGTGTGTGTGTGTGTGTGTGTGTGTGTGTGTGTGTGTGTGAGAGAGAGAGAGAGAGAGAGGTGGTATAAGATGGGTGACAAGTTTTAATGAGAGTTAAAACCAAAAAATTAGTTATGAGATAGTTCAATAGACCTCTAAAGGCATGTTTCTCACTCTTGAATTAGTTCCAACCTTCAAAGTGGTGTGGGGGTTATAATTTGGCTTTGACACCTTGACTAGCTCTTTAAAAACTACCCTTATTTGCATGAAAGGAGTGACAAATGGGCATTAAAACCTTGAATTAGACATAATATGATCTTAATAAACTCATTTTCCATATGAAATGTTGTAAGAAAATCATCTGACCTACCATTCCACTAGTTATATGCATAAGTGTCTTGTAACTCTATGTTTCCCACACTTAGTTTGGTCCAAGTGGCCTAAAACTCAAATTAATCTTTTCCAATTAATCCAAAATAGTTTAATTGTATTAAAATATGTTATCAATTCTGAAACAAACCATTTTTGTTCTTAGACCAACTCCCAAAAACTCATTTTACTCATTAAGCCTGCACTAGGCCTAGTTTCCTTGTAGCCTTTTTTCTTGTAAATATTATTTTGTGGGATTTTTATGTATTATATTGACAAAATAATTATATATTTTATAACCATATATTTCCTTACATATCCATACCAAATTTTATCTTCAAACTTTTAGTGGAACCCCTTTTTTTGCCTTTCTCTTCTGACAATTAGGCATAATTAGGCCTCTAAGCCTAGATAGTGGATTTGGGCTCTAAAATAATCATGCACATGGGAAACATATATGAAGTGTGTGGTTCAATTTAACCATTCCAATACTAACCTCCATTCCAATTTTGGGCTTTTATAACATTGTGCTTATAGCCAAACCATCAAATGGCCAAAAATAAGCCCTTCACAAACTTGTTTAGACTACCTTGAAAAATGGGCCTAGTTTGATCACCTATATAATCTCCTATTAATTATTTTTTACTTTCATGGATATTAAAATTCCCAAATTACTTCATCCCGTGATTTATAATCTTTCCTCTTCTTAGAACACCTACAAAACACCAAAAACATATTAAAATAGGTTGTTGTGGGCAATTTATATAGGTGACATCAACATAATAGTACATGATAAAAACCTAATTTAAGTCATAAACAACATAAAAAAATGTTTAAATATAAAAATATGTCATTATATGTGTTTTTTTAAGTCTTTTTCTGTTAACTAGTCACAACTAGGGTTTTGGGAGGGTTTAAGACTATTTAGGGTATTAACGATTGTTCATAAACAACATATAATTAAATGAACTCATTGAAATTTTAAAAAATTCTTATTATACCCATTAAAATATTCCAAAAATATCATATTCCCATGAAAAGTGTGGATAACAGTACAAGCAACTGAAGTTGCTCTTTGAATGGCTTGCATAGTATTCTTGGGCTTAGAGAGAGCTTTACTTTGATTTATGGGTATTGAAACTCATTCCCAATAATATGAGATGATCATACACCTATTTAAAATCCCTCTCCATTATTTCAAATTATTTTTAATTTACCATTACCCCTCTATATGTAACTAGTTCTCTAATTAGGCTATTTAGGGTTTAAGACCTACCTTCCTCTTGCTAGCCCTCAAGGGATTTTGGATGGAATCATAAGTTTTTTTCCACCTGATATGTGTATGAATACCTTTTATACATTTTTTATCTACCTAAATATCTCCCCATGGGGTATATAAACCTACTTTGTGCCCTTTTATCTCAAGTGGATCTCTAGGTCTCATGGTTACCCTTGCCTAAGGAGTGGGCAAGGTCTGAGACAAAACACTAGATATGTCCACTATTTTATAACTTAAAACAGACCTTGGATGTCTATTTAAACTCAAAAACACCCTATAAACCAATTTTAAAGGTTTTATTGTACTTTTAGATCCCTCAAAACTTAATTTCCTTCATGACTAGTTGGGTCTACTAGACTGTGCCTAGGGTTCTTGGATCAAGCTAACGGTCATATCTTAGTGGACTATAGGTAATTATTATCTTATATATCAGGGGTATGAGACATTTTAAAAGGTTTTTTATAACCTTCACCATCCTTTTCTCAATTCTCTAAGGTCTCATTCATCCTAACTAGCTTTAATTGATTGGTCATCTCTCAAGACATGCCTAGTAGGTTGTGTATGTAATTAGGCCTTACTAGGCCTAACATAACTTGAATATATTTTTATTGTTCCTTTATCTGATGGTTTTTAGGTATAATTGAGTTATTTTTATACACTTTTATTATATTCTCAAGTTTTCAAAGTTTCATCCACATCTCACTTCCAAATTACCACTTCATCTTTAAGACTGCCTAAACATGTTTGTAAATGTTCTTCGGCCTGTGTAGAGATAAATAGGGTATACAAATATGTTAATATTATTTTATATTGAACTGATATATCTTTATATTCCTCCATACAAACATAACTTTCCCTCAGCAAACTATAGATGACTATGAGGACTAGTTAAATAGGCATTGTTTGAGCCTTGTTTGCTCAATCTCTTTAACTTAATTTGACCAAGACCTCTATCTAAACCTCTTTAATTATGTCATATTAAAGTCTTATAAACACTCTTAAAACAATATTATTATTTGGTAAGGTATGATTTGTATAACTAACTAAGTATGTAAGGTTGTATTGAAGCTAATTAGGTCTTAACTTAGTGTTTGGACTATGTAACCCCTATTTTCTTACTTTCAAAATACTTAAGTGTTTATAATGACATTTACAACTGTAATTATTTTACTTATACTTCAAACACTTCACACACAACATTTTTTTCTTTATTTTAAGAGACCTTGACTCATTTAGGTAGACCTACAAGTGGTCAACTGCCTATTCATATCCATTTAAACTAGGTTTATAATTTGGTGTTTTAGGAGACTTATCTTGAACATTGAATCTCTTAAAACTTTTATCATTTATAGACTGACTAAGAACTCTTTCTCAACACCTTGAAGTTCCATTTTTTCATCATCATCTCTTTCCCAAGATAAATTCAATAACTAGGTTGGTTATAGGTGCATGTTTCAAGGACTAACTGTGTAATATTGGAACAATTAATGGTTAAGTGGTGTTATTTATGTACCCTTAATACATTAAATTACATTGGTTAAATAATAATATATTTTATTATTTATCATGAGTTTATCCTCATGTAAATAAATAATAAAATATATTAAATGACCTTTTAAGAGTTTGGACACATTAATGTGGTGGTTGGAAATTTTCATTTATAATGGGAAAATTACCTTGCCTATATAATAAAGAGTTTATATTGTAAGATGTAATTAAAAAAAATAAGTGAGAGGAAGAAAGATTATATTGGGTACTTGTTAGTTTCTCATACCATAAATAATATTTATGGGTTTTTTACCTCTTGTAGGTTTTCCCACCTATATCTATGTTATGATGTGTTCAACTTTTCTCTCATTATTTCATGGTGAATGTTTTTGCTATTAGTCTCACGTCTAGATCTAGTGTTCGTATGCAATTGTATTACATGTTTTGTCATGTAATGGTATTATTAGCTCTTTCTTATCTCCTTCCAAGCTTCAAGGACTCTTGTCATATTATTTATGTTATATTAAGGTCTTTCTAGTGCCTTAAAACTTAAAAAATCTCAAACATATATGTGTTTCACTATTTGGCCACACTCCTATAGGTCTCTCTTAGGAGTTTGACTATGTTTTCAGCTTAGGACCTCTATATTATCACCCTTCTCATAAA
Organism: Torreya grandis; assembly: GCA_037957365.1. NCBI lineage: Eukaryota > Viridiplantae > Streptophyta > Pinopsida > Cupressales > Taxaceae > Torreya > Torreya grandis. The sequence goes on along the minus strand of JARHVA010000420.1, from coordinate 663,357 downwards.
TACCCTTCTCACTATATTTTTATGTTTAAATATGTCCATAAAATGAGTTAACTTAGGGTCTAAAAACTCTTATAGTGTTTTCAAGCCACCTTTCTCTTATTCCCATCCATATATAGTACATATAAGTGCTTGTTTAACCTAGTATTTCCTACTCAGATTTTTTATGCTTTTAGATGCTCAAAGTGACTTAGATGCTCTTCATCTTGATCTAAGGGTAGCCTCACTTTATATCAGAGTCAACACTCCTATTTTAGACCACTTTTGTGTTGGTTTTATGTTCTTTAAGGTTTAAAATGAGGCCTATATGCCTAAAGGCCTGTAGGTCTCATTTGACTATACATTGTTATACAAAGAGATGTCTCTCAAGGAGTTATTAAAAATTTTAAGTATATAAAACCATGAAACACCTCATTAATGATTATAAATGGTTTATAATGCTTCAATACAAGTATCATAATCACCTTTAACTTACCCTATAGTCTTATATTGAATGTATGCATAGTCAAGTATATAGATATGTGTTATATGTGTTGAGACTTATAGCACCTAGTTATTTTGAGTAACCTTAATGATAATATAATACTCATAGGCATATAAAGGTGTGAGGAAATGTACATGGTTCTATTTTTGTCTATGAGATTCTCCCAAACACTTCATATTCATGCATATGGAGGATACATCTATGAATCTCTCATTTGAAGGTGCATTGAAATACCATTTTAAACTTATTCAACTTCAAAATGTGTAATGTCTTTTCATAATATCACACCATGATGGGATTACTAGTATTTTATCCAATTTTTTCAATCAAACCTTCCTTTCATTGTTCAAACATAGCCTATTCTCCAAAGATCAAGCACACAAGATGAGTATGGACAAGAAATATATCTTCAGACTAAAACATGAAAATCTATGAATCTGAAGGAGTTTCCATGATTTATGAATCATTATAAATCTTTTAGAATGACCACCATGAATACCAAATAAATACTTATAGTAAGATTCACTAAAACAACCTATACACTAAGACATTTTTCTTTCAAGTGAAATCACCTTATTGTTATGAGTTGGATAATAAAACAATAATGGAAATGGATATCCAAATACCTATATAAACCACCCTCAAAATCACTCCTCTCCATATATTTATGAATTAGAGAAACAGTTGCAAGAATAAACCCCTCTTAGATGAATAGGCCATAGTGACCTACTATCACTATTAGCGATTATTTTATAAATAATAAGCCATCATTATGAAAATTAATTCCAGTTATTTTAATCTCATTAGGGACCCCTAACAATTTACTAAATTCTCTCTCTCTCTCTCTCTCTCCTCTCTCTCTCTCTCTCTCTCTCTCTCTCTCTCTCTCTCTCTCTCTCTCTCTCTCTCTCTCTCTCTCTCTCTCTCTCTCTCTCTCTCCTTCTCTCTTCTCTCCACTCTCTCCTCTCTCTTCTCTCTCTCTCTCTCTCTCTCTCTCTCTCTCTCTCTACAAATTTGCCTTCCTAAGCTTGTGAAGCTAGTGATGGAGGAGAAGAGTAGTTTGGAGTGTCATTTCAACCTAAAACTTGGTCTAAATATTTTAAAATGATTTTATGTATCCCAAGATACACTTCTAAACCTTTTCCAACTGACAATTGATCCGCTAAGGCCATACAAGTTCCCAAAAGTGCTTCAAAAGTGTCATTTTCCTATTTGGGAGGTTGAAACTAAAATTTTGTTAGTTCCTAACTAAAATTAAACATTTTTCTAACCTCTTCCTAACAACAAGGTCATTTATAATCTTCTTGAAACATTCTCATATCGAAGTGGTATGTTTCATTCCTCTATATGGGCAAAAAGGTGGCCAAACTAACATTTTTTGCATTAGAGAGTCCAATAAAGGTTAAATCATGATAGGATGACATTAATTACATTAAAATAAACTTTTTAAATTAACTTGGACTATATTATACCTTTGACCAAGTTTGACTATATAAGACCTTGTATTTGATGATATGACTAAACAAGTGAACCTAAGACCAAAACTTGGACAAGGACACATATAACCATGTATGACTATTTAAGACCATTTTAGACCATTAAAAGACCATATAAAAACCCTATAAAAGTTTATAACTTATATGGGTTGACCTATTTTGACTTGGGGTTAAAATTTGGTCAATAAATGGTCAACAAAACCCTTGTGAATTCCCCCTCTTTTGATGGGAGTTATTGAATCTATGCAAGAATTATACTCAATATAAAAAGATCTAAAAAATGTGTGTCATCCAAAGCATATATGATATCTACATAATATTATAATATAACCCACATATATCTCATCAAAATTTAAGATAAAATAAGCATAATTTTATAATGTGTGATGTATGTTATTTCTAGCATTGATAAAGCTAGCAAGATAGATATAACAATGTATGTAACAATAAATATAAGTAGTTACCTAGGGGAATGGGGCATAATGTTGATAATGACACCTAATTAGGAAGGTGATATGCATGAGATCCCTCATGGACTTTAAAACTAGAGTGTGTAATGAGTAAGAGACAAGTGTTATGGCCATAATGCATAAAATAAAGCATACATGCAATACACATGAGGCATGAAAAGTATGTTATGGGACCATAATACAAGGAGCATAGGTATATCGTCACTATATATAATAAAGTGAGACATATAAATACATGTTTAAAATGTCTGCATACATAAACAAAAATCAAGTTGGCTTAGAGCCACATACAAGGAAATATTCAAATTTCCACATACATAATCATGAAGGCACACACAAGGGCATGGGCATATGTCCAAATCATACATACAATGAAAATAAGTGGCATAGAGAAATAAATCAATGGCATATTCAAATGCCCTTTGAATAGAATCAGGGAAATATAATCAATCTAAACTAGGAATGCTATATATGAAATTATGTATGAACATGTAATACAAATCTATGTAAGAGTCAAGATGTACATATGATAAGTATAAATTAATAATGTCTGGAAATTTTTTGAATAAGTGTAGCATGATCAATATCAAGATATAAAAATGTTAAATCTATGATTTAGAGTTTAAAAAATATGTAACCTGGTAATTAAAACTATGTATAGGGTGCCTCTAAATTGGTGAATGTGTCAAATAAAGAACTCATGTATTTGTGGTAAATTCCCCTAGTGGATAGATAATAGTAAATTTGGATCAATGTAGTGGACTCAAGTCCTATAGAAATTTTCAAGCACTTGATAAGAACAACTGAAACATGTATGTATGATACAACTGACTAGGTTAAGATAACTAGCATTTGTAGTGTCTGGTAAATATAAGAGATGTAAACATGGACATACATACAATCTAGAATTTTATGTTTGTTAAGTAAATATTTGAGTGTTTTTATCTTTTTGAAGTATTTTATTATTATTATTATTTTATGTATATAATTTATGTAAAAATAAATATAAAAATAAAATTATTTACAAGGAGAGATAAATAAGGAAAGTATGTCTAAGTAAATACTAGAAATAAATTGATATAGTGTACAACAAAATTTTAATGTCTCTAGAGACCCAAGAGCACATCCATGGGGATGTGTTAAAATCAAATGGTGGATCAAGTGGGAGGTTATCCAATGTAAAATATTGGATCTATTCGAACTCAAATAATTCCTCATCATCATGATCATCATACCATTCTATATGTAATAATGGAGCCTTATCTTGGGTGGTAGTCCTAGATTTTTGTGCATCTAAATAGCATGTTTCTCTACTATGTAATATGCATCTTGTGTTGTCCCGAGTTAAACCATATTGAACTATGGAGTATATATATGAAACTTATGGTTATCATCTATGTCATCATGTAAAATGCAAACCATGTGTCCCTTGTGACTAAATGTCAGACATTTATCTGATTGATAAATTATGGCATCCATCACCTATAACCATGTACTACCAAGTGTAACCTATAGATGATTTCTCTTGTTCATGATAAATAAAAAAAATTTGGACACCTTGGGGTCACATGCAACTAATAGTGTGATATGTCTAATGAAATATTAATAATGTATGGCATGATGTAGCTCATTTTTTTCATAGCCTATGTTATGTGAAAATGACAAAGTGTGAGTATTAGGATCATAATCCTCATCTATATCCACATGAGAGATGTATATGTCTGCAACAAAAATCTAGATAGTTAATAGATCATTTAATGAGTATCTATGTTAACAATGATTCTATCATGGTGTCTATCTATGGAGGTGGATGTTGCATAATTTGAATAGTTCCCTAAGCCTCAAACTTATTTAACTTATTATGTATTAGTATCATGTCCTTTAAGTCTATGAAAATTATAGAAGGGTTAACCTTCCTACTATGATAATCTACTAATGAATCTATGATAAATAGTGGGTAATACCATTAATACTCTATAAATTAATATTTTTATAATCTGGTGTGGTCTATCTTGTGAAATTATTGCCTGAATTTGTATAACTAGGTCCATATCCATAGATGTAACCATTTGTATTGAGTGAAAGGAGGGATCTACCATTGACTACAAATAAGTAAGGGAGCATATAGTTATAGGATTATGAACTAGTGGTGTTACTAATATATATAATTGTATGAGTACCTTAGAATCATATTTATACTCTCCTAGGCCTAGTGGTGTGAAACTTAATCCACATAAATAGTCATCAATGTCAATAGGAGTTGAATTATCCTCTATGGTGACTTGGGAATCTATATCAGAGTTATGGATGTATACTTCTTATAATTTAACAAGTAATTTTAACAATGCTATGAGAATATCATCATCCACCCTAGCTTGGGATATATGTATTGCGGGAGGTCCTCTTCTATCATGGGTAAAGGTAACTGTGATGTATGAAGATCTAGAAGAGGTGTAGGAATAGTCTTGTTGGATTATCCAACCACATATACATGCATCTACTCAATAGAAATAATTAACTGTGATGGCAAATCCTCATTAGAAAAAATATATAACATCCTCAATATCCTTGATAGTGTTCATGATAGATGCAAATTAAGATGGTTCTATGTTATAAGGCAAAGATGTATGATTGAGTGTTTGAAAAAGATTATATTTAAAAATAGTTGCTTGTTGAAGTAGTTCCAACAGGTGTGTTTCTTAATTGATCCATAATATCAAATGCTTTGTGTTGATCTCTAGGTCCCATTGTAGTGTGTTAGAGGTGAAGAGGGTTGATGGGATTAATTTTTCCTGTATAGGCTAAGGAGGCACCATGTTCTATCTAGTATCAACTTGAATTGTAGGATATACTATTTTCCAAGGGAGAGTAGTAGAGGCAAGATGTGAGCAAAGATAATAAATTGGTCTAGGTGGAGGCAAAAAAAAAAGGAGTCCTTTGAGCCCTATATCATCGATTAGTAACTAAAGGTAACTCAAAGTGATCTATGTAGAAATAATTCTCATAAGAATGTGACTCAAAAAAGGGAGGACCAATGTGTAAAATAAGTTGATCTCTGACATGATCTATAAAAGGAGTGACATAAATGTGCATTTTCTACAAATGGTAGGTAATAATCATGCTAGACAAACCACAAGACTTTGTACCAAAAAGTAGAAAATGGCATCTATCATGATAATCTTGATGATAGGATACAAATAGAAAACTGAGTAGATGTTGGAAATAAAAAGGGAAACCCTAATGGGGCACTAGGGTTTTGAAATAATGTTTTTTAAGTAAGTTGGCCTTACCAAATGTTTTTAACCTTTCATGACTTAGTGAATGTAAATCATATATTGTTAAAGAGTTGAGTATAGTAAATTAGGGTATAAATATGCAATAAATATAGCCACTTATTTGTTATAGAATTGACTTAATTTGACCTTTTTAAAAATAGCAATAAATAATACAAATAAGAACTTAGTTGGAAATCAACTGAGATGGATGATCTAGAGGCTAAAAACTAAGTCAAAGGTTAGAATAAGTGTCATAAATAGGATCCAGGTGTCAAAACCACTCTTAGATAGTAGTGCTCTAATTGGATAGTGCATTATATGGTGTTAGTGTCCCTATTTTGGTAGTAGTGACCTTTGTGTAAGACTATTATGAGCTTTTGGGTGTACCTATGTTTGGGTCTATCAATCTTGTTCCTATATGATTGAGTTATAAAACCCTATAGATGGCCTATTTTAAGTAATTTTATGATCAAACCCTAATCCTCTATGTTGTTAGGGCATGTAGTTGATATAATGATAAAAGTGTGTTTTTTAGTGGGGTAGGCTAGACATCCTTAATACATCATTGTGATGAGAAATTCCTACATACCAATAGTTTGAATAAGAATCAATCCCAATGTAGTTCTCCCCACCTAAGTGCTAGTACAATTATAACTAAAGATAGTATGATTATATACATGAGTTCTTTAAATGTGCTTGAGACTAGAAATCTGAGTAATCTGATCTTAAGAATGTTGTAGATGGTAATATGTAGAATTAGGGAAAAATAAGGATTGATAACCTTAGTTGTGCACAACTTGTTCTAATTTTTCATATGTAATTTTCATTCAATTTATATCTAGTTGTTAGAGGGCTAAAATTCATGTGTGTGTCAATATATATATATATATATATATATATATATAGAGAGAGAGAGAGAGAGAGAGAGTTTTGTTGCTTCTAGAGGTGATAAAATATATCTACACCGACCCTAAGAGGTCTAAGATTTGAAAAGATATCTTTTTATGTAAAAAGGAGGGAAAGGACAATAGCACCAAAATTAAGACACTAGCGCCATGTGGTGATACTATCCCTATTATGGAGCTAGTGTCCAAATGGTAAAAAATGAGTCAAAAAGGGCCAAGATACAAGAATGAGGGTCTGGGACTACTTTAGGGATGACTATGGATGATATGGCCCATGTAAAGGTTGGATAAGTGTGAAAATACGCCTTAGGATAGTTTTAGGGCTAAGCTAGGGATAAGTTGTCTCAAGTATTATTCTTAACATGTAAATGTATTTTTAAGTGATTACACTTTCAAACAAATTTATTTTCTTGGTATTATCTTTTAAAACTCCAAAATCACATAAAACACTTCCATATAATAATTATCTTTCACTAATCTCTCCAATATTCAAATTTATCACCTTTAAAGATGGGAATATTCATAGAAGCATAATTCACATAAGCCATGATAATCTTGATAATGGCTTAACACCATTCTAAACCTTTCTTGAATGAGGATTTGATACTAAATTAAGTTTATTAATGTATGGAGGGGGTGAAAATTAGTTCTGATCTAATCTAAAAATGAATTTATATATCATCTAAATTATCTCAAAATTACTAGTTATTAATATATCAGTATCGTAAGTGTGATTTATGATTGAAATGCATTGAATAACTTCAAATTAAGCTTATAAAATTTACTAATTTTTATTTGTGAACACCTAAAATAACAAATCAAAGATAATAATATGAAAAAAATATTTTCCAATAATAATTATTTTTCCATGCTATTGCACCATCTTTTATTAACAAGAAAGGCTAAAACTAGACAATTAAAAGTAAATTGCATGATAAGTTATGATAAGTGAATGTTAAATTAATACAATACTTAAAAACTAAATTAACTAAAAATATATTTCTAAAAATTGAATTTAATATAACTAAAAATAGACTCAATATAACAGGTTTTACTCGATAATATTTGGTCAACATGTAAGAAGCATTTCCTAACAAGTAAGTAAAACATGAAGACTATAAAAGCTAGGATGTCAAAATCTTATTAACATATTAAATTCAAGGAATGTCAGCAAGATCATTCCAAGCCCAAGTTCTGAAGCATTAACAATAAAAACATCATAAGAAGAGTTGTAAGAGATATAAAGATAATACTAAAAGTTAAAGATAATATCATATATTATCTATAAAATAACTTCCATTTGTTACAAAGGAGAAGCATTGCATATAAAGGCAAGGATAGATAATAATTAAGTCAAACTAACCAATGTGGTATAAATCCACAAAATAACAAACTAGGAAAAAGTCAAAAACTATCTATAGAACCTAGTAAACATGAGAACCAACTCTAACACCCTCCCTCAAGTGAAGCTAGGGGCTAAAAATATAAAAACAAAACACAAAGTGGCATATCCATATTATGAGTCGCAACAACAAGGCCTGATGAGGTACTTAGGTAAAGCATATATCCATGAAATAGAGAAAGGAATAAAATCCATATTAATAAAACTCCCCCCCAAATGATGTAAAAGAGAGAAAAGAAGGAAATGCCCCAAGGATAACTTTTTTCACCCCACATGAATATTGATACTATATATCTTGTGTGGATGGAAAATATGTAAGGAATTATATACATATATGGTGAGATATTCCCAAAAATAACATGTTTTTCCCATTAATGTACCTTCCTCCTGAGTGTTAGGAAAAATATGTCTCAAAGACACATGACCTATTAAAATATTGATTCCAATAGGATATATAATACCCTATAAGAGTTTACAAAGACCTCCATGAGTGTATCACATAGATTCAAGTATACAAGATCCAAATATAAGAGTATATTTCTCAAAGGAACCAAGCACATAAGTAGGTGGATCCAAAGTGGGACAAGTAACACATGTAGTATTAGGAACAACAATAATATCTAAATTATAATGTACAAGAATAATAGGTTCCTCATATAAATAATTGTATAAACACATATCCTCACAAATAAGATAATTAGGTGATGAAGGAAAAAAAATTATGGCACGATAAAAGTCATCCTCAATAAGTCATGATGATGTCTCATCCATGATCTCCAAAAGTGATGGTGAAGGTACTACATCCTCAAGAATCATGTCCTATCGATCAAAGAAATGAATAAGATGAGTACAAACTATATGAGGAGTAATACATGTCTCAATCAAATCATTGTCAAAAGATAAGTCCTCACTAACAACTAAAGAAGGAGGAATATTGAGAGGTGTAGGAGTTAAGAATTCCTCATATAGTTCACCATCAAGAAGTATGTCCTCACAAAATGAAGAGAAATCCTTATTCATGTCACTAGTAAAGAATGAATCCTCATTAGGAGGATAAGAATGAAATTCCAATAGTGCCTCACCCATATAACTATCAAGACTCAAGTTTTTAACAACATTAGTATCATCATCAAAAGATAAATCCTCACTAACAAGAGGGAGACAAAGTGGAACAGAAGGAGGTGGAGTAAAATAGGGTGAAAAAAACCTAGAAAACTTAGTATCCTTCTTAAATAAGGCTATAATAGCATCCCAAGATTCATTTAGTGATGTGGCACATGTGACATAGCACTAAAAGCTATCTTAAACCTGGAGGCAAATCAAATGAAGAGCCTCATATTGTATGGATTTAATCTAGGAAAGATTCTCATATGTAAATTAGAGAATGTTGCCAAGCACCATTATCTACACACCTTTCAACTGTAAGTGAATATTCATTTTAATATTACAAATAATGTATTTCAAGGTGTTGAGGGGATCAAATAATTAATAATCCATTGTCAAAAATTAAGGATAATAAAAAATCATACACTTTTGAAAAAAAAAGTACTCAATTTTGAGTCACGGTTCAAAATTTATAATCTTTACAAGTTTCTCATCATTAAAATGGGTCAAATAAGTATACATTACACAAAAGTTAATTTATTAGAGAATAATTAAATTATTCATATCGGATCTTAAAAAATAATTTGAAATAAATTTATATAAAATTAAAATAACAATCTTCCACATAGATCAATCTTTCATGCTGATTTTTCACTTGAAATATAAGATCTATTTTTTTTCTTGATCGTGCATAAAAAAATTGCAAAAAATCAGAATCACATGGTCAAATTTAGAGCCTCATATCGCCTTTGATACTACTTGGAATGCTTATTATTACCACTTTATGGAAACCTCTTGAAGTTCTCTTTCTAATAGTGAAATAATTTTTTTGAATCAGATACTTGTGTGAGGAAAAAATTGATCAGCAATAGAATCACAATTTTTTACAAAAACAATTTATAATTTCTCCAAAAAAATGTCAATGGCCAAAGAAAATCTCAAATATCTACATAAAACATCTCCACGATGCCAATAATAAATTTTGATATATGAAAAAACCCTTATAATAGCAAACTCACAAATGGATGGCTGCAACACCTAATGCTCTAATACCATGAAAGGAATGTCAACAAGATCATTCCAAGCCCAAGATCTGAATTATTAATAGTAAAAACATCACTAGATGAGTTGTAAGAGCTATAAAGATGATATGCTAAGATAAAGGAAATGTTATATATTATCCAGTAAACAACTTCTATTTGTTATAAAGGAGAAGCCTTACATATATAGGCAAGAACAAACAAGAAGTAAGTCAAACTAACTAATGTGGATAAATCCACAAAAGGACAAACTAGGAAAAAGACAAAAACTATCTATAAAACCTAACAAACATGAGATCCAACTCTAACATGAAATTGACTAAAATAAATATGATTTTAGTTAACTCAAATCTAAAAATTATGTCATACCTCTTAAGGATGAATGGATAACTATTTGGTCTCAGTTAAGTACACATTTACTGAAGTGGACTCTAAGTGGCACTTCTAGCTATTTTTTAGGAAGTTCTTAAAAAGTGTCCAAATTTGGCAAAACAAATAATAAGAGATATTAATGAATTAAATAAATATCATAATATAATTAAACCCTAATAAATATATTTATATTATCAACTATCAAGTGCAAACATTGGCATCATACTCAACATGGCATATGGGAGTTTCTACATGTTGGAGCTTTAGTGTGATGGCTCACCTTGAAACTTCAATTTTTTTCCTTAAAAAACACATCCACATATTCTATGATGATTTGACATTATTATCAAATAAAATTATATTTCAAGTTCCATTTTTCTTACATAAACTTATTATTTTTTTATTTATGAAGGTAAGGATAATTACAAATATAAATTATAGCCTACAACATATGTATTTTAAACTTCATATTATGTTCAATTTATATTGCATGCCTATATGTTATTCAAGCTTTACATCTCTCCCATAAAAAATAGTGACAACCATTTAGAATCTACTTGAGATGAGTTACAAACATATTTAAACATTTCATTGTGGTATTCTCTTTAGATGGGTGCAAATGTTCTATTAATAAAATAGGTGGGATGAGATTATTTTATATATCAATTTTAGATAGCATAGGTGGATTTTATGTGGAAATCATGTTGAAAACTAAGAAGGTATTTTTTTGAATTATTTATTAATGTAATAAATAAACATAACTAGTAGGAGGTATAACTAATTTTTTTGGCTTCTTGATGTGGGGGATTACTTTCCATCAATTATCTTTGAAATTCACATTATGGGTTTGAGTTTTTATATGGAATGTAACATAGATCAATAGTGAAATGATATTGATCTATTTTAGGATCTTAAATCCCTCTTATATAATCCCATGTCATATGTCTCTTCCCTAATAACTATCCCAAATTCTTACAAAAATGGATTTTGTATTGTTTATAGGTTTCACCTTCCATTGGTTGAGGATCATTAAGAACTGCTCAAATGATGGTGGTGGTGATCTACATCCTAAGACCTATGTCAAATTTAAATATCATAAGAGGGATATGTAAATAATTAAATGTGTTTGGTTTGTGAGAAATGAAAACCCATATTATTTCCCCATAACATTACATAGGTTATGGAATAATGAATGTAAGTGGACCCATCATGAAAGGTGAAGGTTTGTGAAGATGAAGAAGCTTGTATAGTTGTATGTTGATAAATGATCATAAAAGCCTTAATAACCTACCAATATAATATCTATTGGAATGTATTTATTATTGTATGAGCCTATAATGAGGATTTTGATCAAGATTCTAAAGGATTTAGGTAAATCCCTTCACAAATTTTATTAGGATTATGATGATAGGAGTTGTATAGATTATCAAAAGTTTTTTGTTTATAGTGAGATATTTTTAAAATGTGATTTATCTATAGTTTGTGTGTTCCTTGAGGTTAGTGTGGAGTATTTATTTATTTAGTTTGAGGTAGAATGGGTTGTGTGACATAACTATCATATTATGTTGTAAAGCTAACTTGGAGACATAAAACAGAGTTGAAGGTAAAGAGCCATAGAGTGATAGAATAAGGTGAAATAAATACAATATATAATATGAAACTTATAAAATTATATAATTATAAGTTATGAGTATATTATAATGTTTTGGGGATTGAGTAATTTGGAATTTATTATAGAAAATGGATTTTTATTCAAACACTCATTTAATAATTTTAGTACCATGTTATTATACACTAAATAATTAATGTCATTTGACATGAATTATGTGTTGAGTTCCTTGTTATATCCTTATAACCACAACAATATTTTATAAATCACCATTAAACAAGGGGGATATTGAGGCTCAATGGGTACACCCTATATCTTTCATTTAGTATATAAAAGTTACATAATTTACTATATAATTAATTTATATCTCCTTATTTAAGATTTCTTTACACTTATACTTAGTGTGGATATAGGATTGTTCAAAATTTCTATCATTCTATTTTATGTATTGTAGGGCCCCATTTGCATAGCAAGGCTTCTTACCCATTTTAATTTGTTTATAACCCTTCCACCTTACTTGAATTGATTATTTTTAGTATTATATTACTCACAAAACATATATTTATCTATATCTAATTCATTGTGTTATTGGCTTAAAGGCTTTGAAACCCTTTCAAGTGACATTGCATTATATGTGTTCCTTTTTCTATGTTTTTGGATCAATTTGGTCATATCCTAAATAAATAAGAATCATTGGCTATCTTTGATTAACCTTCTTCAAGTCTAGATATTTTAAGATAGGATAATTTTAAGTTGATCCTATCCCATTACATATAAACTCTAAACCATATTGGAAGTCACCTAGTAAAAAAAAATACTACTAGAAAATGATGTTAAATTGTAAATCCCAATTTGATAATATTTTGGTGAAACTTAATTGTACTAATGTTTCTATAATAATAAATTTATCATGAACACCACTGCACAAATTACTTTTAAAATTATGAGTACATAATATTTATATTTTAACCATACCTATCCAACACTTGGCTTGAATACAACCTATCATTCAAATTTAATTTAGTCTTAGCCTTGTTATTGATGTGTAAACATTAAAACTTACCCAAGGTATTAAGTTTATTATGATTAATACAATGTATAGGTATGTATACATTAAATGAGTAGTGGTTATTAAATTATCTTGTGCTATATTCACTTCAATTTAAATGCATATATCACGATTGATACTCATTAGGAAATTTCTATTATTGATTAGGAACATTGCCATCGTTATCTGACTCAGATTGTTATTTGATTAAGTGCATGATGAGAAATGAATGGAGATAAATTAAATATTTGAGAAATTTTCCTTTGATTAATAATTCCAAATTTATTTATTTGGATATGTTTTTACCACCTCTTCAAGTAGTTAATTGTATAGAATAACATATTTGAACATCTCATCTTTCACTCTCTAATGAAAATAAAAATTGACTCTCTATCATGAATATAGCCTCTTTTAGGCATAATCTTATGTTTAAAAAATACACTTGATAAAGAGATGTGTTCTTTGGATTGTTATATGATTATTGTTTTTTTGAAGTGCATCCTAGTTAATTATACCTAGCCTTTGAATGTATTTAAATAAAATTAAATATTATACTTTCATTTCTTGTGGTATATTTGAGATTTGTTGCATTGTGATATGGAAGAGTTTAGTAAAGAGTTAGAATCACAAAGATTAATAAATTTTGTTTTATTTTATTTTTTTATTTACTATGAGTTAAGAAATAATCCACTTGTGTAACTTCAAAAAGTGGGAAAATAATCTTTCTTATCCATTAGAATCACTTTAGTATATGGACTACAATTACTAGTATTTGTTAAACCATTTTGATTTTAGTCATAAAGACAATATGTTAGAGACCCCATATGGTTAAATCCTTTAAAATAATATCTTATTAGATGGATTGATGATGTAATAGGTTTTCCTCCATGGCTTCCATCAATGTCTTAGTTGTCAATTATAATGCATATACTTGAATATTTTTTTTAAAGGTAACATATTATCATAGCATCAGTTAAAAAATATATTTTTAAATTAGGACATAGAACCATATGGATATCACTATGTATTAATATACCTCAATAAAATTGTATCAAATAAGTTTGTATGATTCCTACCAAATTGAATTTTAATTAGTCACAATTATTGTTATACTCAATCCCTTGAAGAGGATGTGTTTAATTATATAAATATTAAAACTTTTAAGTTCCCAACTAAATTATTAGATGGTGACTTGAGTCCATACTCCATGTAATTATTCATTAAACTAGTAATATAGGTTGTATACTTGAATTCTAAGGTCATACTTAATATAATTATATCATGTTAAGTTCCTTATGTTTATCAATGCTTTGGAAAAAGTATAACAAAATGACAATAAACCTTTAAACTTTATATTATTAATTTATGAGGTAGTTTAATGAGATATTACCTTTGTATTAACTTAGTAATTTGGTGAGGTCTAGTCACTCTTAATTTTGTTGACAAACACCTTTATAATAAAGAGTTGGTGTAATGCTAATGAATATCAAGAAGCACTTTATTACCAATCCAAACCTAGATCTTGATAATACTTAGCAGAGTTATCAGTATATTTTATTAGTGGTTAAAAATGGCTATCATTATTTTATGCATAATTATATTGTCATTCCTTATTTTTAAGGAATTATGGATTAATAACATGATCTTTGTCAGTGGACTAGTTCTTCCTAGAAGGTGACTTTTTTGAGTCCCTAATCATTTGTTGAATATGAGTGACTAAATTATGCCTACCAATAATTAATTTGAAAGGTCAATTAATTATAATTGTGAGTTTTGATACCAAAAATATGTATTGTACTCATATGGAGACAATGCTAAGTTAATTTTAAATGTGTAAAATTGAGCATGCCTTGTATTGAAATTAGATTATGAACATTTTTGTGAAATTATTTAAACCAATATTAGTGTTATAATTTGTAATTAATTGATTTACCTTAAGATTTGTTATCTTCTCATATTTTTTAAGTTTTTATATGAGAACGAGAAAAAAAGTGGTTCATGGTTTGAAGCATGTTACACGTGGAATCACAACATTATTTCCAACATTGGATGCTCTAGGTAAACTGTCCTTTTTAGTTTAACTTGTTATCATTGTGAGCCAAAATGTTTTTTGTGTGTAGCCCATTTATGGAAAAATTAGTCTATAGCATATCTATGACATTTTTGAACTTTATTATAATGGAATAACTAGTATATAATTATCACATCATGTTTATGCATCATTTTTTCCTTGTGTATGTTGTGGCTAATAGCAAGTTGTGTAAACCAACATTTCTCTCTTTGGATGTGTAGTAGTAGTAATTATTAACAGAGAGGATTTATATATTATGTGATGGGTTTATTTTTAATTTATTTTATTATTGTCCTAATGACCCTTTTGATGATGTATATTGAGACAATTATTGACCCTATCTTCTATAGAATTTATGGAATTAAGAGATGTATCCGCTATTCTAATTTATGAATTTTGGGTTATAATCAATTATTTATATTATCATAATCAAGGTAATAAATTCATGATAAAAATGTAAATCATATTTTCCATTAGTTGGTTGTAATGTAATTGTACTCTTTCTCTCATACATTGAGGACTGATATATAATGTTGAGTGGACATGAATATAGGAAAAATGATTTGTTTTGGATTATATAATTATGATTATATATCTTTATTATATTAATCATTATTATGGGTTATATTTATATGTTATCTAATCTAATATGGATTAATCATAGATCTTGTGATTTGGCTACATATGATCCATCCTTGCCTACCATAGTTGTTACACTATCAAATCCATGTGTTATTGTTTGTTACTTTAATGACATGTATGGATGCTGAAATTAAGTGTATTATTAATATTATAGAATAAACCTTGGGCCTTGGGATGTTGCTTATTGGTAGTCCTAGGATCTGAATGGAGTGGGTGGGATTGTAAATTTTCATACTAACTTTAATCCTACATTATTATAAATAATTAACATAATAACTATAATGAGATCATGAATGATTTGCTTGGGGCCTAGTGGGTTGATTGTTGGATTCCATCCATATATATACTAATAGATATATTTGAGGAGTAACTTTGGGCCTATGAGGCTATTTATAGGTTCCCTTTTAATAATTATTGTGATAAATACACATTAATTTATGGATAAATGGACCGAAAGAGGAACTTGGGGTTGTGAAAGGATTCATGTCAATTTCCTTTCAACAATTATTATATATATACTATAATCAAAACTCAATATCATGATGGAAATTAGTTGCATATTTCTTAAATCATATAGCCATGATAGGAATTATAGTTGGTTGGAATCAAAATAGAAAAAAATAATGGAGGTTGTTATTTTTTTGGAAAAGTCTTGAGGGAATCTTTGATATTCATACTATTGTATACACCTGGTATTAATAAGCCAGGCTATATATACACATTATTTTTATTAAAATTTTGAATTTAAGGTTCATGATCATTAAAAATGAAAGTATCCCTAAATGTCATGAATTTATCATAAAGGACAAAAAAAATATCAACAATAAAGATCTTCATTAAGAATATTTTTCTCATTAACTTTGTACTTATTGTTTATATATTCAAAAAATAAATGTTTCTTATATATATGTTTAGGAATATCTTTGATGTCCATAGATATCAGATAATATGGGAGTTTTGTTGATTTCATTAAAAAAATATGATTATTAAATAATTCTCTAGTAAATGTATAAATAGATATTTGCACTAAAGTCACTAATTATGTATGCATCTACAATCAATAATAAGTATGATCATAATATGTGTATGAATTTTATATGTATAAAAAATCATTTTTTTGTATGTGAATAATTATAATTATACAAGGTTCTTACTTCTATGATAGGATCCATGGAAATATCATAAACCTTCCTTGAGATGATGTGGATATCTTAATTTTGGATCATACCTTATTACTTGTGATTATATTTTTTCTACTAAGGGGTGAGACATGATGAATATAAAGCCTAGTGTCTTATCAATTTGTTATATGTGATTGAAAATTACATACCACCTTGCTAAAATATATTTATTAACATGTGATACATGAGTTTATTTTGAAATTTATGTGATTATGATTGAGATGTGGCTCATCTTTTCTAAAAGGATCTACTATGAAATATAGGTTCCTTAAAACAATATACCTTGAGTATAGATTTTGAAACACTTTCTCTTGTAAGATTAAATGCTAATGACCTTGATGAATAAGTGAATATTCATAAAAATGTATGTATACTATGATTAATTTTATCTTGAGAGTTGCATCTTTACTAAAAATAGGAAATAACCCATCCTTCACATCAGAATTGAGTTTTTCATATGAAAAAGTATTGATTTGGTTATAAAACTACAACCATGATTAAAGAGAAAAATAAATGAATCTAATAAGTCTTAGTAAAAGTTATTGAAAAATATTTTTGAAAGATTAATTTTAACCCAATTGAAATAATTTGGCACTACTTAGCAATTTAAAATGTAAAAAAAAAATGAAAAATCATCTTTCCTCTAATGTGTAGGAAATAAGGGTACAAATGTGAAACATTGGAATTATTTGATCATTATTGCTCACATTGAGGATGATGTTTTTATAAGTGAATGGGGATGTAATGACCCTATTGTTTTAGTAAGGATATAAAATTGAATATTTATCTGCTTGAAATATATTGATATATCTACTTTGTCTTATTCTAAGGATATATATTGTTAAGATGTATCCATTTATTGTAAGCTCATGCATTAACCAATTGGAATTAATATAATTAATATGTTTGAATATTTTAAGGGTTATGAATTCATTAATTGTAACAAATAATTACATGTTAACCAAAAAAATAAGAAAATTTACATTTAATAAAAGATACTATTGTCTTCTATAAGAGTTCAAGAATTGAAGGGTAAAATGGTCATGCACAACTCAAATATAGGTAATATTCAAAGACCACAAAGATGGAAATTTTTGTTACATCTCAAATAGTACAAGTTTTGGTGCTTAGTCCATCATAATATCTAGATATAATAATGAAATAATGAAATGAAAGGTTAATTCAAAAGTGTGAAGGATATTCACAAATAAAACATTAAATCTTAGAAGTATAAATGACCCTACCTCTATTAGATGTTTTGTGGTGATAGACCATCCTAGATTTTAGTTGTAAGCTAGATCAATATAAGTGGGACTAAAAATCTATGTATTAGTAGTTAAATATTTCAAGGATGTAAGAATGAACATCGATATTATTGAATACAAATCATGATATGGTTGAATCCTATATTGCATTTCACATCAAGCTGAATTAAAATTACCTTGAATTTGACTATTGTTAGATTTATTTAAAATTATATGCCACTACTGTGGGAATTTATAGAAATAAAATTGAAGGTGTCTAGTCTTGTTGAATTTATGTTGTTAAAATAACTAATAGGTAACTCTTACATTTTTTGGGTTTGTTGAGATCCCATTTGAAAATTGTAAATTTCATAATTTGGAATGCCATTAGTTATGCTTCTTGAAACTTTAATCAAACACATTATAATTTATTTTGGATGGGTCACTTGGCACACCAAATTAGGTAAGAGGGTCACCAATCTAGCCTTTCCTGAATAGAGACCCAAAAGTCTCTCAAAGGTCTACATCTACTAGGTCACAACATAATGGGTAACCTAGTTGGTCAATGTGAAATTATTCAAATTCAAGATCCCTTTCAGTTAGGAAATTTAGATTTGATTTTAAACTTAATTAGATTATATAAAAATACAATATTGTTTATTTCATGATGTGGGTTTTAATCAGTTTTTATAAATGACAACAAGCATGAATACATTTTATTTCCCTACATATAAATTAGTGCTAAGAGTTTTAATAGAAGGAAAATACAACTAATTTTAACATGTTTACATTCATTGGCATATAAATTTGATAATGTGTAAATGATAATGGAGGATTTCTTGAAATTGAAATAAATATAAGAATTATTTGAATCTAAATTAAATCTTAGCTAATAGATTTGTACAAAAGTGCAAAATAAATGGGGAAAAGAAAGGAAAAAATATGCTACAATGTAACCAAATTTGATCCTTCTAATCAAATGCACCCTTGAAATCAATATCCCACTTAAAAAACCACTACACAACTAAAAATAGAGATGATTCAAGATTATAAGGAAAGAGAACAATGAGAAATAAATTACCAAAGCCACCATTTTATATGTGTATGAAATGAAAAAAACCTTCACCACTTTGATTAATTTAAATGATTACTTGAATAACACAATTTTGGGTTACATTTATCATTCAATTACAATTTCAGTGTCATAAAAATAATTCGAAGCATAAAAGGGAGGGACATTATCCTATAAATCAATACAAATTAAAAATAAAAGGACTGGTTCAAGTTATCCCTTCTGATCAATAAAGAGATACCTCCTTGAAATGCCCATGGGCTAGCTATTTATAATAAAATGGGTCAAAGGAGGGAAAGATTTTTCTCTCAAAAAAACACTTTCAATTTTCCCTCCAACAATAAGATCCATTTTCACTTTATCCCTTTTCAAACCTACAAGACAAATAAAAACTAGTTAGTTTTTGTGTAAGAGCAAAAAGAGCTTTTAATTCATTAATATGAGCAATATAT
Organism: Torreya grandis; assembly: GCA_037957365.1. Classification (NCBI taxonomy): domain Eukaryota; kingdom Viridiplantae; phylum Streptophyta; class Pinopsida; order Cupressales; family Taxaceae; genus Torreya; species Torreya grandis. Next base: position 643,493 of record JARHVA010000420.1, on the reverse strand, counting down.
AAAACACATGAACTTGGTGACATAAATGAAAAAAAAATTATTGGTGCATTTTACCCATAAATTTAACATGTCATGATAGCCATGCCAGATTCACTTTCACATTTCCACATATGGTACACAAATTGAAGTTATATGAAAATGTTATGGCTGAAAGGCCTCCCTATGCTTGAGCTCTAGAGTGGGAAATTTTCACATTTAAAATAATATTAATTTTTCTTATAAAAAAAATACCATGTGACTCATGCCATGGATACCATGTGTCTATAGACTTCATGGCATATGCCCCTCAGAGGACTATCTCATCATGTAATTTGTGCTCATTGGCCCATGTGGCACTTTGTATTATTTTTCAAAAGAAATCTGTATCTTTTAAAACCAATGCATTTTCCCCTTTTTAAAAAAGTCCAAATTTTAAACTAGCCAATTAATTGAGACTTTTGTGAAAAAAGATACTCCATTTAAACCCTTGTAAGAACTAAAAAATAAAATGAACTAATTTTAAATAAACTAATTGATTTAATTAAAATCTAATCAATTTCATTTTAAATAAGTTTAAAATTAAACTAATGAAATTTTAACTAATTTAATTTCAAATTTGAATTTAATTATTTTTAAATTAATTCAAATCAAATTGGATTCAACTAAAATTTTAGCTCGATTGGCCATTATAGTCCTTCACTCCCACCAATCACTTCTAGGTGCACATGGTTATTACACTCAACAGAGGTTAATTTATTAAATTTGAGGCCTACCAAACATGAGCTAAAGAAACTTCACCCTCGTAGAGGCTCTTCTATATGTCAAAATGAATTCCAAGAACTCACTTTGAGAATAGGAGTAAACTAATAAAGTTTATCTTTGTGAAGCATTTTACATAGTGGAGGAGGTGCGAAGTCCAACAACACCTATAAACCAAGATATAACCCAAAAAATGTAGGCACATACGAGTGAAAAATAAATAAAATAAGACCTTCAAAGGCAAGTTAAGTCATACATAACTTGCTTCTATGATAAATGCTTAATATAATTATTTTTAAGATAGACTTGGTCTTCTCAATGGAGGGGGTTTTGGGATCCAGTTTGGCATACACATTGAGAGCACCCCTAGGAGAAACTTTAGATATATGAGACCAAATAACTTGTGATCACAAATGGGAGTGGAGTAAAAAAAAGGAATGCCATGATTCTAGAGGAATTATAGCATGTTGTGTAAGTAACAAAAAATGGAAACTCTACTATAAAATAGTCATGGGTATTTTAAAACAAGAGAAACATGTTTATGAACCTAGAATATATAGTTGAAATAGCACATGAAATAAGAACTAATTCAAGATATGAAAATAATGGAATGGATATAGGACCAAATATGGTATTCTCATTGACCTAGTGTGTATATGTGAGTTCATTACCACTTCATGAAACTAGCAAGGACTAGTTATTACAACTTTGATCATTGGGTTAGTGAATTATATCTTGAAATGCTTACTTAGATATTGATCTACTACCAATCAGTCATCCATAGCCTTGATGGATATGTTTATAATTATACTCAATACCTTTATCTACTACCAATTGGATATCCACAGCCCCAGTAGATATTTTTTTAATCACCCAAAAATTGAGCTTTTCTTCAAAGAAATTGTATTTTCTTTATTTTTTCTTTTATTATTTTTATTTTATTTTTTTCTCCACTTATTTAAATGTCTCAATTCTAGGTTGGGTACCACCACGATAATCAAAAATCATAAATATATACTTTTCACCATAGATCTTGAATATACTAAGTTTGTCCAAACAAACCCAAAACCCATTAAAATACAATTCTTTTGTTCATGATTTTGATATATTCTTAAGAGGCTAAATAGTTGACCCAAACTTTCCCAAACACAAATAAATCCAAAACACATATGGTAACCCAATATTTTGAAACCAATCCAAGAAACCAAGTCTTAATCCATAAACTACTCAAAGAACTTAAGTACCAAAATGCCACTACTACTATTTATACACCTTTTAATCTTCTTAAAATGAACAATGAGTTACCCACAAATCAAAATAAAGTAGGATCAGGAAAAGAAAAAAAAAAGACAAATGATGAGATCAGACCAATGTAAATAAGTGAGAAAAATAATGAAAGTGGGAAAATAAAGTAGGAAAGCAAAGAGAAATTATGTATATGATATTACCAAGGTTTTTCAAGCCTAAAAGTATTTCTTAAAAAAATTCCCATTGATTGGAAATAGGACTTCCTCATTAGTTAGACACCTGAAATGGAATGCATTCTCACCCATGATTTTAAAATTTTGGTATGGACCTAGACACAAGGCATAAAATGTGACGTGTTATCCATTTTTTTAGTGATATTTATCCCAAAGAAGGACAAAATAAAAAATATTAAAGGATTTCACTTTGGCTTGCTTCTCAGACCAATGCTTGATGACTCCTTAGTGTTTATTATAGTGTAGTAGGTTTGCCTCTATCTTATCATTAGTTTCTAGTTAATCTCTCATGAACTACAAGGTTGGGACTCTTAAGTTCATAGGGAAGATAGGATCTTGGTTGTGTACCATAAGATATATGGATGTGCCAATGGAAGATTTAATTTTATTCCTATCAAACCACAATGTAAATTTTAAAATATTTTTCTAACCCTTATGGATCTTCTCCAAGATTTTATTAATTATATATAATATATTCTTGTTCATATTTTTTTATACCTTATAACCCTATAGATAATAATTAGAGGATAATTTAATAATTACCTTATTATCATATGCCCATTTAATAAATTTAATAGTTTGGAAGTCATAAGTGTTATAATATACCAGAGTAAACAACATTCTAAACATAGTGATGATGTGTTCCTTGAGAAATATAATCACAACATTAGCTATGTAATTCTTGAATTTTTGAGCTTCAATCAAAGGAGGGAAATAATCAATTTTTCTTAGAATGAGTTTGTGTTTGGATAATGAATTAGAATTGATAGATCTAAAAATTTCCAATTTCCATTTTGATAAATTTTGGACTTCAACGACTGGATCCAATGGCATTGTAGGGATATTCTCTCTTTGTCTGTGTAGTAATTTAAAAAATATAGCAACTTCTAATGTGTAATGGGCATCCTTAAAAACATGTGGCCAATATAAAATATCCCATAATATTTGGTGGGTCATAGCACTACCTAAATTATGTTTGGTTCTATATTTCCTATGGAAGTCCCTAAGTACTTCAATAGCTTCTTATTTGGTTAGGCATATCAAATAGATGCCCAAGTGGTTATTTCTTTAAATAGTGCCTAACTTGATCATGAAGTTGCCTCCCTTCATGTGTAATGTTGTTCATTGTGTGGAATTCAAGTAGCTTAGGCACTCATTATTCATCAGGTACTAGTGAAACAACTAAACAAAATCTTGGGATTACTTACCAAAGTATAGAAAGAGGATGCATATAGGTCTTACTACACATTTAGTCAATATATATGACTACTTAATGTTTTCATACGCACATACATACATCCATAAACATGTGAGGTATGTTAATACTACTTAGTCAATGGTAAACATCTGCAAAGGATACTATAGAGAAGTGTTTTGGCCTTTGAGAATATATATATTTTTTGAGATGTATGGGTGTGCAGTATGTATACACATAATATTTTCAAAATTTTATCAATCACTAATGCTCTCTATATTTTAGGAACTCCTCAAGTCCTAATCTCTCTAGGTGTACACCTTAAGGGGTGTGCCAAGAAATGGATGGGCAAACCATTGGTTCTTCATAGGACTGTTGTCCCTTTTCCACTTTTTATCTACACACTTGTCTCCTAAAAACAATTCCCCTAAGTTTGTTCTTCTCTCTTGTATACTCCTCTATTCATATCCCACCTTTCATCCCCCTTTTTCCTAACTTAAAACCCCTTTCAATAGTTTATAATACTATATCAACTGGGTCAACCTTCTACACTAATTGGTGAAATTCCTTTAGGGTCTAAGTCAGCTCTTAGCTAACCTAGTTTGTGACCTAGTGAATTTTTGTCAATATTAGTACTAGCTTGATTGGGTCAACCTTATCAGCCAAAATTTTTAGAAGGGCTTAGGGTTAAATCTTCTTATTTATATAAGTTCATTTCATTGTTATTTAGAGAAGAGAAGAAGAATTAAGAGTTATTGTTCATCTATTTGTCCACCATTCTACTTGAGGAGCAAGATAAGGGTTTCATACTTTATTTAGAGATACAGATATTATCTTGTGGAGAAGTCTTTTAGATGTATTGATAGGTTGTGTAACCTAGAGCTGATTTATCCTTATCATCCTTACATACCACAACAACTTCTTGTGAAGCACCTTGGCCAAGGGAGAGATTGAAGCTTGATGGTTTCATCTTCAATGGTAAGTATTCCTAAATTTGTTCCTCATTTATAAGAGTAAATATATATGCATTTGTACTTATCTTCCATGCATTAGGATTTTGTATACATTGATGTGAGTATATGTCTTTTATGCATGTTTAATTTTATTTTTTATTACCCCCACTTTATGCCACAAGATTTGGTGATCATTAGATTAGACTTCACTTTACTTGTTATTAGTCAAGTGAATATGAAAACATAGATCTTAGTTAGGGTTATTGTGTGATTTTTCTTGACTAAAAGCTTTAGGACCCTCCCTAGTATTATTATTGTCATAAGAGATCCCTAATTGGGTCTAACAGATCCATATATTGGTCATGTTCTTGATTATCTAATGTATCCCCAATCGGAAGTGTTAGTGGGATCTATATTATCTAAGTTAGGATTGATTTATAGATTTGATGCATTTTTTAATTGCATACATTCTAGTGAACCTGACATGAATCTAACCCTTGTAGGTTTTATTTCATGTTTTTCATTTTCTATCTTTTTATTTATTTTTTTTCTATATTTTTTATACCAGGTCGATAGGTCTGGTATAGTTTCTAACTTCTATGAAGGTTTGACACACAATCACATAAAAAATTACTATGTTATGTTTGTGCATGTCTTCATCAAATATAGGCTATTGGGTTGAATAGGTTGAAATAATACTCTTATAGGTTTCCAGGAAAACATACTAGGTTGAACATGCTAGTATAGTATTCTAGATAGCTTCCAGAAAATATACTAGGTCAACTAGGATGGTAAAGTCATCTTCATAAGCTTCAACATAAAAGAAACTATAAAACTAGGTCAACCCAGTCAACATAGTTGGTAGAATTTACAAGTAACATTCAAGGAATTTCAACATCAGTCTTACATTCCTCAACATATTCCACCTCATCAAGGTTCTTTTCTCTCTTTTTATTTCAATTTAGTTATTTCTTATAGTTCTATTTTTCACAATTTGTAATCTTTAAAACTACCATCATACAACAAACTAGGTCAAGCTGGTTCACCTAGTTCTATATTTTGTCTTATATCTAAAAGACTAGGTTGACCTTATCAACATAGTTCTTAAAGACCCTTGCTTTAGTAGTACAAAATCAACACTGTCAACTTTATATTATAATGTATATATACGCTACCATCTAATTTGACACTATCCTATGTTTCCAATTGGGAATTAACATCTATATGCTAGTAAATACTTCACACTTTCACTTTCAATTGTTTGCATGCTTAGATTATATCACATAGTCTAAGTAGGTAGTTTTTTAATATACCATTTAGTTACATTATTTTTCTCTTTATTTCACACACTACCAAATCACATAACTTCAAAATGCATTTAAATAATTATCTGCCCAAGGCCTACCTACTTAGATTTCATCACCAAGGGGGAAGCCAACTTGGTTTTCTATCCAAGTATAAATACATGGTTAATGGTATATATTGGAAAATCACCTGACACCCTTATTTCTATGATATTGTGAAGTGAGGTAGTAGGCTTCAATACCAAGATAGTACCATTACCAACATAGATTTTTTTCAACTTAAAAATCCTAAAATCATCCATAGATGGTTTTTTAGTTCCCTAATTTTATCCAACTTCCCTATAAAACTTAAAATAACACTTTCTAATAATAAAAACATTTATGATGGCCACTTAGTTATAATTTACTTTTTAAGTTGACTAGTTGCTCCTTGCTCAATGTATGTTGTTTTGCAAAAACTTGCATTGGCTAGTGTTAGTGCAAGATTTTGTGTTGTGTTCATTAATTGGATCATTCTCAATGACCCAATTTATTGTGTGTTTACTTCCATTTCATTTTTTAAATTATATTTCAAAAAAAAATCTTGATTTTAGTGCACTATCATTCTATTTAATACAATCTCTTGTAAAATGTTTGTTTCTCCTACCTGCAGTACAAAGTCAACCTAGTATTCTTTTATGCCTCTCAAGATATAGTACAAATTCAACCATGTTGACTATGTAACCTTATCATGCTACTTTTTATCCTAGGTTATAGTACCAGGTTGACCCTTTCAACTCTATATCCATACTTTCCTAGTTTTTAGACCCTATTTTTAGTACTAGGTCAACCTAGTCAACTCTATACTCTTATCTGTCACTTTATATTTCCTTGATTTTGCATCACCTTTGCCTTTATTAATCCTTTTCTTTCATCATAAAATTCTTATTTGAAGACAAAAATAATTTGAATTCAACAGATATGATGAATCTTACCAACCCTAATAGGTTCTCCCTTAAGTATCTTGTGGCTCCTCTCTTGGATGAAAACAATGTTCATATAGACACTCACACAACAAACTATAAGACCTCTACTCATTCCTCTTATCTTCTAAATCCTTTCTTCTCACTTGAAGATAAACCCAGATTAGAGTATACACCAAAAATGCTCTTCTTCATCTTTGAGTTTCTTCAACATCAAGGAAAAGATCCTTCTACCATTTACCAAATCATGATAAGTGGTCAAAGTGAAAATCCCCATTCACCATCTCCCACATTGTCACATGGATTTTGGGATACTATATTCTTTGCTTCTCAACCTCTTCCCTCTATTTTGACTCCTTCTTATACCATGACTTCTTCTTTGACCTCATCTACCTCCATGCCTAGTATCTCTACTAACATGGTAGGTTATACATCTAGTGGGTCTCTTTAAAGAACCACTCTTCTTAGTTCTTCCACTACTGTATTTTTTTATAGCCATGGTACTCATGCCTCTGGTGTTGCTCCTTCCCATCCCTTTACTAGACCATCTTTTTCCACACAAGAAAATTATTCCACTAGTGCCTTACAATTATTCTCAAGCTCCTACCAACACCCATAGTGGTACCCAAGCCACTACTTCTAATTTTAATGATTTAAATAATGCCAATAAAATATCCCAAACCCATAAACATCTATTATAAACTCTTAATCAAATTAATGGTTTTCAAGCTAACAATGCAAATGCAAAATCACCTTATCCATCTTTAAACCCACCCTCAACATATGCCATGGGGCATGCATAATCAAAATGTTCCCCAACCTCCTCTTCAATATTTTGATGATAATCTTATCCTTCAACCTCCTCTTTTCAACAAGACAATCAAGCATATTTAAAATGATTCTCTTACATCTCAAATTGCTAATATTGATATAGGAGGTATCACCCCTACCATTTCTTAAAATGGGTCAACTAATCCTACTCTTCATCTAAAAACATTTGGAAATCTATATAAAGATTGGATCAAAGTTAAATACCTTTTCCATAACCAAGATATTATAAAAAACTCACATGTGTGATGCTTTAGATTGTTACAACCAAATTAAAACTCATTCTATTACTAGTTTGGAAGATTTAGTAAATACTCTAGTCCAAGATTTCCAAACTAGTGACCTTCATGAGAATACCTTGGCCCATTTTATAAATTGTAAGAAAATTTAGATGGAAACTTCTCAAGATTTCATTCAATGATTGAAGAGCTTATCTAATAAATGTGAAAATAATATGGTAGATGACAACCTTTTTTATATCTTTACCAATGCTCTTTTTCCCAAGTTGCAATATCAGGTCTGGACTCTCTCCACATACTTTGGAGGAGGATATTGACCAAGCTAAACATCAATATTTCTTTATAAATCAATTTTATCCATCCCAAAATTATATGGGTACTCATATGTTACTCAAGAATAAGAATAATTATGATACCAATGATGGTGTCACAGACTCTTATGATACCATTCACACTATTCAAGTTATTCTTAACCAATCTTCAGAACAAGCTTTCCCTCCTAAATACATCACCAATCCTCATTTATCTTTAACTAATAACATCAATGTTCACAAACCTTTATCCTCAATAGAATTACTAAAACTTCTACCAAGGCCTCTCCCATGAGAACTTGATCCAGCTCATCTTATGAAATTTTGGTATGATCCCAATAAATTTTATTGGTTTCACACTAGTTGGGGTCATTCTCATGAGACCCATAGGCAGCTTTGTAATTTGGCTATGTATTTTTTCTTGGTCCCAACTTTGACCATGATTCTATCATTCGTCAATGTTAAAAAACCTATGACATTACTTTCAAAGCCCATGAAACACATACTAAATCTCAAAATTTGAATCAAGTTAATGCTCATTTGGCCATCTATAAAGATACTCTTCCAAATCACTAAAATACCCAAGACAATCCCACCCCTTATACCAATAATGTTTATAGTCTTATTGACCTAAATCCTAAAGAGAATGTTGTGAATATGACTAACATGAGAAGGGTGGTTGCGTGCATTAAACCTTAACCCATCTACACTGCTTTATTGTCTCACACATTTCAAGTTATCCAACACTATTTTTCAACTCACTTAAATTATTTAGGGAAAGATGACCTTATATATTTTTATTAACCAATTCCAACACCTCCCTTGGATAATACTTCTCATTCTATTTCTACCATCCCTCCATATTCTTTACCTAACACCAATGATAGTCAAAATTCTATCAACACCTATTCTAATATATCTCAAACCACACCTACATCAAATGCTTCATCCTCTCAATATAATCTAAAAACTTGTCTCTAACCAAACCATCTACCTCTTACCAACATAAATTTACATGTACTTCAATTCTTCCTTTCAAGGACCTTCTTCAACACTATGTACATCTTTCTAACAATCTTCTTATGGGCTATGATGAGTAGGATCCTATCATTTAATTCCCTAATATCCCATCCCAAATCCCATTTCTAAAACTTATGAGGACCTCTTCACATCATCATAACCATCTTATGTATCTTTTATTAAAAGTGAACATCCCTCATCCTCCCCTAGTAGGACATGAATCAACCTTATCCAAATTAGAAGATAATATTTTAAAATAGTTTAAAGAGATGTCCATACATATTGATGAATTAATGGACACTTATTATTCCCTCAAATTCCCCATTACTTACATGATCCCTAATGATATTCTAATTTATGCGAATGATTCTCCTTTTTTCATTAGTGTCCAAATTGGTGATATCCAAGTCAAGCATGCCTTGATTGATGAGGGTTCCATCACTTCTATTGCCTCTCTCAATTTTATCAAAACACTTGGATATTTTGAATTCAATCTTAAATCCACACATAAGACATGTCAAGGCTATTATCAATGTAAAATTCCTCCTTTAGGTTGTGTGTGGCTACCCATTACTATCTCGCCTATCACTATTCATGTGAAGGTAATGATCTTTAAGTTTCCTCTATCTTACAACATTTTTTTTTGGTAGGCCATGTACTCATCATATGAGATTAATTGCCTCTTTCACTTATCAATGCATTATATTTCCTTATAATGGAGGCATCTATAGGATCAAGGTGACACTAACCCTTAAAATTTTAAACAATTCTAAGACTGGGGTGTATTTAAGATTCTTGCCCTTGAACCCTTGCCTAACATTCCATTTCATGAATCTAAATTATTTAACTTTCCCATCAATTCCATTCAAGCTTATAATGGTCATCCTAAACTCATTGGTAATATTACCCCTAACCTCCTAGATTATGATGATGAGCTAGATGAGATTAATCTTAAGATAAAAAAAATTCATCTCTCACCTCATCTCATGTCTCAGCTTCTTGTTTCTTTACAACCTTTCTCCCATCAACCACCTTATGATGACATACTCATTATCTTAACTAAGACTTGACATTTTATTCATCACACCACAATGGATGATAATGTCATCTCTACCTATGCCATTGATCTTCATACACCTGATTATGATGATGGTTATACCTTAATGATCCATTATTAGGAGGTCTAGTTTAGGCTCAAGATGTTGAGATTATTTGTTATCATTCCTATTTTATTCATTCTTTTAGTATATCTTCTCATATTCCATCATATATCATTCCTAATTTTAGTATTTTTCATCTTTATTGTAGGGTAGAGATGGTGCAGACACCTCCAGCTTTTGAAGAACCTCATAAGAGTATGTTTATGGATAATGCCATGACTAGTCCCTATCACTTTGTTGGATATTATTACCCTTATAGCCTACTTATCCCTTAGATGTGTGTGACTCTCCTTCATCCTTATATAGACCTTGCCCCTCCCTCAGTAGAGCCTAATTTGGATCCCATACCCATTATAATTGAGTCTATTCTTACCTCCAATCTTGTTTCTCCTTTAATCGATCCTTGTCTAATATTTATATCATCCCCACCTTTTCTTGGTGATGGTTTACTCCCTTTACTACATCTCAATCCTTCATCTACCAAATGGGTTGATCAGCCATATTGTGACATTCATAAATTTTCTAGTCATTGGACTAGAAATTATTCCCTATACCAAGCTCTTTTAATTTATGTCATACCTTATTCTATGATTACACCTACTAAGACTGCTCACATGCATATCTATTACTTATATGGCATAGATAACCATTTATCCATACATTTTTATAAGCTATGAAAATATATTCAGACTTTGCATCCTACCAATCCTCAACCTTAAAACAAGGCTATACCTCCCCCAAAAGTATTACCTAAGTATCTTCCTAAGTATGGAGAGGTATATTATCTTTAGCACCAATTTGTCACACATCATACCGATCATTACTAAATCCTTCAATAGTATCTCAAGGATTATCTCTTAACCATTCCTACACCTTCTACACTTCCTCCCATAGGTCATTCTCACAAGAAGGCTCCCCCTTATTGCATCATGTTTCCACCTCTTATGTCTTCATATCCTCTTATGGTCCCTTCTTCACCTTCTATTATTCCACCCATGAGTGGATCTTCCCTCACCTATGGATCCTTCTCCACCTATGAGTCCCTCACCTATGGATATTTCCCCACTGATGACCCCTTCATCTCCTATAGATTCCATTCCCATGCATTATCCTAAGATCCCTTACATGATATCCCTCTTTATAATGATCCTTCAAGAATTCTTAAATTTTCTATTGAGGATATTTGACATGAAGTATTTTCTTGGCTTTCACTGAAAATCAATGAGACATTAGTTTTAGTTCTAATTCAACTTAATAGAGATGTATAAGATGTTATTGATAATGTGTGTGGATAAATATATCAATATTTATGAGCACGTGCATGGTTTTCTTACATTTTCATTTGGATTGTATGTGTGCTCCAACTTTATCTTTATCTATTTGTTATATCATTTGACATTATGTCAAATTCTTATCTATCTTACATGGTGACTTCGGTTTCTCACTTTATATTGCTTATGTTTTCATATTGTTCTCTTATGGATTTATTCTTTATCATCACCTTATTTTTATTTGTAATTTAATTTATTATTATTCCCTTATTTTTTTCATGCTTGTTTTCTATCTTATCTATGTAACCACAGATAATTATTATTGTGACTTGGTTATACAAACATTGCTCCCTTTAGTCATTCCTTATATACCATGTGATTAGTTATAAAAAAATTCATCTCATTATACTCTCATTTTATCATTCCACCTTGGATATCCTTTTATTCCCCTTTATTCCCTTTCACAAACTAAGCATATACATGGTTGAGACTTGAGATCACATGTTAGTTCATAGTTAAGCCTAAGTATTCTAGTCAGTCTTGTCTTTGGATACTTATCTTCCTTTCATCAAAGCCTAAAGATAATTTATGTGTATCAATATATCTATCATGATTGGTCATTCCAAGTCTGTATGGAGGAGGAATCTTAAAAAATCCATAAAAATATGTAAAATCCAAATCATTTAACCAAAAGGCAATTATCAAAAAGGCAACATTAAAATTTCTCAAAATTCAAATCACACTAAAAGACATGATTCTAAGTACATCTCTTTATTTTAATCAAAGATCAAACTCCACAATTGGACTCATGTTAGAGCCTAGATCCATTGGGGTGCGGTAGGCTAGTAGATGAGAAAAGGAGAATAAAAAAATATTTTAGTGCTACCTACTTTCTCACGTAAGTACCCAATCTTTGTAGTAGACTGATGGCTCTATAAGGGGTCCTGAGGAATGGGGAACACATTATGGGAAGGTAGGTCCATTTTAATTTTCTTGTTTAACACTACCTACATGATTTTATCTTAGTATCACACTTATTTGTCTACACATATTTGTGTCTATAGCGAATAGGTATCCTTTGTATATTGATGGTCACTAGTCACTTAGTGTCTTCTCATGTCCTTAATATGCTTCATGTTTCTAAGGTATTCTCATAAGATTCCTATGTTATACTTTTTACATTCCCTTTTTCACTCGCTACAATCCTAATACCTCCCCTTGATAAATATTATTTTGTTCACTGATCACTCCCTTAGGGATTCCATTTGTGGGTTGCATTGTAAGACCATATATAGGACTTGGCCTTCCTCACAAACTACCAAATTTTCAACTTATCATTCCAAGCATCCCTTTGTTACCATATTTTCACATTAATTCCACCTCATTGGTGTTCCCTTTGGGAGTTTAAGTGTAAACCCATGGATATGACCTAGCCTTCCTCACAAAATTTTCCAATATTCAAGTCACAAAAAAATTGCATGCATCAAAGATGAGATAAGATGTGATTGATTATGAGTTACATGTTATTGACATGTTTCCCATCTTGATTTAGTATGTTTTACGCTTACTTCATTAATATATCACTTTTATCTTCTTATTTTCTGATTACATGTAAGAATCCAACCATTAATTTTTTCATACTTCCCAACTTGAATTAGTGTGATTAATTTAAGTCCACTTTTGCCAATTTTATTTATCTTTTATACTTCCCAATGTGATTTAGTATGATTTATTGACTTAATTGATTTTTTATGCCATTTTTATTTTATGTTCTTTTCATTTTATTACATTGTTTTCATACTTCCTAATGTGATTTAGTGTGATTTTACTTGTTTTAATTTGGTGTCGATATTTCTCATGGTTTAAAAATGAAACTTTTTTCCCTCTTGTTTACCACTCTTTGGTTTATTATACTTATTCATTTCTTGTTATTACACATTTCCCAATGTGAAATAGTGTGTAGTATATTTGTTTTTTATTAATTATATTTTTCCAAGTCCTTTTCATTTATTTCTTTTTAACCATGCATGTATCTTACATAATAATAGAAAAGAAAACACAACACATATATTTCTTATAGCATATACGAAAATAGCTAAATACATGTGATAGAAAGAAATACATCCATGCATCCACAACCACAACCACAATATAAACACAATATCAACATCCAATTGCCAACATATAAAATTTATATATATATATATATATATATATATATATATATATATGTATATATATATATATATATATATATATATATATATATATATATATATATATATATACATATACATATATATATACATATATATATACATATGTATATGTATATATATATATATATGTATATGTATATATATATATATGTATATGTATATATATATATATATATACATACATACATACATATATATATATATATATATCATGTGTTTTTAATACAAAGTATAAAAATACATCATTCTAGCTCTATGACTAGGCCCTATCATATCTATCTCATGGCTTAGCCATGTTTCCCATACATGCCTCAATCCCTCTAAATAGTACACTATAAATAAGATGTATAAGATCTCAATCATCTCACCTATCCATATAGGTTAGCCACTTGGGCATGTACCTATCCTATCTACATCATAGTAGCCAAATGTATAGCTCTCTCTTAAGCCATGGCTTACTAGGCATGTGCCTCTCCTGATCTCACCCTATTAGTGTTTATATCCCATCTCTACATGCCTATAGTCACCTTGAGACCTCCCTTGCTAGTCTGAACTAGGTCACTTGAGCTGCGGTAGATAGTACCAAGGGATCTTCCAATGTGGTAGGATCGTATGGTGTCAACACCTCATCTAAAATATCATGGAGTATTCCCCTCACCATGGATCCCTATCTGGTCTCCTCTTCCTCCTTAGGATATAAAAATGTCAAACTAGATAGATGTTAGATCATAGATATATTTCAAAAGCTATCTATCTACAATATATCTATCAATCTCATAAAACTAGTATTCTATTTTCAAAAAACTTAAACAAATTTTAACCATTTATTACCTATTTAAATTTCACCTATCACCATCTCCCCATCTACTCAATCACTACGCATGATATTTCCATCATCTCATCATTTGAGTACCTAGTTTTTAGGATGCCTCTAAGCCAATACAAACCTTAGGGTCACCACCCATGCCTATCTTAAGCCTCACTTTACTGGTGCCTCTATAGATGAGTTTTGCCATGGGCTGACTAATGGGTCATCCTAGATGACCACCCTTTATGCTCTCTCTCCACTATAATATTCATTGGTGGTATGACTATGGTGGTCACTACTCTATTTTTGGTGTCAATTGTGGTACCTATGGCACTCTTGCATCCACATCCATCTCCTATCTAACTATTAGCCATCATGATCAACCTATCCATGGTCTCTTATGTCATGGTCTATTCTCTAGTCTTGTGATTGGTGGTCCCTCTCTTCCTCTCCCCCTTATCTCTCTCACATGTCTATCTTAAAATGTGGGAACCACTATAGGATCCATTGGGTGAGGGAGTCTGAACTATCCTAGTAAGTGTACCACTAGATGTGGCTTTATGCACTATGGGTAGTATCCTATAACCCACACTCATGCCAACTCTAATGCTACCAACCTCTAACTCAATCAAAATATCATAATGTGTTCATAAGGATACCATACAATATATACTCACATAACTATTTGTATCACTGGCATGTTGGGCATGGCCCGTGCCACCTGATCCTACCTTCATCCCAACACCCAAGGTAAATGATCATCAACCACATGGGGTAACCTAGTTGGTTGATACATTAAGAGCCTCTCATATATCCAATCACTTAATAATATCATTATCCCCATGGTTTTATACCCTTTGGATAGTACCCCATATATAACATGCATGAACTAAATCTAGATGACAAAACCTAGGTCATAAAGTGTCCCTAATCTAATATAGACTGGCACAAGGCTATTGCATATAATGGTACCTTATCATCTAACTTATGACATAGACCCCATGTTATCACAATTTATATCACTTCCTTCTAAATATCCATAATCTAAGATATATATACATCAAAAAATCTCACCCTTAAACCTAGATATATTTTATCTAAACAAGTCATCCATTAGGCTAATGCTCATCTTTCTACCTACCCATTTAGTATTCCCATGATCACTAGTGTCCCTCCTATTAGAATTCCTAGTATAGCATGGACATCCTCCAGCATGATACCCACCATGATGTTATCCCCATCCACCACCCACCAAAAGGTATTAGTCAAGCACTCCCAAGCTCTTAGGAACATGACTACTAAATCTATACTAAGCGGCACTCAACACATCTCTATGATGCCTCCTAAGCCTAGTGTGACTAACCTAGCTCAGTCTTATATTGTCAATCACTCTAATATATATGTTATCTAAGAATCATGCACTAATTACCAAAATCTACATGCCCCTTTAACCATCAAATGACAAAATATGTATTAGACCTCCATGTCACTTATAATCAAATATATTATTTTCAATTTTTAACATAAACAAACCTTAATTTTCCTTAATCTATTCATTCTTGATCAATTTCACTTATTATTAGCCTATTATGACATTTTAGTACTTAATCAAATTGGGCCTTGCATGTACTATTTTAGCTAATTTCCCACATTTCAATACTATATTGGCCACTTAATCACATATTAAGTTGACCTAATAATACTAGGTTGACCTTGTGGACTTAATCAACTAAGTCAACCCTTTCATTTCCCACTTAGTACTAACTTAGTAGAGTGGATTAGTCAACTAGGTTTGTAGAAGGGTACTAAGTTGTCACTTTACCTAAACAAACTAAGTCAACCCATACCTACTAAATCAGTAGTGTCAAAAGTTGATTTTCAACCTACTAGGTCAACTGGGTCAACCTAGTTAGTTCAAATTGCCAACTCTTTGACCTTCTTGTAATAAATTCCTTCGATATTTATTACTCCAACTATTTTCAACCAATTTCCCTATTTAACTTATAGTACCCTTGACAACTATCTAGGGTTCAATTTTTGAAATTGGTCTAAATTACAAATTTTAATAAAATACTTAATTTCAAATAAAATATTCAAAACAAGTTTGAAATTCTTAGTTGCCTACCTATGTTGCACCCATTGTGGCTACTAGCTATCCTCCTCATCTCAACTATCATCTCTTCACCATCTTGGCTCTTTTAGCTTTTATTTGGTCTCTTAGATCTCTATTTTTCTCTCCAAATAATTCAAACAATAGAAAATTACTTTATTTCCGCCCTATTTAAAGTTACTATTCATAATTCTCTACCTTTCAAATATATACCATCAAATTCCTTATTTTGATCATATCTTTGTTTTTACTAACTCATTTTTCAAACTATAAAAAGTTATAAAATAGTGATGTTGTATAGAATATTCTCCACTACTATATGCCTATATTCCAAAATATTTAATTTTTTACTCTTTTTTGTACTAATCTCTATAGGCTCACCTAATGTTCCTTACACTTCACATCTCTTGTAGCCTCCTTATTTATCTAAATCACTAAGGTAAGTAAAGGTATGCATTTTTCAATTCTATCCTTTTATTTATCTTATTTTCTCCTTACTACACTTATCATTAATGTTATGTAATACCTTAATACATAACATTTCCTTGAAGCACCATCTTGCATTACAATTACATGACACGTGATGATCTTTGAGTGGGGCATATGTATACACATAATATTTTCAAACTTTTATTAGTTAATGACATTCTCTATCTTGTAAAAACCTATTGAGCCTCAATCTCTTTGAGTGTATGTCTTAAGGGGTGTATTGGGAAAGGGGTGGGTAGACTATTGATGCCTCACAAGATTGTTTTCCCTTTTTCCAGTTGTTATCTACACACTTGTCTCCTAAAAACCATTCCCCTAAGCTTGTTCTTCTCTCTTGCATACTCCTCCATTCATTTCCCAACTTTTTTCCCCATTTTTCCTAACCTAAAACCCATTTTGATAGTTTATAGTACTAGGTCAACTAGGTTAACCTTGAACTCTTATTTTTGAAATTCATTTAGGGTCTAGGTCGATTCTTAGCCAGACTAGTTCATGATCTAGTGATTTTTTGTCAATATCATTACTAGGGTCATTGGGTCAACCCTATCATTTAGAATGCTTAGAAGGGATTAGGTTAAAATCCACCATATCTATAAGATCATTTCACCATTATTTAGAGAAGTATAAGTAAGACCTATTACACATTTGCTTATCCACCATTCTACTTGAGGAGCTAGCTTAAGGTTTCATACTTTATTTGGAGATATGGATCTTATCTTATGGAGAAGTCTCTTGGATGCATTGATAGGTCACATATCTTATAACTGATTTATCCTTATCATCCTTACATACTATAATAACCTCTTCCAAAGGACCCTGGCCAAGGGAGAGATTAAGTCTCAGTGGGTTCATCTTCAAAGGTAAGTATTACTAACTTTGTCCCTCCTTTGTAAGAGTAGATATATATATATATATATATATATATATATATATATATGTACTTATCTTCCATGCATTATGATTTTGTATACATTGATGTGAGTATATATCTATTATGCATGTTTACTTTTATTGTTTATTACCCCTACTTTGTGCCAAAAGATTTGGTGAGCACTAGATTAGACTTTGATTTACTTGTTATTAGTTTAGTGAATATGAAAACATAGGGATTTGTTAGGGTTATTGCATGATTTTCTTGAGTGGAGCATTTGTAACCTTCCCTAGTCCTATTTGTGATAAGAGATTCCCTATTGGATCTAGTGGATCCACATATTGGTGATGTTCCCAATATTTTAATGTATCCCCAATCAAAAGTGTAAGTAAGATCTATCTTCTCTAATTTAGGATTGATTTATAAATTTAATGCATTTTTTAATTGCATACATAGTACACATAGATAAATTATAATTCCATATATGGCATTCATATTTTGCATAGGAACATTCAAGGATCCTTAACCCTGGTTAAGGATCCCATCCTCCTAAATTTATTTGGTTCTAACATTTAAGAGGAATTTATAAATAAGTAGCACTATAGGTGATAAGGGTATTTAAATAGATTCTACCCATCGATATTTCATATCTAAATCTTGGGTTAGGGTCCTTTCACCCCAAAACCCTTACCATCATTTGGTTGGCCAAGGATTTCTTATTTATGGCAATGGTATATGAATAAAATTCAACTTCAAATATAATTTCAGATTCTAATAAATTATTTTTACACATGGACCAACTTATCAATTTATTCCCATTCAAAGACAACCATAATTGCATTATTTATATACAATAACCCCAAGTTGACTTTTATTATCAAGGGATAATCACCCCTTGTGATGTCTAATTCAAGGAAGTCCTTGTATCAATAAGCCATAATCTTATGAGATAATTTAGAAAACCAATTAAACCATTCAACTAGATGTGTTAATTTATTATGGTAAACATTATTATGTAAATGCATAAGAACAACTCCTTGTCATAATGCTACCCACCAAGTTATAACTTAACCTTTAGTTTTTGTTTTCATTGCATTAGGTTCTCTTACCACTTAATAACAGTTGATTAATTAGATTTCACTAGCCAAGTAGTAATAATATGAGCAGAAAATGTATAAAATCTTCATACTATATCATATAAACAACCTCTTCCATCATTTCATAATAAATAAAATTTAGTTAAGGAAACTATAGGATTGGTCCATAATTACATTCTCCATTAATGTAAATTTTATATCACTAATTCAAAAAGTGGTGTAAGCTAACTTTAACTTGTTGATGAATGGTAATGATTCAAATGTAATTCATGCCACCACAACCTTCAAGGGTTGCCTTTGGGCATAATGAAGTGTTATGACTATCATTCATAAAAATCATATTTATGTAATCATTAAATTTCCTTTGTTGCATAAGTAAAACATAATGGTATCCAAATTCTAGTATATCATACAATCAAGAAAGACACATTCCTTCATGGAGGTGTAATTTATTTTGAATATAAGAAAATAATTAAGAGATCATATAATTTGGCATTCATTACAACCATGATGACATTCACAGTTGAAATCATTACAATACTTAATTCAACTGAAACAAGTAATAGTTTATGGATAAAATAATACATTATACACATGCATGGTATGTAACAAATGAAAGGGAGGAACTTAATTAAAATAATCTTGTAATAATATGACCAACAGTCTATAATATGAGAAACTACCACATAATTTCTAGCTACAAGAGAAACCACATATTACAAAGGGATTACTTTTAGCATAACATTACCAAATGTAAATGAGAGAAGGTACAATGTAATTTTAGGATAGAAACTATATGGATGTACATGCCTATGCTTGTACTCATTAGAATGAAATAAATCATCTAACATGGTTGTAGGTGGTGATAAGGTGCATCCCTTATAGTGTACTCAAATAAAACACATACCAAAAAATAATCAACTCACAATCTAATTCACATCTTTCCAATTAAGTCATGTACACTTAACATGCTATCAATTGATGTAAAAATTAATATATACATTTAAAATCCTCTTAACATGGTTGTAAGTACATTTTATTACCACACAAAATATTAATAAAAATGTACAACATGGTTGTAGATGTTCATTTCCTACAGCTAACAGATTTGTATAACCCTCATAGTAAATGGTTGTGAGACAAGTAATTTTAACAATGCCAACCAACTATGAATTACTTCAAACAATTCAAATACCAAAATCATGATTGAGGAACAACAATATTTTTATATGATATGCCATAAAATCATTATACATCTACCAAATGAGTATATAACCACATGCTCAAAACAACCAATAGTACTTATACAAGAGAGATGTAATTTCATAATTCAATAGCATCCAATTAAAATTATTTCGCTAACAAGAACCATATTAATTTTTTCTAGTACAACTACAAGAAAAAATATAAAAATAGAATCATCTACAAGTATCTTCAGCATAAATATCCAAGATGAAATCACATCTACCAGTAGGAGGGAAAACCCATGCATGTAGTCCAATAATCCCAACCATACGGGGGCCCTTACCACCCCATCCATCATCTAGACGGTGGATTCGAAAGTAGAGTAAGAAAGAAGGTTAAAGAATCAATAGGGATATTAAACCACTTATCTAACTCAACAACAACAATCAAGCATTAAGTATTCATAGCAACACAACCCAATGTACACATAAGGAGGTTAAACAATTCATAAAAACCATGATAGCTCAAAATAGCCTCATAGCCTTTGTGTAGTCTTATAGGAATAAATCTTAGACCGATTCATATCTATAAGTTTTAAAAGGCATATCTTAATCCAAAGTATGTGGCTCAATTATGCCAAGGGTTATTTTCATAAACCAAGAATGGTTACAATGAGACTAACTCATTAATCTAAGTTGATTAGCATTCAATGATTTAACATTAAAGCCAAGTAAATGACATATATAGCCATCATGGACACTTAATAAACCATAAAGTAGGTAACAATAGAAACGATGGGTTTCCAAGTTAATGAACACAATAAATTATTATTTATTCAAAGTATGTAATGACATCCAACATGCATGTAATAAAAACCAATTCCAACCAGTAGTTACTGTAAGCCCATAAGGAGGTAGTTAATTTTACTAAAACATTTTTTTGATCAAAATTTTCTTATTAAAATTTCCAAAAAAGGCACCAATGGTTTTTTTATTTCATTTAACATCCAATGCAGCCCATAGCTTTCAAACAGCAACACACAATCAATAGAAACCTCTCAAAATTTCCAACATCAAAATTGTATTTAATTTTGAAAAAATGAGTGGAGGTTATAGGTAGTCTTGGGTAGAGATAAAATAAATTGATTTAAGGACTATGGATTCCCCATGAAGACCCATGACTTCATGAGGAACCCCCAACCCCTCTCATAATAATTTAATAGTTTTAAAATAAATAATTTATCCCAATGTTCCTTCTAATAAATTTAATCAAAGCCATAACCAGCCAAACCCAACTAGTAATTTTATTTATTTATTCAATTAATTTGCGGGTTTTAATGGACAAGAAAACTAAGTTTTTACCTCTAAGGGTTTATTGGCCATTTTTAGCCCATATATGAGATTTTTCAAAGAGGAAGGTCCAAACAAATGTTTCATGGTGTTTTAGGAGTTCAAGAACATGATCTAGGTTGCAAGGCCTTAAAAAATATGTCAACATCTTGAAAGAATTTATCAAAGGATGAATTGAGCAAATTTGAGGGTAGACCATTACCAAGACGTCACAGAGAAAGAAATGAACCAATTAACTTGTGTATTTTATAAATTTACCATAGAAAGCTATGTGAGCTAAAGGATTATAGTGCCATGGAGCCCTTCATGCCTAGATAATCCTCTAAAAGTTTCATGTCTATGCAAGATTTTTAACTCAAGTTATAAGCATGAAAAGATGGACTTATAGAGTGAAATGTTCACACTAACATCAATTTTAGGCCATAGTAAATAACCATTTGATTTCACTAGAGTTTAAATTCTAACAAGCTCATGAATGTCAAAGATAGGCTCACAAATGTATTTGACAATCACATAGATGTCAAATTTAAGATATAGCATAAAGAAATCCATTTGAGCCTAAAATTTATGGTCATATCGATGTTAAATATGTTTGTGAGGATGTCATATAATGGGCACATGGACTCCAATTTTAAGCTCATGAAGTAGCCATTGGATTTCAAATGATGGGTCTAGGTAGATATATGACCCACATGACATTATACATCTTAATCTAATGGTGTGAGATGAGGCAAATAATCAAGGAACTTAAGAGATTGGCATGTGGTATAGGTGTGTGAGGATATAGACTAATGATGAATCTTGAGAACTAAAGCATGATTGATATGTGGCACAAGCTTAGATAGAGTTGTCAAGTCAATGGAAAGATCGATGGCTAGTGCTCAATCATACAGATCAAGATCAATGGAGTGAGCAAAGGTCAATATGTCAATGAGTTGAGTCAGATATTGATAGCCAATTAAAACAAAGGAGAGCCCACGGATTTTGATGAAAGTTAAGAAGACATTTTCAACTGAAGCAAATAGGTCTTATAGGATCATCCTATCACTATTGAAGCTCGATTTAAGAACCATTAAATGGGCACACTGATGTAACCAAAGTAATCAATAACATAAAGGACCATGACTAAGGATAAATACTGACTTCTAGTTTTATGAGTTGTAGCATGCAAGGTTATTTCTATAACTATGTTTGCCTTTTTAAGAAGGATCTATGGTTCTTGTAGTGACATAATGGGTATATTTAGACCTAATGGGAGTCTAGGATAAAGTAAGGTGGTCTATGGGTCTCCATCAACATAGATAGCTATAAGAAAGCCAATGGTCTTAGATTGGTTTTTCACCTATAGATGAACCTATGGTCTAGCTATGGAAATGGAATAGATGTATGATTAATGCAAAGGATCTCATCTATAAACATGGCTCCATCATCGACAAAGTAAGCATTAACCATAATTCATGGCATGGCATTGTTAGTTTCAATATTTGAGGAATGAACCTGTCAAGTGAACTTATGGTCCTATGGTGGCGAGCTGGTAGTTGAAGAAATAGTTAAAAGCATTGATTCCACTCAAATAGACCTTGTTATCATGTTTAGACACTCTTTTCCTTGAGTGAATATATTGGTAAATGATGGGAACCCATATACTATGGAAGAAAATGAGGTTAAACTTATTGATAAGGATCAACTCTAATTGAAGGAAGGCATGCATACAAAAGGAACCAATGAGCTGCCACCATATTTCTTGATGACTTAGACCCTTTCTCCACTTTCCTACATATGGTCCCATCTATGTCTTTCCCTCTTCTACTATATATAGAGGCTTTTGAGACAAAAATGAATCCTCTCTATATTACTCTACTCCCTCTCTCGAGCATGACTAAACTCTACCAAGATGAAAATTGTAACCTCTTGAGATGAATACAAGATTGTTTTAGATTTCATTGTTTTGGTATAGTGTATATATGTCAAATTTGCATATTTGGTAGATATTTTCTCCCTTATAAATTTATGATCTCACCTAGTTACTAGCTCATCCTGTTATGCAGGTCATGTTTAGTGTTCTACATCCTTTGACTGAAGGCCGCATGTGGATATTATGGATGGTTAGTGTCTTGATTTAGACCTCTCCTTCATTTCCCTTATCTTTTGGTCATTTGGTGAACCTTTACATGAAATATTGATGTATGATAGATATTTGGAATCCTATATTTATCCTTGTGCTTGTTTCATTAGTGTTTAAGATTCAAGTAGAGTGGATCAACCATAATTTAGGTGCATCACAATATTTAGCTTAGGTTTCTCTCTCTCTCTCTCTCTCTCTCTCTCTCTCTCTCTCTCTCTCTCTCTCTCTCTCTCTCTCTCTCTCTCTCTCTCTCTCTCTCTCTCTCTCTCTCTCTCTCTCTCTCTCTCTCTCTCTCTCTCTCTCTCTCTCTCTCTCTCTCTTCCCTAGTTAATATTAGGTAGTTTTAGGTAGTGGAAATGACCTAAATGATAAATCTAAGGAGCTATCTTCATTAAAAACCCTAGAGGTCTTACCCCATTATAGGATACCCATAGCCTGGGGTCATTCCCATGTTGAGCTAGATTTGGGTGAAAGACTTGATGAATCCCTTACCCAAATATGGTGCAATCTAGATCTCCAATAGTTTTTAAATCCAAAACTTTGTTATTCAACACACAGGGAATGAAATTACCCAATTTCAGTTTTCTTTCATACTCATGTTCATCCCAAAACCCTATTAAAGTCTATTAAAAATATAACTATTTATTTTATGCATAAAATCTTCTAATTTTTGTTCACCACTCATAATATAATTGATTTGAAACAACCCCAAATCTGATTCATAACATTAAATTATATGATTCCATCCATAAGGATAAACCCTAATTTAAATTTGTTTTAATTAGCTAAAAAATATACTTGGGAAGAAGGTGGTATTTTTTTTGCTTATTGGAATGGAACTGATTTACCTTTACCAATTGGGCTCCCTCTATGCTTTTTTTCACCTCTTGAAAATTAGGTGATATTTTTTTATATATCATCCCAAGTTGGTACCACACTCCTCCATTGCCCCATCTCCTTCTCCATTTCCCCTCTTATCTTCCTTTCTTCCTACACCTCCCTTCTACTCCCTAGCCAAAATCCTCTTTTTTTTCTTTTTTTCTCCATTTTCCTCCCCATCTCTCTCCCATGCATCTCTCCTCTACTCTTAATTTTCCCCTGGCCATCCCACCTACTCCAAGCCAAAAAACCCTTTTTTCCAATAGCAATCAGGTCTTTTTCCCAAAATTAGCATACATTTTAGTCATGCCTTTAAACAAATCAAAAATATTCCTTTCAAAATATTAATTTTAGGTATACACAAATAATACCTTTTTCATAACATGTTTACACTTACCATCTAACACATGCCTTAATTATAATATTCATTCTAAAATATTATTTTTAGGCAAATCAACCATTACCTCATTCATAACATACTTGCTTTTACAAGCTAGTATGTGCCTATATTTTAGTAAGTTCAACCTTGTTTTTACATATAAGTCAACTTTTTAGGACTAATTAGTGTTTCACAAGGCTACACCAAGTAAATTTCATAGGGATTATTTTTACAAAAACTTATAAAAGGTTGTTAAAGGGACACTTAATCCATAAAGTGACCATTATACATGAATATCTCATGGCCAAATTATGGTGCTCATGGTGCACAACCTAAATGAATCAAGTGTCTAGTTGATGAAAATGGGAGAAGTGGGTTTCTATCCTATGAGAGACTCCACACCCTAGCTTGTACCTAATCTAATGATCATAGATATAGTGTTTCTTCACCCTCAACCTCATACTTGCATTAATGTTCATTACTAGAGTAGTAATGTAGGATCACACTACATAATATAATCACTATACCCTAGAATATTTCAATTAAGGGGGGCTAATTCTGAGAGAAAAATTTATATCACAAGTATTTATGATCACCTTACTACATATTAATGTGCTAACAACATAAGATCACACTTATTCATGATAAATATACAAAATAATCATACAATAATGAGGAAAAACATGGCACAATATAAATTTCACATGGTTGATTACATTCATGTGTCACAAAGGGTTTACATAACATATAACAACTTTCATGTATAAAGGAACCACATAAGACAAGGCACACATTTTGATTTGGGTGTTTGTGCCAAGGTTATTTTCACATGATACATGTACTGGTTATACACCAAAATTCCCAAACTCTCATTGGTCCACCCAATGACATCAAGTCCTATAAGCTTCCCACAATTATTATTTAAGTTATAATGCATGGATTTTCGAACACTTCCATATTAGTACAAAGTGTTTATTCATTTTCAAAATACACAATGGTTGTAATCAACCAACCATATTATCATTCTCAACCAGAAAAACCTTCTCAATTTTTTATTATAAGTTCACTACTTAGGAAAAAATAGTGTTCCCCAAGCATTAGTCACATATAATGACACATAATCAATGCAAGAACTTACAGTTTCTTACCCCATATATATATATATATAGACACACACACACACACACACACACACACACACACACACACACACACACACACACACACACACACACACACACACACACACACACACACACACACACACACACACACACACACACACACACACACACACATACATATATATATATACATATATATATATATATATATAAAATTTAACATAATTTTTTGTGATTAAATGGAAAATTTTATGAAGTATTATACACACACACACATGTATATATATATATATATACACACACACATATACATATATATATACACATACATATATACACACACACACGTGTGTATATATATATATACATATATATGTATATATATATATATATACATATATATACATATATATACACATATATATACATATATACATATATATATAGATATATATATATATATGTATATATATATATATATATGTGTGTATATATATGTATATATATGTATATATATATATACATATATATGTATATATATATATATACGCACGTGTGTGTGTATATATGTATGTGTATATATATATGTATATGTGTGTGTATATATATATATATATATATACATGTGTGTGTGTGTATAATACTTCATAAAATTTTCCATTTAATCACAAAAAATTATGTTAAATTTTATAAAAAGAGGTTAAGAGCATCCCTTGACATTTTTATCAATCTATAGAAGACCCAACAATGCTTCACAAATGCATTCTATTTCTGATTGCATCATAGTGTAATTAAATCAATCAAAATTTTACATATATATATATATATATATATATATATAGTTTTTAACACAATAGTTACATGCAATAGCTCAACATCACCATCACCAAGGTCTATTATCATGTTTCCCAAAGGCAAACTTTCCTTGGAATATCCTTGCTTAATCATGAGCAATCTAAACCTATGGAGATATTTTTACTCCACTCATAGTCATTCATCTAAAAAGTGTCATATTTGCTTCAAAATTTCAGCATTGAACTCTTTTTTTTTAAATGAATGAGGATATTCAGTTCATTGAATAAGAAATTACATGTCTTATCCATAGGACCAATAACATTTGTCACAACCATTAAATATTTACAGTTCTCAATAGTTCAATACACTCCCTCTAAAAGTGGAGAGCTCAAGCTCTACTTACTTACCCAGGTAAATCAACTTCTCACACCCTATTTAACCTTCCAAGTTTAAATTGAACCCTTGGTCTTTACTAGGTCATAATATACCAATAATATAGTGATGGCTAGCTAATACAAACTAGTAATAAGTATCAAAAATTATTCCCCTCAATTTTAATCTCAAATCCCTTATCGCTTATCTCCCATTGACTTTCCCATACAATTCAATGGTCGACAAGTGAGGCTTGTTCTAATGCAACTAAATTCAGGAAGGATTAACCCAATCAAGGCTAGAGAAGTTAGCAATGGCCATCACAAAAATTTAGATTTCTTGTAACCATTATCTTCAAGAAATGCATAGAACTTCTAGCATCCCAGTGTTTATAAAATAACATTGTTTTAATTAGTCCAAGTAACTAAGTGCCCTTGCAACTCATTTCACAATTATGCCCAATAGAACATTTCATTAGTGCCATCATAGATAACTTTTCCATGTCCCATATTTCCCAAGAGTAGGAACATAACTCTGATACCATGTAAAAAAACCAAAAAAAATCTTGGGATTTCTTACCAGAGTGTGGAAATAGGATGCATGTAGGGCTCACTACATGTTTAGTTAATACATATGACAACATAATTCTCCCATACACACATGTGTAAATACATAACCATGTGAGGTAGGTTAAGACTACTTATTCAAGGGTTAAAATCCACAAAGGATCTGATAGGGAAGTTTGTTTCCCTTTGAGAATATATAATTTTTTAAGATGTATCAATGTGTAGTACACATAGATAGAATCTAAACTCCATATGTGGCATTCATATTCTACATAAGACCATCCAAAGATCCTTAACCCTACTTAAGGTTATCATCCTCCTAAATTGATTTAATTCTAACATTTAAGAGGCATTTATAAATCAATATCACTATACATGATAAGAGTATTTAATTAGGTGTTACCCACTGAGATTGCATATCCAAATCTCAGGTTTAGGTCCTTTCACCCTAAAACCCCTAACATCAATTTTTTTGCCAAGGATTTCCTACATATAGCAATGGTGTATGAAAAAAAATCAATTTCAAAAATAATTTCAGATGTGAAGAAATTATTTTTACTCAAGGAACAACTTTTCAATTTATTCCCATTTAAGTAGATCCATCATTGCATTAGTTATGTACAATAACCCCAAGTTAACCATTCTTATCCAGGGAGAATCACCCCTTGTGAGATCTAATGCAAGGAATTCCTTGTATTAAAAGCCATAATCTTATGAGATAATTTAGAAAACCAATGAAACCATTCAAATAGATGTTAATTTATCATGGTAAACATTATTATCTTAATGTGTAAGAATAACTTCTTGTCAAAATGTTACCCACCGAGTTATAACTTAATCTTTGGTTTTTAGGTCCTTAAATTAGGTTCTCTTACCCTTAGTAACAGTAGATTAATTAGATTGCACTGACCAAGTAGAAATAATATTAATAAAAAATGTATAAAATCTTCATACTAGATCATATAAGTAACTTTTATATCACTAATTTCAAAAATGTTGTAAGCATAAATTTAACTTGTCCATGAATGGTAATAATTCACAATGTAATTTATGCCACCACAACCTTCAAGGGTTTTATTTGGGCATAATGAAGAGCTATGACTATCATCCACAAAAAGCATGTTTATGTAATCATTAAATTTCCTTTATTGCATAAGTAAAACATCATGGCATCCAAATGCTATTATAAAATATAATCAATCAACATCCATTCCTTCATAAATGTGAAAAAAAATTTGTATAAAATAAAATAATTAAGAGCTAATATAATTTTTCATTAATTACAACCATGATAGTAGTCATAGGTGAAATCATTACAATACTTAATTCAACTAAAACAAGTAATAGTTTATGGATGAACTAATACATTGTACCCATGCATGGTATGAATCAAATTAAAAAGAGTAACTAAATTAAAATAAGCTTGTAATAATAGTATGAATAGTTACCACATAATTTTCAGCTACAAGAGAAACCACGTACTATAAAGGGATTAATTTCAGCATAACATTACCAAATGTAGATGAGTAAAGGCACAATGTAGTTTTAGGACAGCCACTATATGGTTTTGCATGCATATTATTGTACTAATTAGAATGAGATAAATCATCTAGGATGGTTTTATGTGGTGGAAAGTTATAGTCCTTACATTTTATTTGAATAAAACACGTACTGGAAAATAATCAACTCATAATCTAATTCACAAATTTCTAATTAAGTCATGTACACTTAACATGCTATCAAGTGATGTAAAAATTAACATATGCATGTAAAATCATATTAACATGGATATAATTAAATTTTATTTCCATGAAAAATAATAATAAAACATACAACCTAGTTGTAGGTGTTCATCTCCTACTATCAACAGTTTATAACCCTCACAATACATGGTTGTGAGATAGGCAATTTTAACACTGTCAACCAACTATGAATTACTTCAAATAATTATAATATAAAAATAATGATTAAGGAAAAATAATATCCTATATGAGATTCCATAAGATCATTATGCATCTATCAAATGAGTGTATAATCACATGTTTAAAACAATCAATAGTACTTATACATGAGAGATGAATTTTCATAATTTAATAGCATCCAATTAAAACTGTTTCACTAACAAGAACCATATTAACTTATTATATTACAAATATAAGAAGAATTATAATTACAAAATTATCTAAAAATATCTTCAACATAAATATATAAAAAGGAAGCACATCTATCAGTAAGAGGGCAAACCCATGCACATGCCCATTGTTTCACTAACAAGAACCATATTAACTTATTCTAGTACAACTATAAGAATAAATATAATTACAAAATTATCTACAAATATCTTCAACATAAATATCTAAAAAGGAATCACATCTACCAACATGAGGGCAAACCCATGCATGTGCCCATCCATTAGTTGGATGGTGGATTCAAAAGTAGAGTAAGAAAGAAAGTTAAGGACTCAATAGGGATAGTAATCTACTGACCCAACTCACACAGCAATAACCAAGTAATAATTATTCATAGAAACATAACCTAGTGTACACAAAAGGAGGTTAAGCAATTCATAAAAACCCTGATAGCTCAAAATAGCCTCATGGCCTTTGTGTAGGCTTCTAAGAACAAATTTTAGGTCGATTCATATTTATAAGTTCTAAAAGATCATGCTTAAGCCAAAGCATGTGGCTCAACTATGCTAGGGATCTATTTTTACTTGTGGACAAGGAATATGTATAGGAGAGGTTAGTCTTATGTTAGTCCAAGAAATAAAACTTAAAGCAACACACTAAAATCCTAACACCTCTAGCCTAGACACTAGGGAGAGCATCAGTAGCAAAACTACATATGAAAGCACAACTAAAACATAAAAGAACACACTTTTTTACCTTATTTATGGCTCCAAATGTCTTTTTTAATGTCTTGCTCAGCTTCTGCATCAATAATAAATATTTGACAATGGAGCTTGCTTAGCTCCTCTCATTGTCACCTTGGCTTTGATTGTTTGTCTTAATATTTGGGCATGGTAACATTACTTACAAGAGCTTATAGAGGAAATCCTAAATAATAACTCTATAATATCCAAGCTCATAAATGAATGGGTATGGCCTTGTATTTATAGGCTCAAAAATTAACTCTCATACAAGGTGAGTTAAGGTTGAGTTTAAACATTGAATGGGTTCAAACTAACCCCATGTGAGTTGAGACTAATTCCAGTTAAGTTAGTAGTTTTCATGCAATTATGGTTTAAAAATACTAAACATGGCTCTTTAAATTAGATATTTTAAGATATTTTGGAAGAGCTTGACAACTCATAAAGGCAATGATGAAAGGATTGATATTTTATTTTTTGGAATTTCCATTTTTAGATATTGATTATTTTCAAATGGATACTTCAAATAAGCATTTAATCTTATTTAATTTATTGATTTATTTTTATTATTATGTTATCTCTCAATAATTAATGAATTACCCCACTTAATGGGTCCATAGGCCAAATTGACATTTATTATGTCACAAGGTGATTAGGGATGAATCTGTGAGAGGTTATTGTTATATGAAGGCTAGTGTACCAAATAGGGATGCCTCAACATGATTTTGAGCTTTGATTAATAATGTGTGAACAAATTTAATATGTACAATTATTTTTTAGCTTAATTTACAATGGTGGGTAGGAATTAATCTGAATTTAGTTATGGCTAGTTTTAGATGTTTAGAATTTTCTCCTATTTGGGAAGGCATTACAAACTATAGTCATAGTAACATCGTCTCAACGAATGAAAATTTATTGTATGCCTACTTACTCAATGATTATGTATGATATCCGGATGCCCCCTTGAGGGAATGGTCAGCAAAAGGGGTTGATGGGACCAAAAGGTACTATGGGGTGGAAATTATTGATTTGCCCACATGTAGTTATAATCAGTGCCATAGTGAGCTACCCTGATTGGGCAGATAAAAAGGATGAATTTCCCATAATAGATTATAATCATCATCATAACAAGGTAAAAAGATAATTATTTGACCAAAGGTGATTATAATCATTATCCAAAGGATAATATTAAAAATAGAATGATTTTCCCAAAATTAGTTATAATCATTATTATGGAAAATAATGATTTGCCCAAAGGTGGTTATATTTATTGAAAGGATAAAAACATGCCTTAATTAGGTAGATAGAGATAATTATTTTCCCATAGTGGTTATAATTAATAAAATAAAAAACAATGATTTGCCCACAAGTGGTTATAATCATTGGCAGGATAAAAACATGTCTCAATTAGGAAAATAGAGATAATGATTTTCCGAAAGGTGGTTATAATCACTAGCATTATTAAAACATGCCCCTAGTGGGTACAATAATGATAATTATTTTCCCAAAGGTAGTTGTAATCTGAACATCAAGATGGATCAAATCATAATGATTTTCTAACAAGTGATTAAAATCATTGGCACGGTAGTTTGGATTGAAATAGAATGATTTGCCCATAGGTGGTTATAATCATTGGCTTTGTGGGTAAGATGATACAGAATGATTTTCCCAAATGTGGTTAGAATCATTGGTATAATGGTGGGAGTAATATGGAAAATTAGATAATAGGGCTTATGAATTGAATCCATACTCACAAAATAAGAGTAAGCTAGTACAGAGGAGAAAGAAGAATTTGGGTAACCTATTAGTAAGGAGATGCATGTTTTAACTAGCAAAGATTAAAATTATTTCATGATTTAATTGCTCTATATGTGGGAAATGAGTGGATGGATTAGGAATGTTTCAGGTGCCAAGGAGAAGTACCATGTTCTCATTGATTTTAATATTTCTTGAGATGATTTTTTTATAGCATGTGATGATATGTATCATGATATAAAACACCTTGAGAATGTAGCTAAAATATGCTTAAGGATTGACACATGATCTAATAAAAAATCAAAAATAATACACCAATTATAAAAACCATGATGACAATGTTGATGTATGAATATGGATAGACTTAAGTAGAATACACAAGGAATAACCCAATAAACATAGATATACTAAGTCAAGGCACAACAATCAAAATAAACAAATAGGTAACTAATCAAACAAACCAAAAGACAAAAACCAAGAAATAGAAAATAGATATAGAATAAAACAAAAGAATAAAATAAAACACACACAACCAATGGTTAATTAGGTAGCCAAGTTGACTCTAGATGCACTAAGTAAGTGGATGTTGCCTACATAGTTTCATGGGTGCAATGTCCAATATAAAATTTAGGACAAAAGTAGTTCTCTGAAGAAATGGGATAGAATAAAAATGATAATTAATAAAATATGGTTGATGTTATAGAAGAATATGGGATTGGTCTCACAAAATGGCAAGGGCATGAGATGAAAATGACAAATCATTAATGTATCAAATTTGAATACATAATGTGCATAATATGGTGAAAGTGTAAAGCTAAAGGCCAAAAAGGATAGGAAAACAAAAGGACAAGTGGTTTCTTCTAAAATAGTGAGGGTTACCAAAATCCTTAAGGCTAAGAAGTGGTCGATGTGGTGATGTTTAGGATTTTTCTAGATCATTTACAAATGTTTTGGAATTTTTTGAAGTGTCTAAACTCAATGAATAAATATGAGATACTAAATGGTCCAACTCATAAAAAGGAAAGAGTATTGAAACTTAAAATTACTTGTAAAATGGCAAGAGCATGGAAAAGGGGTGACTGAGCTGACCTCAATGTGAATCAAGCACTACCTACATAGTCTCGTAATAGGACTTTAAGTCATTATAGTTATGCCTTGTAGTGGATGAATTTGATTAGGTAGAATTAAGTCTTCAAATTAGGCAAAATGGCACTATATGGAATAGGAATGGCAATGTGGGACTTCAAGGCATGATAAATATGTTATTCCTAATTTACCCAAAGGTAGTTATAATTAGGTAACAATGATACAGGCCAATTTTAGTAATTTAACCAAAAGTGGTTATAATTAGTAACATAAAGTGGAATATTGATTTTCCCAAAGGTGGTTATAATTAGTAACACTTAGAATAAAACAAAATAAGAAATGAAGGATGCACCTACCAAACCGCTATCATACTGGTCCAAGATACTACCTCTCTCTAAAATATTGAATCAACTATTGAAACTTGATTGAAATCCTCTCATTGAAGGTGTCTAAAGAACTAATGGAATGGAACTAAGGTCAAAGGGTTGGGGAGGGAGGGTAAAAACACTTTGGTTTAAAGGGAATGCATGGTAGAATGGTAGATGGTAGAATTGTATGGTATAAATAAAATCATAATATGGTATAATATGAATGGGCATCATAGAAAATATTTCAATTCTATCAAGTGAAATGATGCTTAAGGTGTATAATTTCATTATCTCATCAAGTTCAACCCCATCTGGTGTAGCAACCCTATATGCTATGAAGCCATAATTTGAAATAATGATATAGGGTCCTATCCAATTGGGTTTAAACTTGCCTTTATTTTTCTTCTTGTCCATGGTTTTCTTTTGGTTTTATTTGAGAACAAAATCCCCAATCTCAAACACTCTATGTTTAACTTACCAGTTATAGTGGCCATGGAGTCTGATCTAGCATGATCGAAGGTTGTTAACTATAGTCATGCATTTTTCATCAAGTAACTCTATCTCTTTGAGGGGAGATAATCTATAATATTCATCACCTAGGACATTTTTCAATGAGATATTTAAATTAGGTAGCTCAACCTCAATGAGAAGAATGGCCTCAGTGCTATAAACTAGGGAATATGGAGTGGCTCCTATTGGGGTATTGTAATTAGTGTGGTATACCAATAGGGTGTGGAATATGTAGAGTTATTAATCATGTCTAACATCATTGAAAATATTTTTAAGCATGTTGATAATGGTTTTTTTGGATGCATCTGCTTGGCCATCACCTTATGGGTAATATGCGATAGAAAATATTGAGTAATATTGTACTCGACACACAACATTTTGAAATCCTTATTTTTAAATGATCTACTATTATCAAATATAATGTAAAATGGGATACCATAATAGTATATGAGATGGTTAAAGATGAACTTGAAAATCTATTTTCTAGTCATGTAAGTGAGGGGTATCACTTCAACCCACTTAGTGAAATATTCAGTAGTGGTAAGGATATGTTTATGACCATTAGAAGAGGTTGGTTTATTCTTCCCAATGAGATCAAGGCCCCATGTAGTAAACAACCATGGTGTAATCATTGGTTTGAGTGTTTTGAATAGGGCATGAATTATATTATCATGTCTTTGACATTTGTCACACCTTTTAACATTCTCAATTGCATCTACATCCATAATTGATCAATAATACCTGGTACATAGGATATTTTTGGCTAGGATGTCCCCACTTGTGTGGGCCCCACATACTCCTTAATGAACTTCCTATAATGTTAATGTTGATTATACCAAATTTAAATAATGAAGTAGAGTTCCATCAATATTATGGTAATAAATGGTTAGTCTAAGTAATGTATATCATGAATATTTGTGGGTAAAGTCTTTTTATTTGTGTGATATATCAAGTGGAATAATGTGGTCATGAAGGTAGGTAAAAAGGTATAAATACCATTTATATTTTATACCAACAATATCACAAATCATTACGATGGTTGAGGGTTCATGAGTAGGCACTAAAATATTTTCAATAAGGAATTGATATTCTTTTGCCTTGTTTGTGTGATAGATCAAAGAGCCAATGGTGGATATGGCATTCAATGTTATGTTACTATCCCTTGGTGAGTGTTCAAACTATGTATTGGTAATCTATTGTTTGAAAGTATCAAGCATAGCCTTGTATGGCACTAGCTTATCATCTTTGGTCTAAAATTGTTCTATAATTTAATTGATGATTAATTAATAATCACCATAAACATTGAGATGTTTAATATTCTATTTTAATACCTTTTGAATCCCTGTAATGAGTGATTCATATTTAACCATGTTGTTAGTACAAGGAAATATAATATGAAATAATTTAGGGATAAGATCACCCTATGGTGTAATAAATAATAGGCTTGACCTAGATCCATGTGATGTGAATGATCCATAAAAATACAACTTCTAATGCTACTCTTCAAGAGGTGTTTCAATGATGGGCATAATGGACTTGTATGGGAATTGAAAATTCAATGGTTTGATATCTATAAGGGGAGCTTTAACAAGCTGATCTACAAGTACTTATCCCTTGATAGCCTTTTGGTTGATGTATTCTATCTAGAACTCACTAAAAATCATGATCCATTTAGCCATGTGACCTTGTAAAGCTATCTTGGATACTATATACTTGAGTGGATCTAATTTGGAGATATCTATGGTCTTGTTATTTAACATTTAATGTTGTAGTTTATGTGTTGTAAAGACCATAGTTAAACAAGATTTCTCAATAGGTGTATAACTATGTTCATATATGATTGTTGTAGGGATTAAATAGTACACAACATGTTCTTTTCCACTATCATCATGATAATATATAAGTGCCCCTAGGGATTTATCTATGGTAGATAGATATAGTAAGAACAACTTTTCTAGAATAGGTGGCAATAAAATAGGTGTATTTTTAAGATACTCCTTGAGGTACTGGAAGGCTTTTTGTAATTATTCATCCCAATTAAATGTAATGCCCTTATTCATTAAGTATGTAAATAAATGGCATTTATCAGATAATTATGAAATGAATCACCTGATAGATTAAATCTTACCCTAAAAGTTGTAGAACTACTTCAAATTAGAAGGTGGTGGCATCTCTGTAATGGCTCATACTTTGGCAAGATTGACATTAATACCTCTATGAGAGACAATGAATCCTAATAATTTTCCTAAATTAACACCTAAAATGCACTTCATAGCATTGAGTCTAGCCTTGTATTCATGTAGCCTCTCAAATAGTTTCTAGAGTGTGGTTGGATGATCGACCTTGGTCTTTGATTTACCCAATACGTCATCAATGTAGTCTTCAACAATATCATGAATCATATCATGAAATATGATGGTCAGGAATTTTTTTATGTGGCCCCAACATTATTGAGACCAAGTGGTATAACCTAATAACAAAATATTCCCCATGTAGTGGTGAATGATGTCTTATGTTGGTCTTTTGGTATTATCTATATCTAGTTGTATCTTAATAATCCATCAATAAGTGAGAACATTTCATAACCCTCTGTGGAGTTGACAATCATGTCAATATTTGGTAGAGGAAAGTCATCCTTGGGATAGGCCTTATTTATATCTCTAAAATCAATGCATATTATGATTCCTTCTAGATTATTACTGACTGTCACAACATTCAAGATCCACTTTAAGTAGTTGATTAGTCAAATGCATCTCACTTATAAGAGTTTTTCTAACTCTTCTTTACTAATAAAACAATACAAGGATGTATTTTACATAATTTCTACTTCATATGTTTGGCATCAAGATTTACAACAAGATGTTGTACAACCAAGGTGGGGTCCAAACTTGGAATGTATAAATAGGCCCAAGAAAAGATGTTATTAAATTCCCTCAAAAGGGTTGTAAATACTTCACATTCCTCCTCAGTGAGGGACATGCCTAATTTGATCCATTTCAAGTAGTCTAGAGTCCCAATGTTGAATTATGTATTGTCTTGTATAAGGAGAGTCGAACCATCTTCTAGAATGGTTGGAAATGTTTTAAATTGGCCTTTAACTACAAAGTCCTCTATTGGAACTAGATCTTTAATTTCTCCTAAATAATATGAATTAGAAACTCCAAATTGTAAGGATGGCCATGTTACAAACACTATTGGAAATTCCTAAAGAATGCAATCAAAGGAATGTTGTTTTTCAAAATTAAACTTGAACTCAAAAGTAATTTCATTACTGGTGGTCTCTTGAGCTTCATTAGGAGAAATATGAACACCCCCATCTAATGTTACTTAAAACAAGTTTTTACTAGAAGACCAGCCTTTCTCTTTACTTTTAACTTGGTCAAAAAGTGCCTCAAAGAGGTTTTTTATTTGGGACCTGTTGGGACCAACATACCTCCATTTTCAAAAATTGGGACCCTTTAGAAACCCTAGAAATGGAACATGAGATATAGCATGTTAAGGTCATTTATAGAATTTGAAGATCATCCACTTTGTTAAGAACAATATTACTTAATTTTGTTTTGCTTTAATTTTTTCTAAAAATTCTAGTAAATGGTCCTTATTGGTTTTAAATTATAGGTTCTATGGTTTTCGTGTCCCAAAACCCTCGAAAACCCCTCAGTTCAAATTTGAATGTTGGCAAGAAACAAACTAGTGAGAACCTTTTAAAAAATCTGTTTTGGACCTAAGTATAAAGTTCATATTTTAAGCTTAGTCCTATTTTAAACATGACTAAAACTTAGCCTAAAATACTTGGTCCCCTTTATTATTTCCCCCTTTAAAGTTCCTTTTATGCCTAACTAATATCTATTTTGTAGGGTCCCTTTTAATATGTCCTAACTTAACCTAAGCTATTAATACTAAGGCTCCATTGTATTTATTAATACAAATGGGACCTTAGTCTTAACATCTTAGCTTAAATTATGGTTCCCTGAGTCCACTTTTATGTTAGCTCAATCCCTTGATTTATACCTTAGCCTAGGGTTTTAATCTTGAGGCCCTGACGTGTTTATTAATATAATCGAGACATTAGGCTTAAAACCTTATCCAAATTATTTTATATCATCATAGTCTTAACTTAACTTCCTCACACCTTATAGGATATAACATCCCTCATTTTATCATGGCATTTGATCCAAAAAAGTGAGGAAAGCCCAAGCTTTGACTTAAATATCATGCATCTCAAATGATCTAATAGATCACACTCCCTCATGGCCTTTCGATCAGACAACCTGAGGAAGCCTGACATAATCCTATACATAGTCCCTTAGCCAATCACATTCAATCTCTTAGATCATGATCAATGATTCTTGATTCATCATGAAGATGCAATTGGATGGAGTGAAACATATTTAAAATATCAAAGGATTATGGAAGGCCTACATGATCGACATATAGCACCCTTGCATTTGAGGATTAAAATCAAAGGGGTTCATCTGATAAAAACAACTAATCATGATCAAAATCCTAGATCATGATCCTACAGCTCTCATTGCATCACATATTTTGATCCAATAGAGTGAATTAACTCCAAGACCCTAGGAAACCCCATAGAGGTGCTAAGTGGCACTCTCACATTGGGTCATAATTATTTTATGAGTTTAAAATTGACTTTTATATGACTATCATTTGACATTTGCAAGGATGTATTTGACACCCACATGATTATCAACTTTAATCCCATCAAATTAAATGAGTCATTAGCTTGAAATTGGTGTTCACGAAATCATCATTTGATGCCTATAAGGACATATTTGACATCTATGAGACCCTCAAATTTAAGCTAATGAATTATTCTGCTCAAGATCAAAATACACTCCAAATTCCTACTCGAAGGCTTAAAAATTGTTTGGCAAGCTAAGGGAAGTGCTCAAAAGATGATTAAACATGGGAAATATTTGATCTACAAAATATGGAAATGGTCTATTGGTCTAAATATGTGCAAAATAAACTTAGTCTAAACCTTTACTTTAAGGTCTCCATGGCATTTGGTTTAAATATCATGAACCTTAAACTATAGACTTATGCTAAGTCTTCTTTTAAAATGAGGTCTTTGTTAGGTAAGACTTAAGCCAAGTTATTTCTTGCTAAAAGTTTTAATGTGTTTTGCTAATGCAATAAAATCCTCAATATTTTAGACCAATATACCATTTTTATCCCCTTTAGGCATGTTTTATAAGGCTTGGCATAAATATTTTAGACTAATGTATACATTGTGTTTATTAAACACAATGTAAACATGGGATTAAAACATTTACCCATGGTCCCATTTATATGATTTTGAAAACCTTAAACATAAATCCCTTAGCCTAAGGTTTATTTTGTGTTTAATAAACAAGAAATAAACCTTAGCCTAAGGAATTTAAGCCTGATTCCTACTTTAATGATGTATTAACTTAAATTTTGGACATCTACATAGATCCACAGTTAGTTCTTCATCACTAGAATTTGATCCAATAACGTGAATATCCTATGGACTTTTCAATAGAATCATGAGAGCCTATGAGCTCGATGCATGGTGAAAGCACATTCAAGGTAGATTTAAGATTCAATGGTTCATGATTTTTCACTGAAGGATAATCCAATGATGTAAAGTTGATCATGACTTTTCAAAGTCTCATGAGCTCGTTGTGTGGCTAATGCTCATTCAACAAAGGAATAACATAGGATATGAATCATGGGGAAGGCATGCAAAGATGCCAACTGTCATAACTACAATTATTAGAACAAAAGGAGCCAATCATAGGTGAGGGCCTAGATTAAAATCAATGACTCATGATAATCTAATATTTTAATCCAATAGAGTGAAATAAAGAGGGCATTTTTAAATGCCACTGGCTAGTGCTCAAAGGCATTTATGAACAATGCCATGAAAGGTCCAGACCAATGCCACATGGGTACTACATAAGTAGAAAAGGACAAAATAAAATATCTTATGGGCTTAAAATTGTAAAAGTATAAAGGCAAATGTCTAAATCAAATTCAAAGTATGTATAAGCTAGTCTTATATATCATGCCATTAAATCTCTAAAACCCTAAACCCTACATAAAAGTGACCTAATAAAATTCATTGGGTCACAATTTTATTCAAGGATATCTTGATTGTGTTTTGAGCACAAAAGAGCTTTCACAGAGACCTATTTCCAAACCAATGTGAGAAATTTGAATAAATAGGGAACGTGTATACTTATAGACAACAATTGAAGGAAGATACTAAACTCTACTTATCGATAGATAATGAAGGATGAATCTTCAAGGACACCAAATTAGA
This sequence comes from Torreya grandis, assembly GCA_037957365.1. Taxonomy (NCBI): domain Eukaryota; kingdom Viridiplantae; phylum Streptophyta; class Pinopsida; order Cupressales; family Taxaceae; genus Torreya; species Torreya grandis. Next base: position 602,765 of record JARHVA010000420.1, on the reverse strand, counting down.
CTTTGCAACCCTAAATGTCCCAGGTATTAGGAATTGAAGCGCATTACAAAAAAGGAGTAGAGGATCACTACTATGAGTAGGAGACATTATGATTTGGTCATTGTCTAGATGGCTGGTCTTCACCATGCTACTACAAAACTTGAGGTACTACATTGTATATACATCCTTGCCCCCATCTTTGTTGATTTTAGGGTAGATAATGAATGGATGATTTGTGAAGAAAATTCCAAGAAAATAGCCTATATCTCTCCTATGGATTTTGAAAATTATTATAAGCTCCCTATTCCCCATGTAGACCTATCCAAAATTAAGGAATGGACTAGAAACCATGACCTAAACTCTATCCTTAGGCCCTAGTTGCACCAAGGACCCCATATCTTCAAGGGCTTTGAGGGAAAAATCCCAATAATCCAATTCAGGGAGGGCATCAAAGTTATAATGACCCTATTAAATTGAGCCTTTAGAGCCTCCTCAACCACCTGCATGAATAAAATATGGGTGCCCTATGTGCATTTCATGGTGTAACAAAATTTCACCCCTCTATTTGAGGATTTGATCAGTGTCTTCTTGGCCAAACAATTCATTTCCATTAAAATGAAGACATCTAAGTAATTTTATATGATTTCATACCTACTAGATTCCCTTCTTGCGTCAATCAACATCCTTGGTATTAGAATTTTTTCTCCTGAGGGAAAAACTATCATTTCCCACCATTACTCCAAATTGCATATATTTAAATACAAGAACCATATGAAATTTATTTGTAACTATGTATACCCAACCAAAGTATATGTGATCATAGGTTTTCCCATGCCTAGGGTCCACCTACTCATCAATAATTATGTTGGAATGATGGGTGACATCTGGTACTATCTTGACTGCATAGTCATCAAGATTGAGGGGATTATGTCCTAGCCTTATAGACTATCGGTATATGTTCCAAGTAAGTTTGTCAATCAAGAAATTGCCTATTATCTCATCAATGGAATTAATGGTATTTGTAAATAAAATAGGAGGGCCACCCCTTCCCTCTAACCATTAAAAGAACCATAGTCCAAGATTGGAAACAAGTTGATACCATTGCCAAGCACATGGATTCATTTGGGTTTCAGCTTGATGAAATCAAGATGTGGGATCTTAAGAACATAGTGACCAATCATTTTAAGGAGAATAAAATCCCCAAGATTGAGTACATGCATCAACTTAGTGTTCATGACACCATTTATATTAAGGCTAAGAATTATGAAGAGGTGTTGACTAGGATTTAAGGGCACAACATCAAACTTGAACACATATTGACCAAGGATGATAAGACATCTAAAGAGGCATGGAAAATATATCCTTTATAATATCACTTTATACTTGGACCATTTGGGATAGCCCAGAAATAACCCCAAGTAGAACAACCATAGTTAGATCCTCAAGGGCAAATTGTGCAAGGCTAGGATGAACAAGACCATAGCAAGGAGAAAGTAGGAGAATTGAAATTGAAAGAGAGGCCTAGAGAGGGGACCTCATTTTCAAAACTCCCAAAAAGGCCACCTTCCCCAATTTAATACATAAATATGATAGCCTTAGATCCAGAAGAGACACTTGAGGTTGCCCTTAATGAACTTGTAAAGGTATATGATACTGATAGGGAAAAATAATAATTTGATGAAGTTCAAGTCTAAGCATGGGAGCCTAGAAGAGAGAAAGTAAAATATCTTGTCCATGTGGCATCCCAAGAGAAGAGGAAGGAAAGGATAGCACTAGTTCATGTTGGACCAAAGAAGAGACCAAGATTTACCTTCACTCACCCCACTAGTGAGTTCAACTAATTTAGTGATGAATTCCTCATCCATGGGCCAATTATCCCAGACTCATTCATTTATGGGAAAATACAAAAGGTCCCTAATCTTTACCATTCATGGGCCATTACAAATGTGGAAGTGCATGATGAAATAAAACCATGGATTAGGGCCATGGTAAAAGAGAAAGAAGAAAGGAGAATTGTGGTCACCCAAGGACTAGAAATCAAAAAGATGGATGCTCCCAAAGCATAAGGTAGCATAGGTATAGAGGTCTCAAAGCCTCTAAAATTTATAGATTCATCCAAAACCATACAGTTTAATCTATATATAGATATATTAGACAGGGTTACCACCAAGATAGCCATAACGGGAGTCTAAGAATTCACCTTCCAAAAGGTGGAGCCCTTTATAGGATTAACCCTAGTTGGAGGGAAACAACTAGATGAAGTTGCCATTCATGAAGAAGATATTGAAATATTAATAAAATCTTAGTGATCATAATCAAAATTAGAGGTCAAAGGAATGAAGTAGAGGATCTATAATTTAGAAAAGTAAAAAGAAAACTTGGAGACATGCAATTCTATCAGTACCTAAAGCAATGACCAAATTGCTTGATGAGTCATTTTATGATATGTTTGAGGCACTCAAAATAATGAAGCTTGGGTAGAGTGAATTAGCATAAGAGGGTAAATTAGCCAAGAATCTGGTCACCCAATGGCAAGCCTCAGAGGATAAAATATCCAAACTTCTCAACATCCAAGCAATAAAATAGATCCCAGGCTTCAAAACCACCAAATTAGGACACTTGAGCACAATTCTAGGAATTATGGTTGACAAGGTTTAAAGTTTGAGTGCATGGCACAATAATGTGGAAAGTCTCCTATAAGATGATAATGATCTAATTACAAGGATTGAATAGCTTTTTGGGACTATACTTATAGACCCTACATAACCCACTACCCTTAGAATCATAAGTGATGAAGAATTAAAACATAGGGCTACTTTGGTAACTCAAAAAATTAAAGGAAAGAGCAAATGCAAGTCTAGGGCTGATAACAATAAGATCTTAGACATGATATTCAATGTTGGAGAGAGGATAAATGAAGCTAGGAGCATTAAATAAGCTATGGCTAGATATGATAGAGAACTCAAGGACTTGGTAGATCAAGAGGAGGAGTGTATCCTAAAGCCTATTGTGGATCTAAAGCTAGCTGATGGGAAACATAATAAAGCCATGAGCATCCTTCAATAATATCAAGTAGAGGCCCCATCATTAAATTAGACAATATTTTATTTTATAGAATTTTATAACTTTTGAAATAGAATATTCTTTTGTAAGGCATATGTTAGTTTGTTAGCATATTTTCCATAGGTCAATCTAATTGTAGAAATCAAGTGTATTCTAAAACCATCTTAAGAAGGATAGCTTTCCTTTTCTTTTTTACACATGTATATTGTAATTGACTAGTATACTACTTAATCTTTCTATAAAGGCATGTATTACCACTTTGTAAAGGGAGAGAATTTTGAGAAAATTTTTTATACTTGAAGTAATTAATATAATCAAGGAGTTCTACAAATATTGTCCACCTTTGATATGTCAATTGCTAATATAGCTTTTCTCTTACTTGCTAGTTGATGTCTTGAATATGAATGGTATCTTTAAATTTTGAGTTGCATTTTGTGCATATGCTAGATTAGTTGGAAGATCATAGGTTTTTATTCATTTCATTTTTCTCTATATTCAGATGTGAAAATGCTATTTGATTATAGTAGTAAATCCTTAAAGTAGACCTGGTTCTTACTTGTGACTCTTTACATTATCCTTTGAAGTTTCCCTAATATATAGAGGAATTTGAGCTAAGTCTATTTTACAATGTATATTGGTTTGAATGCATACTCAGTTGCAATTGATGCTTCGTCATGATATTTAAGACTAAAATTCATAATCACTTGTTTCTTTTTTACCTTACCCTTCTCTTTGCTCTTTTTTTACACCAGATCACTTTAGTTTTAGCCTCATTATAAATACCCGCTTAGATTAAGTTGTAGATTAAAATTGGATCACAATTCACTAAGTATTAACATAGATTCTCTGTAATTGATAAAGAACAAACCATGATGGCTCCCAACCATCACTCATTATAAATTTGTGGGATACCAATACATATCTCTACCACTATTTCACCATAGGTGACATCAATTTGCCACAACCTATTACTCATGCTCTAAATTCATGGAATTCTAAAATGAGAAGTGTTCTTTAAACACTAAGGAAACTTGTGGTGCATTTAGAGGCATCAACAAGACAATTTCCCATTGGCACTAGAAGGAGGGCCCATGAATTCTTTAAATCTTTATTGATTTTAGCATGTTTTGATCTAAGATCAATCTATCTTTGTTCTTTTAAGTTAATTATTTACTTATAATCGTGCATAAATATCATTGATCTTTGTTTTTTTTGGCACATCTTTGTGCTTCCTTAGACAAATATTGAAGTTCTTTGAGATATTGATGTTTATTTTCAGTAAATTTAGCTTAAACTTTGAAAATCCATAGTATCTAAGGTTAGGGTAGCTTGTTTTGATCAAAGGTTGGCATATATTTCATAGATCTGAGTTCTTTTAGGCTTAGACTTATAAAGATAGATCATATTCATGTAATTTAATTCATCTTTGAACTAATTTAGTCAGAGATAAACATCTTTTGTATCTTTTTCATACAACTTTTGCAAAATAAGCTTAATGTGGAGGTCTAAATCTTGTTATTTATAAAATTTAACTTGATACATCATATTTTAGGTAGGACCTTCAAATTTCAAACCTAGAATTGCCTAATATTAGGACAAGATCACACTCAAAAACTAGAGAACCTTTGCTTGAGCTCAAGGTTCATAGAAAAGCTAGACATGATAAAAGTAGACATAAGAGATCCAAATCTCTACCAACTTCACCTCTTCAAGGTATATATTCCTTCAATCTTCACCCAAGTATGGCTTGGTTGGGGGAATCTTCAATCAATATACTAAGTATAGTACATGATCTTCCATGAAACCCTGAGAAGTATTTACCTACATGTAGTCCAACCAATATTATAACTGCTAAAGATCACATTAATTCTTGTAAAGTTACCTTAAGGTTAGTAAATGTTGTGCATAAAGATGTGAATTACATGTTATTCCCCTTTACCTTTAAATATGTTGACTATGAATGGTTTTTTAACTTGCTTGATAATTACATCACCAGTTCGGATGGTTTCACTAATGTTTTTATAGATTAATTCGATAAGATTTTCATCCCTTGTGTTATTTACCATCAATTCACCACTATTATAAGGGATTCAAGTGAGCCTATTAGGTCCTTTAATGTTATATTTTAAAATAAGTTTAGTAGGACCATAAAACCTTATAAACCTGATGATGTCTTAGCTTTAGAAATATATAAAGATGCAGTGGATCCCATGAATTCTATATTTTTGAAGAGGTCCATGCCAGTTATAATGGCATTAGCTAGAGCCTATTCTAAAGCAGTCACCATCAATGATCAGATGTATCCCCAAGGGAAAATGGCATATTTTGTGCCAAATTTCAAACCACATATGCCTATGATTAACTTATTATTGGAAGAACAATCACTAAGAGGGGGGCTGAATTAGTTATGCAAGTAAATCAACTTTAATTCCAATTAATCAAACTCTTGACCATTCAACCATAAACAAGCATGAAGCATGTAAACCAATCATTCCAATAAATAAAGAGATAATGTAAGATCAAAGAACATTACACATGAATTATGTGGTAACCCCTCATGGGGAATAAAACCCACTCTCAAGCCTGCAAACATATGGACTAATTGTCTCATAATATGATCACTAAAGCTTCATAAGGAACACCAACTACTAAATATGACAAGCACCAACTTGCCTAAGATGTTGAGCACCAACACAACACCTATAAAATGAACAATTATTGAACTTTGATTACTTCTCAATCTGATAGAAAAAACCTAAAATAACACTCTTCTCCAATTTTTCAACTCCACACAAGTCACCAACACCAAGCTATCTCTTCAACACAAGCAATAATCCCTTCACAAAATCTTTCGCTCATATACAAATATGCACTCATAAATCTAATAAAAAGTAATCAATAGAATTAGAAAATTATGATGAGTCTAATGAAATTTTTCTCTTCTCAATCTCATATAAACATTGGTCACCAAGACCCCCAATAATATTTGCACAAGGTCTTCAAATATCAACACACATAGTTTCTTGTCTAGCTTGATTCACACACCCAAAAGGCATAATTCACCTTGTATATATACCAATCTTAATTATGGTTAGCCATGTCTCTTTAAAAAAAATTAGGAATAATTATTCATGTCTCCTACGGTTGGCCATGATCATCTGCACAAGCTTTCTATACCATACCATGAGCTCATATCACAAAAACCTCACAAACAAAGCATAATACCACTTGTATGACTATATTTGACTAAATAAAGTTTAGTAAAATATTCAAAATCTCTATAGAATTAATTAATGGATTTATCAACACTTTATAATTAATATAAACACTTGATCTAACCATCTACCCTACAAACAAACTTAATCATCCAAAACAAGTTCCTTTTACTAGCAGAACCATCATGGTCAACTATGAGTCAATCATTCAATCATCTCCAAGTGACTAGGAACAATACTACAGCCATGGATAGAGGTAATACATCCCTTACATCACCTATAAGATCTCATACCCATCCCTACTCATTTATTAGGCCTTTTAATTCCTCTTTTAACTCTGATCACTCTTTCTCACTTATGGCACCATTTCCTTCATATCGACTAGTCAACTTTAGCCTTCTATAAATTTGACATAGAAAGAAGAATCTTCCTAAAAATTTGTATGAATGTTTGATAAAAGTCCTAAGATTTAAAAATCATCCATTATATTACCTAGTCATTTACATAAATCTTCCTCAAAAATAAGAATATTGTTAACAACCCATTTTTTGTGGAACCCACACATTGTTAAGAGACCAAAAATATATTTTTAGAACCCTAAATAAGTCCTATGAAATATCCAATCATCATCTTAACCTTACACCATTTTTTTAGCACATACAATAAATATTTCTAATCAGGTCTAAGATTAGGGTTTTAGCACTCAAAAACCTCTTTAGCTTCTTAACAATCATTCATAAAGTTGTGCCCCTTAACCCCTAAACAAATACTTATTAAAACTTCTTATATACCTTCCCCAACTAGTCCAAAAATCTCAGCTTCCCATGCATATCCTAAACATTCCAATGAACACAAGAAAGTCCTTCTCAGGCTCACTAGACATCTTTCTAGCACCTATTGAAGCCATAGGATCCTTTTTCTAACTTTTTACTCCAACCTTTGACCTCTGACTTGCTCAATGAACTTGACCACTCCTATCTGATCATCTCCCATGTAGATATAAGCTTAACCACTCTAAAATCACTCTTTTACCTCTCAAATGGGATCATCATTACTCATGAAACCATCTACTTCATGTCCCACTCAAACTTCCAAGGTATGTTTCTCAAACTTGACATGAACAAAGCTTATGACTGGGTCTCTTGGAAATTCCTAGATAGAATTTTGGCTAGTTTTAGTTTCAACCACCCAATCAAGATTTTGATTACATCCTACATTTTGGCCCCTATGTTCTCTATTATTATCAATGGTGTCCCTAGGGGCTTCTTTTTGTCAAAGAGAGGGTTAAGATAAGGGGACCTTCTTTCTCCATAACTACTCATCATCCTAGTAGACGCACTAAGTTGACTTATTGTTAAGGTTAGAACTACTAACATCATCAAGGGATTCACTACTTCCCCTAACACTATCTTGATCACTCAATAATAATTTATGGATGATACGTTGATGATGGGGGAAGCCTTAGTTTTGTGAGCCATGTGTTTCAATAATATCCTCAAAATATATGAAGTGGTTTCAAGTCAGAGTGTCAACTTTCACATGAGTTCACTCTTTTTATCAATACTCTACCTTTCCTTCAAGCTAAAATCTCCAAGATTCTGGGTTGCATCATCAAGAATCTCTCATATTCCTATCTTGGCACTCTTCTTTTTGAAGGATCCATGAAATCAGAATTTTGGAATCCTCTCATAGTTAGGGTTTAGAGAAAGCTAGTAGGTTGGAAATGGAATCTATTATCCCAAGCAAGAAAAATTCAACTTCTAAAGAGTTCTCTCAAAATAATTCCTATTTATTTCATGTCCCTCTTTATCATCCCTAGAAGGATCATAGATCAAAATGAACATATTCAAAAAACCTTCCTCTAAAGAGGTGTTGAATACATATTTAGGTTCCCACTAATCTCTTTGAATAAATCCTATGGTCCTACCTCAAAAGGAGATATGGGATTAAGAAGAGTTAAAACTATGATTCAAGCTCTATTGGAAAAGCAAGGTTAGAGGGTGGTTAAGGATGAGATCTAGTGGACTAAAATCATTAGGGCCAAATACCTTAATTTTGGGGAAGGTTACGAGTTTTTCTTAGAAATTAGCCCTGACAATGGGTCAACTTTCTGGAAAGCATTGAAAGATGGCAAGAATCTTCTTAGCAAAGGTCTTAATTTTAATGTAGTTAGAGGAAACCTAGTCAAATTTTAGTTTGATCCTTAGATTAACACCCCTTTGGTTGCTTCTTTCCAAGATTTGGATTTGATCTCATTCTTCAAGGAAATATATGGTCTTAAGGTGTTAGATTATTAGGAGGTGAGGAATGAGAGAGAGAGGTGAAAAATTCTTGTAAAAAATGATCTAAACTAGTAGAAAGATGGCCTCCTTCAAGACTTAACTGATTTTATTCAACACATTCACATCAATCCTTTTTTGAAGGAGGATGCCCTCATCTAGAAACATAATCCTAGTGGCCTTTACTCTATTAAATATGGTTATTCCTCCCTTTGGGACTAGGAGGACGAGGATGACAACTGTTAGAATCTCTAGCTTAAAACCTTCATCCCAAAATCATGGATTTTTTCTAGTTGGTAGCCTATAAAAAGATTCTTATATTGGATAACCTGATGAAAAGAGGTTTTCCCATCCCTGATAGGTGTGTTCTTTGAAATCAAGAAGTCAAGACTATAAAACATTTGTTCCTCTTTTATTCCTTTGCTTCATCCATTTTTATCACATTCTTAGAATTTATAATTTCTCTTGGGTCACTTTAGGTTCCATTAAGGACCTGATTACGCAATGGAAGCCTGCCTAGGAAACTCCCCCATTAAATTTCTAGTGGAACCTAGATCTACCCCATATTTTTTGGGGCATTTAAAAAACCAAGAACTCATACATCTTTGAGAATATTAGACCTCATGTTCTTTCCACTTTCAAATGGGTTTTGTCCTTTGTTCATAGAAATTGGTCTTTATATGCTTCCTCTTTTGATCAACCTATCTCTCCTTCCTTCTCCTAGATTATGACTCTGCTCAATCTGGTCATCCCTAGAAAATCTCAAGCTAAGGGGCTAGATAGGTCTAAATTTAAGTGGTTACTTCCCCCTCCCCTATTGTTTAAGTTGAATTTTGATGGGGTAGTGACAAGGAACTGAGGTCTAGTAGGGGAAAGAGGGATGATTAGAGATTCTTTCAGTTATATTAGAGTAGTCTATGTTGGCCTACTTGGTATTTAAACCAACCATGTCTTAAAAGCTACCATAGTACTTTAAGTTATTGAGTTGGCAACCAATCTCAACCTAGAGTTCATCCAAATAGAGGGGGATTTAATGAATATTATCAACTACTGAAAAGGCCTCTCTTCCCCCTCTTGGAACATTTCTAGCATCATTAGTGATGCTAAAAACTTGCTAACCCACCTCAAAGGGGTTTATATAGGTCATGTCTATATGGAAAGTAATAGGGGTGCTAATTAAATGGCAAATATTAGAGTTCTAAGAGATGAGTATACCACTTGGCAAGAAAGTGATTATCTAGATGATGTCATCTAGATTATTGAGCTAGAGAAAGGACACATCATGTAAAGTCATAATGAACAAATTAATCATGATAAAATTATGGTTCATCCTCGATAATATTCATACATGCAAGGTTATTATTACCAAATCCTTGCATGTTTAGGGATCCCTAAGCTTGTATCATTTGACCAAAGGTGGCTCTAATCTCTATAAATGTCATTTCTCTTTCCTGAAGAGCTTATTATATGAAGTCTATAGAATCAATTGACACTTTATAAAAATGGGTGGGGATAGAGATCGATTTGAGCTGATCTATTATGCTGATGTTAATAAAAATGAATATGTTTGGAAAAAAATGGTCTAGGGTGGGTTGACACTATTTATGTAGCATTTAGTCAAGCATGAAACTACACTATCTAGGGATTTCACCCATGGTCAGAAGGACCACAAAGTCAGAATGCATGCACTAAAGATCCAAATTACTGAGCAACTCATTGGTGAAACCATGGAGATGGAATGCCATGAAGTAAAGGCATTCAAGGTTAATAGGTGGAAGGATGAGATCCTAAAAATATTCTATAATAAGGAGAAGGATAAGCAAAAACCCAAGAATTCATCTCATAAGGGATTTAGGCATGTAGAGTTACCAAGGAAATGGTTGAAGGTTTGTTTACAAATCATGAGGTACATTACCATTGAGGGTAAACATATTGTTATCTTTTCACATCACTTTCTTCTTGGGAACCACTTTAAAGGTCATACAATTAGCATCCTATTTTTCTTATTACAATCTCTAGAGATCTCATTGTTAAATTTCCAAAAAAATCCTTTTATGAATTTAATACATCAATTTTTAATTCTATTGTTGATTAAGCATGGGTAGCCACTATGGTCTAAGATCATCATTTAGGCCATATACATTAATAGTGAGAGGGATAATTATGAGGAGGAAGGGAATAACACCTAGTCAGATTCAAGAGACAAATAGGAAGAGCAAGATGTGGGGGATTTAGTTGAAAATGCACATGAGGACCCCAAGCCTAGCTTGGGAAGCCCTTCACTCATCCACCTACTTGATACCAAAGGTAAAGGGGTCTCTAATTCTAATGTTAAGGTGGATATTTAGGATTCCCTCCAAAATTTGTATACAAAAATAATGATCCAAAAACTACTTTGTGATGAATTTATTGAGGAGTTTGAGAAGCTTAAAGGATTTCTCTATTTGGATATGGTAGCTAATAATGAAGTTATAGTTCACCTGACCCACACCCCTAAAAGTAACTCTATCTAGCACAAAAATGAGGAGGAATCTACCTGGGAGATTAAGGAATAAAAAAAGGAGTTTTATTCCTTTGACTTTAAGAGGAAGAGATAAGAGGATGGTAAGGAATAGTTTGTTGGGAGTCAAACCAAGGGAAGAAGCAATAAAAGTACTATTGTTGAGACCAAATAATTGGTCTTTTATTTTGAATTAGAATAGCTAGTTGGTCCCTATTTTCTTTTTGGATTTTTTTGGTTTTTTGGTTTATAGTTAGTGGTAGTTTGGTAAAAGGTGGGTGTATCCACTGGAGTTATCTCTTTTTATCCTAATGATTTGACTTGATTATATTTTTGGTTATTCATTGTAAAGGGTATGAGCCCATTTAAATTAGATTTTTAATTGATCTAATAAAAAATAATAGAAGATCAATAAAAAAATCAAGCACACATATAAAAGAACTCAAAATCAAGTCAACATATAATGGTCCAATGAGACCACAAACAAGGAGCATGTTCAAATTCCACACAATCAAAGGGACATGACTTAGTCAAATATCCACAAAATTAAGGATGACATATTCAAATATCCATACAACAATCAATGACATATTCAATTCAAATGTCAAATAAATCACACATACACAGGGGCCACAAACAAAGGAGAATATTCAAATACTTGAACAAGAGAGATAATATCAAGGCGGGACACTCAAGGAAGTGCATAAATGAAAGCATAAGCCACCATAATAAACATACCATAGTATCCCATGGATCAAATGTGTTATAAAAAAAATCAAGTGCATACATATCAATTACCTTTTGAAAGATGTAATCATGGATAAAGGCATGTGTAAGTATATCTACAAGCTCAAAACATGAAAATGTAGAGTGATCATATAATTATATAACTTAGAAGTATCATGATCATATATTTTGATGCCCCCAATGTCCATATTACATGAGTAGAATAAATTCCCAACAACCAAAATAAGAATAGATCATGTGTATGTGTATGCGTGTATCACACTCTAATATAAGCATGACACACATGTGTATGTAAGAGTAATTTATATGCCATCCATTAACATGGAACTCACTCATAAATGTTAAGGATCCAATAAAGTATGTATATGTTTATAATTTTTTTGTATTTTTGAATTTTATTTGGTTTTTTTGGTTTTTTTTGGAATGTGTAAGGGAAAGGTTATTATATGATCCCATTCAAAATGTGGTCATATATATCTCCCTACTATGAACCTAGTGTAATGATCTAGTGACACTATCTAAGATCAAGTATAGGTGAAATGTCTATCACCATAGTGTTTTTGATGCTCTATATGTGTAAAATATGATTTTGTGGTCTTGGAGAAATAGTAGGAGTAGAGGATTATAGAACCCATCATTGAGTGCTTTGTGGTTTCTTTGGAATATGAATAATAGGAACATGTGTAGGTGTTCTATATGTCTAAATATGGTGAGTAGTATAAAATATCTCAATTTAATGAAACTTTAAAATTAGTGGTAATGAAGTAATCACCATATGTAATCAAATACAAATGGAAATAAAAAATATTGAATGTAATGATCATGTGGTAATGGAAATATTGGCTTTAATTGTGTCATTTATTTTAAATTGTCTATATAAATATCTTTGGAATCTATATGTATCTATTTAGGTACCCATATCTATTATGGAGTTTCACCTTCTCCATGTCTCTCTTTATGAAGGACCTGATAGACCAATGGTTCCTTAGTAGGAATAGTATTAAAGTGATCAATCTTAGAATATGGTACACTAAGAGTAATTATAATATTGGTCATCTTATGTTTGATAGAGGTACAAACCATTGAGAGGGAGGGGTGAATTAGTGTTTAACAATAATGTAATTCAATTATCAACTCTTCAAGCTACTTAACCAATCACATCAATACACAAGAAAGATGAATCAAAGAGCAAACATGAAAGTAACCATTACACAAAGGTTTATGTGGGAAACCCTCATGGGGTAGAAAACCCACTCTTAATCATAAAAAAATAGTGGACTACTATCCTAAAAATATGGATCAAATAAGATATTTTAGTGAAGCACCCACTTCACAAGGAGCACCAACTCTTAAAGATGACAAGCACCAACTTGCCTAAGATGTTGAGCACCAACACAACACCTATCACATGAACAATTATTGAACTCTAATTTATTCTCAATATGATATATAAACCCTATAATAACACTATTTTCAACTCTAAGACTCCACACAAGTCACCAACACAAAGCTATCTCTTCAACACAAGCAATAACCCCTTTCTCATATCTTTCACTCATATATAAATATGCACTCATAAATATAATTAAAATATTAATAGAATTATAAAAAAAAATTGACTATAATGACATTTTATTCTACTCAATATGATACAAACATTGGTCACCAAAACCCCCAACAACCTTTGCACAAGGTCTTCAAATATCAACACACACACTTTCTTGTCTACATTCATTCACACCCCCAAAAGGCATAAATCACCCTGTCTATATACCAATATTAATTATGGTCAGCCATCTCTCTTTATTAAATTTTAGGAAGAATTATTCATGTCTCTTAAGGTCATCCATAATCATCTACACAAGCTTTCTATACCATACCATGAACTCATATCACAAACAAAGCATATCACCACTTGTATGATTATATTTAACTAAATAAATATTAGTAAAATATTAAAAATATCTAAAAAATTAATTCAAGGAGTATTCAACACTCTCTAACCATTATAAACACTTGATCTAACCATCTGCCTTACAAACAAACTTAATTATCTAAAATGGGCTCCTTTTGCTAGCAAAACCATCATGATCAACTATGAGTCAACCATTCAATCATCTCCAAGTGACTATGAAAAATAATAATCTCATGGATAAAGGTCATACATCCCTTACATCACCTCTAATATCTCAGACCCATTCCTACTCATTGATTAGGCCTTCTAATTCCTCTTTTCACTCTAATCACTCTTTCTCACTTATGGCACCATTTTCTTCATATCGACTAGTCAACTTTAACCTTCTATAACTTTGACACAAAAAGATGAATCTTCCTAAAAAATTTCATGTATATTTAGGAAAAGTCTTGAGTTTCAAAAATCATCCATTATATCATCTAGTCATTCTCATAAATATTCCTTAAAAATAAGAATACTATTAATAACCCATTTTATGTGGGACCCATGTACTATCAAGAGACCAAAAATACTTTCTCAAAAACTTGAAGGAGTCATATAAAACCTAAAATCATCATCCTTACCTTTCACCATATTTTTTATCACCTAAAATCAAGATCTTTCCAATCAGGTCTAAGACTAGGGTTTTAGCACTCAAAAACATTCTTAGCTTCTTAACGATCGTTTATAAAGTTTTGCCCATTAACCCCTAAATTAATTCTTAGAAAACATTAAGATAAAATCACATAACACATTATTTATGTGGGAAACCCTCATGGGGAATAAAACCCACTCTTAATCCTAAAAACACATGGACTACTTGTCTTATAAGATAATCACAAACATGAGGCTTTAGTGAAGCACCCACTTCACAAGGAGCACCAACCCCTAAAGATGACAAGCACCAACTTGCCTAAGATGTTGAGCACTAACACAACACCTATAAAATTAACAATTCTTGAAATCTAATTTTTTTCTCAAACTGATAGAGAAACCTTGAAAGAACACTCTTCTCCAAGTTTGCAACTCCACACAAGTCACCAACACCAAGCTATCTCTTCAACACAAACAATAGTCCCTTCACAAAATCTTTCACTCATATACAAATGTGTACTCATAAATATAATAATAATTAATAAATATAATAAAAAAATTATGTTGAGTCTAATGACATTTTTCTCTACTCAATCTCCTATAAACATTGGTCACCAAGACCCCCAACAACCTTCACAAAAGGTCTTCAAATATCAACATACACACTTGCTTGTCTAGTTTGATTCACACACCCAAAAGGCATAAATCACTTATGTATATACCAATCTTAATTATGGTTAGCCAACTCTCTTTATAAAAATTTAGGATGAATTATTCATGTCTCCTAAGGTTGGCCATAATCATCTACACAAGCTTTCTATACCATACCATGAGCTCATATCACAAACACCTCACAAATGAATCATAGTACCACTTGTATGACTATATTTGAATAAATAAATATTACTAAAATATTCAAAATCTTTATATAAGTACTTCAATGATTCTTCAACCTTTCTAACCATCAAAAACACTTTATCTAACCATCTACCTTGCAAATAAACTCAATCATCCAAAATAGGTTCCTTTTTCTAGAAAAACCATCGTGGTCAACTATGAGTCAATCATTAAATCATCTCAAAGTGACTATTAAAAATACTACAACCATGTATAGATGGAATACATCCCCTACATCACCTTAAATAGCTTAGACCCATCCCTGCTCATTTATTAGGCCTTCTAATTCCTCTTTTCACTCTAGTCACTCTTTCTCACGTATGGCACCATTTCCTTCATATCAACTAGTCAAATTTAACCTTATATAAATTTGACATAGAAAGATTAATATTCATAAAAATTTCCATGAATGTTTGAGACAATTCCTGATCTTCAACAATCATTCATACAAATCTTCCTCAGAAACAAGAATATTGTTACAACCCATTTTCTATGGGACCCACACACTATCAAGAGACAAAAAATACCTTATTAGAAACTTGGAAAAGTAATATAAAACTTAAAATCATCATATTGACCTTCCACTATCTTTTTGATCACCTATAAGCAAGATCTTTCCATTCAAGTCTAAGATTAGTGTTTTAGCACTCAAAAACCTCCTTAGCTTCTTAACGATCATTCATAAAATTGTGACCCTTAACCCCTAAAAAAATTCCTATAAAAAATTCTTAATGACATTCCCCAGCTTCTCCAAAAATATTATCTTCCCATGTAGACCTTGCATGTGCCAATGAACACAAGAAATTCCTTCTTAGGCTCACTAGACATATTTTTAGCACCTCTTGAAGCCATAGGATCCTTTTTCTAACTTTTTACTTTGACATTTAACATATAACTTGGTCAATGAACTTTAACACTCCTATTTAATCATATCCCATGTAGATATAATCCTAACCACTCTGAAATCACTCTTTGACCCTTAACAAAGCCTCACTAGCCCACTTAGGCCAACTAGGCTAGTAGCCAAGTTGTCATGCAAATCACTTGCCACCTATTTCAAACCATACACCTAAAATCTTATCACCCTATACATTTATAAAATTTATATTCCAAGCATACTAATCTTCCTACCATGTCACACAAGCCATAGTGCTCAAAACCCTATAGGCAACCATGCATGATTAAGCCTATAAGGCTTAAACTAACTTGCATACCTTATGAAGGCCATATGAATTCAAGCCTTGAGTATAGAACACATCAGTAAAAATTCAAAAATCATCATACCAAGTTCCATTTACACATACAACATCCACCTAGCACACCCATGCATATCCTTGCAAGTATCGCATCACTCTAAGAATGTTAGACCACCATGTTCCATCACTCTGACCTATTAGACCACTTTGTCATCATCAAAGCTAATCGACATCAATCAAAACACATCTACCATCAATATGCCAACACTTATTCCCAAAAAAAACCAAAATATCCCATCATTAAACTAATTCCCAAACCTCAATAAATTGCCATTGAGTCATGTTACTCCCAATCAAAACTTAGGATTCTTAAATCATCCTACTAATGGCTTCAATCTAAATGATCAGAGAGATTTGGTACCAACTACTGGTGCTAACAATAACTAGGTACATAATTTTGAAACTCCTAAAAATTAGAATGAATTTTTCTTAAAAATGGTCCAAAAGTTGAGCATTAATTTTCTTTAGCTACAAAAACAAGTTGGAAATACTATTGAAAGTTCAGGTAGGAACTTCTCATTTCAAAAGTATAATCGGCCAAATAATAGATTTTAGAATGATATTTTTCATAATAATGGGAACAATGAGCCATATTAATAAAATAAGACCATGGGCATTAACCTCATTGATATTGCATTACCTAATTATTATAGGGTACATTGCATAGCCAAACATGAAGAAATTTATTGTATTGAGTTTTACAAATATTTTGAGGCTTTCCAAGAGGAGTTGGATACATTTGAAGAGGAGTTGGATACATTTGAAGAGGAGTTGGATACATTGGATAAAAATCAATATAGCATAGTTGAGGACATGAAAAATATAAAGGCTAATATCACTTTACATGAAATAACATGGATCATAGAGCAAAGGGACCTCCTATTAGAATCTCTATTAAATAAGTCCAACAATCCACCCAAGGCTAATCATGTCAATGTGACTATACACAAAGCTAAGGTAGAATCTCCCCCTTTCTTGCTCACTATCAAGATATTTCGTAAGAACTTACATAATTGATTTCTAGATTCTAGTACTTCTACCAACATCATGATTGCATGTATATACAAATAATTTGGCTTGAATCATATTAATTCTAATAGGTTTGTCACTTAATTAGAAAAATCTAGAGTTAAGTTAATTATGGAGCTTTTGAATGTTCACATCCAACTAGCTTCTAAGCCTAGGGTATATCAATTCATTGATATTCAAGTTGTTGTGGTATCTTGTTGAGTAGGGAATGGACCAAGGATTTAAATTCTTACATGCCAACACATTTCTCACATCTATGGCTACCTTGAAAGGCAGTTCCTAATCACATTAGGGTTGAAATAAAACCAAGAATGAAACACATGATAATGGAATACAATGTTGTAAATGAGAGGGTCAACATAATTGACTCAAACTTATGGGTTTTAACCCTAGATATTGATAAGGTATATGATCCTAAAATTACTCATATTGTTCTTGGGATGTGGAAATTGCATTTGTATGGTACTAGGTGTAATGCTAGATTAGGTGTGGGAGTTGTCTTAACTGACCCTACTAATAGAAAGTATCACACTTATTATAGGATCTAATTCCCTTATACTAAAAATATTGTTGAATATAAATCCATTATCTTAGGTTTGTAATTTTTTATAAAGAACAAGGTCAAAGAACTACTATTTTATGGGGATTTAGAACTAGTAGTCAACCAGGTGAGAAGTAAATACTAATACAAGCTCTCATCTTAAAAGGTATAAGTTCAGGGTTTGTGATTTGATTAATTCCTTTAATTCTTTTAGCATCACCTCCATTCAAAGATAAGAGAACTAAGTTGTTGATGAGTTGGTATCTATTGTAACCAACCACATACCCAACCAAGATTCCGCCAATTTTAGCATTGAGTTAATCCCTTGTCCTTTAATCCCTGATAATGTTAACCATTTTCAAGTTTTCAATGATGATCAGTACATATTGTATTTCATGACAAATTATAGATCATTTTATTCTCATACTATGGATAAGACTAATGAAAATGCATCTAATAAGGACAAATTTGATGTTAAAGTCATTCAATTGAATGACAACAAGATCCCCAAGGGGATGATTGCTTTGGAGAGACTATTTGATCCAAACAAATTCACTGAGGTTTCAAATGTTCCCAAGGTAAGTGGGAAGGATTATAATGTTTTTGATATTGGCCTCCAAGGTCAACCCCAACTATTAAACATTGGAAAATCATATACAAACATTGAAAACAAAAAGGCTAAAGAGCTCCTTACTCGATACAAGGATGTCATAGTACGGTCCTATGATGACTTAAATATTTTGATCCAAGAGCCATTACCCATAATATACCCCTTAAATAAAGCTTCAAACCATTCAGGTAGAAGCAGAGCCCTGTAAACCCTATCTTATAACCCATGATCTTTAAAGAGGTCAAAAGATACTAGATGCTAGGATAATCTTCCCCATCAAGCATTCTACCTGGGTGGCTAAATTAATGCCAGTCAAGAAGAATAATGGTGAGATTAGACTTTGTATTGACTTTAGAAATTTAAACAAAGCATCTAAGAAGGATCACTATCCCCTTCCTTCTTTATACCAAGTGATACAAATTACTTTAGGTTCAGCTATGATGTCTTTTCTTGATGGATTTTCAAGTTACAACTAGGTGTTGGTTGATAGAGAGGACAAGATGAAAATACATTTCACAACTAAGTGGGGAAATTTTTATTACAAGAGTATGACCTTTAGGCTAATCAATGTAGGAGATAATTTTCAAAGAGCTATGAACCATGCCTTCTAAGGCCTGATAGGTAAGTGTATTATTATATATATTGATGATCTAACAATATTTTCAAAGAATAGGGAGAATCACTTCATGCACTTACAAAAAATATTTGAGAGATGCAGAAGGTATGAAATCTCCTTAAACCCTAATAAGAGTATCTTTTTTGTTACAAAAGGAAAAATATAGGGTCATGTTATAACCAAAAATGGGATCTCTATGTAGACAAGTAAATTTGGCCACCAATGGCTTCATATCTGACTTTAGACCAATTCTTACCAATCATTGAATACCTAACCTAAGAACTTCTATTAGTCTTGAATTTGGCCTTATAACCTTGCATTAAATCAATTTAGCCTCTAAAATTAATTAAACAAGGAAAATACACACATTAAATTAATCAAAATCAAACAAATGACAAAATGCCTATAAAGAATTAATTAACTTGCACACCCTAATCAAAATAAATTAGCAAGTTAAATCAATTTCAACTCATAATTTATTTCACCCATGAGCTAATAAATCAATTACTAAAAAGGAAATTCAAGATCATCTTAGAACATTATAAAACACACTCATCACCTTTGTGAGTTATTGCTTTTGGTAAATATCTAAAAGAATATTCTAGGAATATGCCAAACTCAACCAAAGTTAATAAAATCAATCATGGTCAGATTTAACTCATTTAAAAGGATTTGAAAGCCTATAAAATCAAGCTTAGAGCTCTTGATTTAGGGAGCTCAATCAAAAGTAAATTTATAATTCAAGAATAGATTCATGAAGCTAAAAGCCTACTATTATAATGTTGAAATTGAGCCAAGCCATCAATCAAGCCAAGAATTCAACAATGGTGCATAAAGGATATTATTTTAGTCATATGTCATTGATGAAGAATTCTTAGTCATAATGAAAGCAAGCCAAATGAAGAAATCATTTAGAGCTCTCAAAGAAGGTAAAGATTGTTGTTCTTTGCATTTTGGTTGGGTTTTCAATTGTTATTTATTCATTAAGCTCCCCTTAAGATCTAGGATTAGATATGTTAGTGTGTTAGTGTGTTGATTTCAGGGTTTTATGTACTAATACTTGATCTAACCTCCTCTCTTTATCAAATTCCTTGATCATAAATGGCATCCCTAATGGGACACGATTGCGCACCCCACATCTTTGAACAAAAATGGTTGTTAAAATACCTTTAATTTTTAATCTATTTATTTTTTTTCTAAATTTTTTATAATATGTTCTTATTGGTTTCATCTTAATTATATAAAGATTTCATTAAAATCTGATTTATAGTTTAAAATTTATAACTCTTTTAGTTACTGTCACTTTCTATTTATTAATTTTCTATTAAATTAATGATTAGTATAGAGATAATAACTTGTTTTATTCACTTGTTTGACCTTAAATTTTTCAAACAGGTTCACCATATACCTATAAATAATCTCCAAAAATTTCATGGCAAATAGATGTATATTTTAAAATTTATGACTAAATTACTGACTACAGATTTTTATGATTTTTGTGTTCCGTTTTCTTATTTTTAACCTTATAACTTATTGTTTGCATGTTTCATAGGGTTATTTTATTTTTTTGATATTTATTGAGTTTTTTATTGATATTTTTTCTAACCTTTTCCTAACCTAACATGTTTTTTATTTTGGGGTTTTGCCTTCAGGTCGATAGTTTTTACCCTTCAAAGTTGCTTGTCTCATTTGATAAATAAGCTTCAAGGCTAAACAAAGTTCTAACCTTTTATTTGTAAGATCTATTTGAATAAAACCATTTAAATCTAAATTATTCTTTTCACACTTCATTTTGATATCTAAAACAAACTAGGATTCTTTCATTTTGGTGTTTAAAGAAACTTTTTAGAGTGTTTTATTGGTTAAGTTTTGTGATTTCTTTCAAAGTTCACAACTTAAAGCCAAGGGGTTAAAAGAACATCACCACACAATTTAATTTAGTGCTATATAATTGAATACCCTTCAAATTTTTTTCAATTTGTTTAGTCTAAACTTGTTTGAGTAAATAGGTAGTTGTGCATGTATGCTCTCCCATCCATCCCTTTTAGGGAACTTTTGGGATCAAAAGTACCAACTTATTTTTGGGTGGTTTGAAATCATTTCCATTTGACCATCTTAAATCCAAGGGGATATTAATGAATCTAATCAAACACTTTCAATTTGGTGCCACAAAATTAACCTTGCTTTAATTATTTATAAACTTGCTTGTTGATTGTGTGTTTTACCGAAAAGAGACGTGTGTGTATGCTCTCTCATCCATCCCTTTTCGATAACTTTTGAGATCAAAATTTCCATCTCATCACACTTTGAGCCTAGTCCAAGGCATGAAAATAATTCTATTTAAATACCTTCCAAAAAACTCACAATAGTATTGGGTGATCTTGAGGTGACCATAAATTCTTTCTATTATGTCATTTATTTCATTGCATCTTGACTTGTGAGGGGGACTTCACTACCTCCTATAAATTTCATATGGAAGCTTTGACGTAAGGTTTCATCTCTCAACATTGACTTTATCACCCCCACTATGATCACAGGTTTGAGTGGTTAAACCACCTTTTAGTGTTGGGGTTAAGCACTGGGACGTCTCTGTACATTGGACATCACACTACATTGAGCAAGTGATGGATGTAGTGGTTGAAAAAAGGGAAAGACCTTTTTTTAAAAAGCTAAGTGTTGTAGACACCCAATTAAAGTGATCTTATTTTGTATTGTTTGGCATGAAATTCATTTTGCAATTGATCCATCTAGAACATTCATAAAACAATTAGTTTTATTCAACCCCACTTTACCACATCCTTGATAGGAATTTTGATGATTTACTTGTATTTTATCATTTTCTTTCTTGGTATTTTGAGACTAAAACTAATATGTTTGTTTATAAACCATGTCCAAACCAATTTTTTTTATATACCACTCTTTTGTCTAAATAGGTGTTATACTGGCCATTTTACACCACACTTGTGCCTTGCAATTTTTTCTAAACATGAATGTGTGTGTGTTACTTGTTTGAGATGGGTATAATTATGCAACCCAAATCATTATCAAATTTGTGCCTTAGAGTCTTTAAAATAAAACATTTATCACATCATTAGAGCATGCTAACACTGTTATGCTACTCATTTTATTTAAATATATGTTTACCATTGTATCAAAACCATTATTCAAAACCAATCACGTATATCTTTTTAACCTTGTTCATTCACCGTCATGATGTCCAATCTTGTCAAACTCGTTTGGTCAAATCCTAGTCTTCAATAGTTGATTTTTTAGTTAACCTTTCCCAGTTTAAATTCAAACATTGATTGATTTATGTTTAGGCTTCACTTTATAGGAGCTAATACATAGATCTTTCTCTTTTAGGTTGTATAACTTAGGTTAATTGATTACCCAAATTTTGAAACTATCATTTTTTTATTAATTTAGCCTATCCTCGTCATTATTGGTGCCTTTAATTGTGAAAACATATTATTTTCTCTAAGTGCCTTTTTCCTGATGGCTTATACCAACTAATCATGTTTATGTTTGATTTTGTATGTTAGGTCTATGTCAAAGTTGTTCTAACCTTGTTAGATTAAATTAAATCACATTAATATTTGTTTCAAAGTATATATTTTGATGTCATTTGGCCAAAATTCTGAGTATATCATGTTTGTTTGAGCTTAGCTTTTGACTCTATGTTTGGACAAAAGCCCTAGCAACTCAACTTTTCCCTTTCTTAATTTAGACCTTGTTTGGAACACCTTGGCCTAAACTTTGACAAGTCAGTTTTATTCAAATGCTTGACCTTTTGTGTGTATGACATTTAAATTTAGACTATTTTATGTCAAGTTATAGCACAAACCATTTTGGAGATACAAATCCATGATCAAATCATTATTTGGAGATACAGATCCACCCCTTTTGACCAATTTAGACCAAGTTTAAACCATTTGTCCTTTCGATATAGTTTTTTAGAGTTTGAAAAACTATAAATATTTTTGTTTTCAAATATTTTATCATTTATGTGGATATGTCTAGCTACCCATATGGTGGAGTCACATGCAATCCAAACTATAATAGAATTGTTGCACAAAATGGCTTTAATTTTTATGTATTTATTCAAGACCCCTTCGATGATAATATGGTTTGTGAGATGGAATTTTATCCACCTTTCACAAATAAAATTGAGGATCAAATGTAATATCTCAATTGGGATGATATGGTTGGTTAGGTAGAATTGGGTACAGATCTCTATAATAATAATGTTTTTTGGGAGATGGATCCATACCCTCCTTACAATAATCAATATAGAGAACAAAGGTAAGGACTGGCTTACAATCCAAGTCAAGACCCTGACTAAGATGATATGGTTTATGAGGAGGACTTGGATTCTTTGACTTATGTGATTAATCAAGCTCCATGATGCCCTACTATTTTTATTTTAGGACCTTATCCTTTGGCTTGTGTGAGAAATCAAGCTCTACAGTGCCCACCCATTATCCAACCCAAAGCCATTACTCATCTAGTAACTATCATTCCCCACTTTACAAAACCCTAGCCAATCTAATTCAAATATAAACCAATCTAATCATGATCACAACTTATCATTTAGCCTCAAAAAATCATTCAACCTAAAACTCATCCAATCATTCAGCCTAAACCTCAACCTATCATTCAGCCTACACCAATCATTTAACCTAAAACTCATCCAATAATTTAGCCTAAACCTCATCCAATCATTTAGCCCCAACCCATCATTTATCATAAACCCTAACCAATCCAACCAAAACACCAACCAATCCAACCAAAGCCTCAACTAGTCAAATCAGTACCTACCCAACTAAGCCAATCATTTGAGGACCAAGTTGTGTTCAAAACTAGGAATTTTCAACTCATTGGAAACCAAGGCCGAGAAAACCAACCAATCTAAGATGATTTTGTTGAAGCAATCACTTGTGATAAGTCAACTTGTGATGAATCACCTATTAATCTTATACTAGTTGTCAAGGAGTATCACTCTGATGATCCATTCTTTGTTGAGTCACTTCTTATTAATTATAACTATCATTGGGAAAATCATTACCTTGACCATGTGCCTATTTTTCAAGAGTCTCCCTTTGATAAGCCAATCTCTGAGGAGTTGTCTCTTGACATTTTTCCCATCTTAGAGGAGTCTCACTATGACAAACTAATCTTTATGGAGCCTGTTATGCCATCATAGATCGTTACTTGTCCAATACCAAACATTCAACAAGACATCATTGTAATAGAGTACCCATCAGATGAAGAATCAGAATTAGACTCAGTTTTTACTCTTGAATTGACTTCAAATTTAGCATAAAAATTAGAATCAACATCAATCTCAATCTTGGGTTTAGTCCCTTGAGTCTGAATCAGATTTAGATATAGAATATATTCATGACTATTAAAACATTGGTTATGCATGCCTAGTAGATTAGTACAAATATATTTTTGATCCTTATATTATTTTTGAGGTTGATTACTTTAGCATCGACAAAAGTTCTCGTAGTATCTTCTACAAGGTTTTTGCTACCAAAACCCATTCCATTACTACAAACCAACATAACCATATCATTGACATTCCATCTCCCACAAGTGTGGATAGGGACTAACATAATCATACCTTGTTGAATTGCATCCATGGTGACATATCAGATGAAAAAAATAAAGGAGGCCAAGACCACAATCATATAGTAGAATAATACTATCTTATTGAAACCTGTTCAAAGGTGCTAGGGGGAAATCAAAGTCAGCACTCAGCATCTTCTAGTGAAACCTTTTTGAAGGTGTCAGGGGACAATCAAAGTTAAAAGTACATGTTACTTAGTGAAACCTTTTCAAAGGTGATATGGGACAATCAAGACAACTTCATTGGTAGAAACCTCTTTGAGGCACTAATAGCTTAGCATAAAAGTTCTTTACTACTTAATGAATACATTATCAAAGATCAAATCAAAATATCTTCCTCTTTATAGCCTAATCAGATGGTAGCTACTCTCAAGCCCAAACAATAGAATAATATGGTGGTCCTATCAAGATAAGAAGTCTTTGGCCCACCACATCCAAAGATATGTTAAATCTAGAGTTAACAACATTATATGTTCCTAAAAATCCTAATCTGTATTTGTTTCCCCACCATTATCCATTTCATTTCCATCCATCATTCCATTTCCTCATCAAACCTATCATCCATTAATTACCATCTATGGCCACACTTTTTTTTGTAGAGATTACAAAGATTCCTTGTCTTGATTCTTGAAGGAATCAAAATCAACGACTGATGAAGATGACAACAACATTTTTGGCATCCAAATTTGCAACCAATTCTTGAGAAAGAAGATATTCAAACAAGGTTTGGCTAGTAATTAACATGATTAACTATTTTAATTTTATTATTTCCTAATCAAGATGTGCATCTCCACTTCAGTAGGAAAAATAGAATCATTTATCATACCCAGGCTAAAACTAAACATGTACCACATCATGTCAAGTTGTCAATCCTTTTTCCATTGTCGCATATCCTAACCATTCACCTTATCACTTGGGGTTAACCATCTTATCATGTTATCCAATCTATCAGACCAATCATTATCCTAATCAATCATTATTATATCATATTCCATCTAACCATTCCATTCCTACTTGACTAAACATGTTTTGAATCCTATCAACCTAGCCCATTTGACTTTGGTCATCCATTGGTTTCACATTTTTAGCATATAGAATTAGATCAATTTTATTACTTATTTCAAGCATTTTAAATAGAGGAAGTATTTTAGATTAGTATGATAGAAGTTTTGGTAGTTGTATCCTTTATTTCTTATTCCTTTCTTATCAAATTTGTTTATGTGATCATAGTTATATCACCTACTGGGGAAAATTCATGTTCACCAATCTTGATAGTAATTATAACACCTACTGGGGTAAATTGGTATCATTGATCTATCAGTTATATCCTATTTATAATTACCTATGGATAAACTAGGGACAACATTTATTTATTATGCCTTGACATATCACCTAGCCATTCTTATGCCATACTATGCCATCATACCAACTATGTTTGTTTTGCTGAAATTAGTTGCTACACTAGTCAGATTCCTCCACTATGAGGTTAACTACTATAAGTGAAAACCATTTTGGGACTATGTGGGTCATGTTTGACTCATGTTGAGGTTAGGTCATTTCCTCTTCAGCCATACTCTCACTATTTTATGAGCAACTTTAGCCACACTATCACCATTTTGTCAGCATCATTTCAAGTTATAACACTCTCACCATTTTCTGAGCATCATTTCAAGTTATAATTCTCTCATTGTTTTATGAGATTAAACCATTTTAGTGTCTCATCATTCTCGATTGAGTTGAGATGCTTCAAAAACTCCAAAAACATTTTAAAATCATTTTAAAAAATCAAAAACATTGACCACTTCTTTGCCTTAAGGACTCTGGGAACCCTCACTAAGTCACAAAAAAATCACTTATTCCTTAGTTTCCCCATACTTTCTAGCCTTTTATCCTATGTTATTTCCATTTTATGAGTTCATCCCTATTTTTATATCACATCCATCATGTTTTCTATCAATCATCATTTTCTTCCCATTCCTTGGGAGAACTATATTTGGCTTGAAGTTTTATTGGATCATCATATCCATGGAACTATGTAGGAATCATCCACTTGCCTAGCATAATGGAGATAGCTCAGCCACCCCCTTCCTTTTCTTCTATTCCCCCATCTTGTTTATTTGTTTAGTTGTTGCCTAGTATCTAGGGGTAATGTTTATCATGTTGTTTATACTAACATAAGGACTAACACTTGTTTTTATTTATTTATCTATTTTGTTTTTTTATTTATTTATGTGCCTACTTGTTTGCTTTCATCACTACATCCATGATTCAGTATATGTGTGTTCATTGGGTGATTTCTTTCACATTATTATTGAATCTATCTATATTCAAACATTTACATTGTCATCATGGTTTTTATCATTGGTGAAATTATTTTCCATTGAGTATCAGATATCAGGAGTCAATCCTTATGCATATTTTGGCCAAACCCCCATGGTGTTCTATCATGAGGCCTACCATCAAATGATATAGAAAAAATTAATTTTTAGAGGTCTACAACATCAATACAGCATCACCATCTCCTCAACACCGACATTAGCAACAATCCCAATCATATCCAAAATAGAGTAATTAAGTGAAAAAAGAATTTCAACATTTGTTAATTCAGATGAGCATCTCACTACTAACAAGTTATCCTAATTCATCTTTATCATCTATATCAATTTATCAATCATTAACCATTAATCATGTTTTTCATTATCAAGGTATATTGTATCAACATATACACTGTCCCACATAAATTCTCAATGATTATATCACCTACTAGGGAAATCATTGTGTTATCACCAATTTTCCTTTCTTGTATGTTTGTCCTAACTAGGGAAACTCCATTTTCTTAATGATTATATCACCTGCTGGGGCTAATCATTGTGATATCATATCATGTTACCATTATCAGGGTACAATGATTATAATCTTCTTTGGACAAACCATTGTATACCATCCCACTTGTATTTCTCAGTTATTTTTCCCAACTTTGGGTAAATTATTGTGTTGTCAGCCCATCATATTCATGTGTTTGGTCCCCTCATTTTGCTTCTTTCTTTTGAGCGACCATTTTCTGACCGACTTGTCAACTACTCCTTCAAGGGGGTAGTTACAGTTTAATCATTACCATTACAGTCATAATCATAAATAACCATTTTATTATTTAAAAGTACATTACTATGATTACATCTTGAAGCATCCTCCCAAATAGAGGCAAATTGTAGACATGTAAATTTGGCCACCAATGGCGTCATATCTTACTTTAGACTAATTCTTACCAATCATTGAATACCTAGCCTAAGAATTTATATTAGTCTTGAATTTGACTTTATAACCTTACATTAAATCAATTTAACCTATTAAATCAATTAGACAAGGCAAATCCACACATTAAATTAATCAAAATCAAAAAAATGACCAAATGCCTAGAAAGAATTAATTGACTTGTACACCCTAATCAAAATCAATTAGCAAGTTAAATCAATTTCAAATCCTAATTGAGTTCACCCATGAGCTAATAAGTCAACTACTAAAAAGTAAATTCAAGAGTAGCTTAGAATATTCTAAAACACAATCATTACCTTTGTGAGTTGTCACTTTTAGAAAATATCTACAAGAATATTTTAAGAATATGCCAAACTCAACCAAAGTTAATAAACTCAATCATGGTCAAATTTAACCCACTCTAAGGGACTTGAAAGCCTATAAAATCAATCCTAAATCTCTTGATTTAGGGAGTTCAATCAAAAGTAAAGTTATAATTTAGTAATAGATTCATGAAGATAAAAGCCTATTGTTATAATGTTGAAATTGAACCAAGCCATCAATCAAGCCAAGCATTCAAAAAAGGTGCATAGAGGATATGATGTTAGTCATATGTAATTGATGAAGAATTCTTATACATAATTCAAGCAAGCCAAATGAAGATATCATTTGGAGGTCTCAAGGAAGGTAAAGATTTTTGTTCTTTGTATTTTAGTTGGGTTTTCAATTGTTGTTTGTTCATTAAGCTCCCCTTAAGATATAGGCTTAGAGATGTTAATATGTTAGTGTCTTGATTTCATGGTTTTATGGACTAACACTTGATCTAACCTCCTTTCTTTGTCAAATTCCTTGATCACGATATATAGATCCTAAAAACATGGAGGTCATATCTATAATAGAACCTCTAAATAGTAAGAAATAGATAAAGTCATTCTTTGGTAAGATAAATTTTGTGATAAAGTTTATTTCTAGCTTTGTAGAGATTATCAAGCCACTGAATGACATGATGAAGAAGGATGTTAAGGTCACATTAATGAATAATCTATAAATTAATTCAATGATATCAAGGAATCCATTATCCAATCCCTAGTTTTCATAAGTCTTAACTTCTCAAAGGACTTATACTTTTATTCTTTTGCATTTGACCCAATAGCTTTTATGAGCACTAATTTTAAGAATTTTAAGTTAAATTATTCATTGATTAATAAGCAATCATATGCATTAATTAAGGTAGTTAAGAAATTTAGGCATTATATCCTTAGAAATAAGGTGCATGCTATCTTACCTAACCCTACCACAAAGCATATGTTAAGATAGAAAAAATTGGGAGAACGTAAAGGTAAGTGGATGTTAGTTTCAAAGGAGTATGACTTAGTTATGAAAATAGAAAAATTGGTTAGATGCCAGGGTCTAATCCAGATGATTTATAATGCTAACCCTGGGCTAAGTATTATGTGAGCGGATGAATAAAAATTTCAAGCTAGTGAGTGGTATGATTGAATCATACATTTACTAATTAATGGTAATTGTCCTATAGGAATATCTAGGGAGAAAAAGATCGCCCTCAGATTGAAGGTAGTCCATTACTTGATCAAGGATGGGGTTTTGTATAGAATAAATTTTGAAGGAGTTTACTTGAGATATGTCTCACAAAAAGAAGCCACCCAAATCATGAGCACCTTCCATGAAAATTTGGGCAGTGGACATCCATCTGGGAGAACCATAGCCCACAAAATTCTCAAATATGGATATTATTGGCCAAGTATTTTTAAGGATGCTCACAAACAAGTAATGGAATGTTACTCATGTCATATTTTTAGCACCAAAGAGCCAAAGGAAAAAATTACTCTATAACCAATCAGGTTGATAAACCATTTGCACAATGGGGATTAGACTTTGTTGATGTATTCAGCCCCAATTCATCTAAAGGTCAAAAATATGTTCTGACTACCATAAAATATTGTAAAATGTGGACTAAAGTTGTAACCACTAAAAAATATAGGACTGAAGAGGTGATCAACTTCTTAGAAGAGAACATCTATACTAGGTTTGGAATTTCAGTCTCTCTAGTGTGTGGCAACGGATCTACTTTCATATCTATAGAGATGACTAAATGGGCTTATGATAATGGCATTAATCTCAATTTTTCATATAACCATTATCCCTAAGGGAATGGATTCTTTGAATCTACAAATAAGAACCTAATGAAGGCTATCAAAAAGACTATTGCAAATAAGCCTAGGACTTGGCACAATCTCCTTAAGTTTGCACTATGGGATGATAGGATAAGAATCAAGAAAGCCTTAAGAGCTTCACCATTTCTATTGGTGTATGGATAAGAACCTACCTTTATTATCACTCTTAAGCTATCCACATATAGATTTATGTAGGAATACATGGAAGAAATCCAAGAGCTTGCCAACTCTAGATTTTTGGACATCATTCATATGGAAGATGCAAGGGAGAAAGACTTTGCTAACTTTAGTAGATACCAAACCACAATCAAGAGGTGGTTTGACAAAATATCAAAGATCAAGGTGTTTATATAAAGAGACATAGTTCTCCTTTGGGATAAAGCATCTGAACCTAAGCGCAAATATGGAAAATTCACACCCTTATGGATTGACCCATACTAGATTACAAAAACATTGGGAAATAATACCTTCAATCTCAAATATCTATGAGTAGAGTTTACATTGCCCACCAATGGGTAGTATCTCAATTAATACTTATCGTGTGCTCCTCCTGAGGTCTTCATGGAGTGAACTATAAGATGGTTAGATTTAGAGTAGGTAAGCTATCTAGTTTCCTTTTAGTTCTTTCCTTATTATCCCTTATTTATACATAAGCATGTATATATTAATTTTATTTCCTTTGCTTTCGTACTTTCTTTCTTTCTATTATGTGTTTCTTTATTGTTGTTTTGTTCCTTGATTCTAATAAGTCCTTTTGGACAATCTTGAGCTTAAGGTTATGAAATTTTCTTGAAAATATCCAAAATTTATAAATAAATGTGTGTATCCCATGAAAATAATGACCACAGTCTTGAAATGTAAGCATAATGCTATAATCTATAGAAATTGGCAAAGACCAATAGAAGAAGTTAATCATTCCATAAGAACTTGACCATTATCTTGACCCCAAATTGGTTTTAAGAAGACTTATACTTGTAGGGTGAGGACCCAAACTTTCACGGTATAGCCATACTAGCACTTAATCAACATCATTTATTAGAATAATGGTTACAACCATAGGTGATTCTCTGAAGATCAAATAGTTTACCAAATCCTAAAACCTAACTATTTTGGTTCCCAACCTTGCTAAAAGCATAAAGATCTAAATAAAATACAAAAAATAAGGATTCAATACAAAACCAAAAGATTTTAGGCATAGGTGATTTTGGTAATCTCCATCGGGGCTATGGATGCCTGACTCATAATGGAACAAGGCTTGGAGTGGAGCCAAAGGCATCTCTAATAGGGCTATGGATGCCTGGCTAGTAGTAGAGAAATACCCAAGCCTTCCCTAAGCTAAAATCATGGTTCTTAATGAACATCTTAACATGTTATAAGTCAAGTGTTATTGATCAAGGATAAGAAACTTGAAATTTGTTTCTTAAACCCCATGGCAAATATTAAGTGGAATCAAAGCAAACACAATATATCTTGGTGTTTGACCCTAAGTCTATAAGTGCAAGGCTTGTTTCAACCATGACCTAATCTAGATGATGATATTAATCAAGTGGTGTGGATGATCTAATTATTTATATAAATCAAAGTTTGTAGGTTCTAACATATTACTATGTTTCCCTCATGAATCACCATTTGTAGGGAACAACATACCCCTATTTTTCAAAATTGGGACCCTTGAGAAACCCTATAAATAAAAAATGAGATATATCATGTTAAAATTCATTTATAGAATTTTAAGATCATCCACTTTGTTAAGATCAATATTACTTAAGTATGTTTTGATTTAATTTTGTCTAACAATGCTATTAAATGGTCCTTATTTATTTTAAGTTGTAGGTTCCATAGTGTTCATATCCCAAAACCCTTGAAAAACCCTCAGTTCAAATTTTAATGTTGGCAGAAACCAAACTAGTGGGAACCTTTTAAAAAATCCATTTTGGACCTAAGTATAAAGTTCATATTTTAAGCTTAGTCATGTTTTTAAACATGACTAAAACTTAGCCTAAAATACTTGGTCCCCTTTGTTATTTCCCCCTTTAAATTTCCTTGTATTCCTAACTAATATACATTTTGTAAGGTCCCTTTTAATATTTCCTAATTTAACCTAAGGTTTTAATCCTAAGGCCCCATTGTATTTATTAATACAAACAGGACCTTAGTCTTAACATCTTAGCTTAAATTTTAATTTCTGGAGTTCACTTTTATGTTAGCTCGACCCCTTGATTTATACCTTAGCCTAAGGTTTTAATCCTAATGCCCCAATGTGTTTATAAATACAATCAAGACCTTAGGCTTAACAGCTTAGCCTAAGTCTTTTATATCACCGTGGACCTTACTTAACTTCCTCACATCTTGCAAGATCTAACAACCCTCACCTTATTGTGGCATTTGATCCAACAAAGCAAGGAAAGCCTAAGCTTCAACTTAAATAGCATGAATTTTAGATGATCTAATGGATTGCACTCCCTCACAACCTTTTGATTAGATGACATGAGGAAACTTGACATAATCCCACACATAGTCCCCTATCCAATCACATTCAAGCTTTTAGATCACAATCAATGGTTCTGTTGTAGGCTGAAATTTCACCCTTATGAGATTGTTTTTCAAGCTCTCTCACTTCCAACTACAATATTGGAACAACCTCAAGCTATGGGTATCCTATAATGAGGTTGAACCTCTAGGATTTTTAATGAGGCTATCTCCTTAGATGCTTCACATTAACTTATTTCCCACACTAAAATGTATTGTTGACTAAGGAAAAGGGAGAGAAAAATATTCCTGAAATGGAAACCTAAGCTATGGATGGTGATGCACCAAAATATGAAATGATCCACTTTCAACCTGGAAACCTTAAAAACTACTAATGAACCTAACCAAGACACAGACCATCCTAATCCTATCTCAAGGACACAAGCATAAGTATTTTGTGTGGAGGTCAGAGGAAAACCCTATAATTTGAAAGACAAGAATAAATAGATCTATATGAGACACTATAAACTTGTAATGCTTTAAGAAAGGTACCAATGTCTAACACTTCACACAACCTGTAAGAAAACAAAATAATTAAAGCAAGATACATAGAGAATATATAGATGATGAAAAGAGACATACATCTACAAGTTAGACTCCGATAATATATACCTGACTTCAAATCAGAATCAAAAAATTCATCTCATTGATTCAAGAGAGTGTTACAAGGTAATTTTGACAAAGTAACTCTATCACCAGTTGAGGGATGAATTTTTAGACTCTAAAACCTATATATATATATAGCAGAAAGGGATGAGAGGAGAGGGGCTTATGTGATAAAATGAAGAGGGATGTCATAAATAGTTGTAACCACCACTATTTTCCTTGAGCTCCTGTTCATTAGAAATATGAAACTACCTTGATCATGAAATGAACTGCCCAAGATCATCACAAATCTCCTTGAGCCCCTTGTTGATTAGAAAACATAATAGAAGACAAGAACTTCTCCAAGAATGTATTTAATGCTTGAGCTACCTTTTTCTAATCACTTGATCTTCACCTTTCATACCCATGTCATCCTTCACTTGTCTTGCACATATAAGGACAAAATCCCATAACTCTAAATCTAGACCAAGCCATGTTGCTTTTATGTTGAGCAGCTGTATATCAGAGATGATGGCCATGTCAAAGGATGAGGACATTTCCATTAGTTGTACCTATCAGCCCCTACTTTGAAACATATACCAAATCTTTCCTATAGATTTAAAACCAATCTAAAGACATTGGTTTTCCTATACCCATTCATGTCGATGTAAGTCTATACAAATCCAAATAGCTTCTTGCAGGGATTTAGATTTTAATGTTTGTAGGCCCATCATGGGATATTTGAATCTCAATAGCTATTTTATGAGATTTAACTTTGACACTGGCACAAATGTCATATTTCCTTTGAACACTTTTCTATGGGCATTTTCTTTCAGGCAATTTACTTGAATAATACCCATAGACTTTTTTGCTGAAGGAATTAAACTTAGGACTTTTTGAGAATGACCCTTCAGAGTTTGAAAAATCCTTTTGAGAAGTGCCCTTTCTGAAGGAAAAGTATCTTTTGGCCACTTCAAAAATGCCCCTTTCCAAAGGGAAATTACCCTTTGGAACTTTTATAAATGTCCTTTGGTTATTTGAAATTAACCATCATCTTTTCAAGTGTTCCCTTTTGCCAAGAAAAGTGCCCTTCAGCATTTGAAAAAATGCCCCTTCAAAAATCTTGTGAATGTGCCCTTTGGAACTTTTTTAAATTTCCTTTGGTTATTTCAAATTACCCATCAGCTTTGCAAGTGCTCTATTTTGCCAAGAAAAGTGCCCTTTAGCATTTGAAAAAATGCCCCTTCAAAAATCTTGTGAATGTACCTTTTCAAAGGGAAATACCCTTTACCTTTTTTGAAAAATATTCTCCCCAAAAAGTAGCATCCCTTCAAGAAACTTGAAAAGTCCCTTTGGATTTTTGTTTTAGCACTTCTTTCTGAAGGAATTCCTATAGAAGTAATTCCTTCATAATTGTTTACTTCAGCTTTTTGAAAATGAACCCTTTGCTTCGAGACAAAAGTTCTGAAAGAAATCTTCCTTCAAAAAATTGTCTTGGATATTTGTACCAAAGGAAATGTGTCCCTTAGAAAATTCCTTTGGATTTTTGACTTTAGAAAAGTGTCCTTTGAAAGAATTAGAAATGCCCTTTGAATTTTTTTGGACCATTTCCCCAAGAAAATCCCTTCAAAAAAAATTGTCATGGCCACTTCGCTTTGAAAAATATATCTTTAATAACTTTTGCTTGGTACACTTTCCAAGAGAAAAATCATTCAGGCCTTTTGTTTAGAAAAAATGTTTGAAACAATTATCCTAAAATAAATAGGTCTTTGGGGAAATTGTTGTAGAATAATTTCCCCAAAAGAATTCAGTCTTTATCTTTTGCTTCAGACATTTTTTTTGAAATAATTATCCATTCAAAAACTTTGTCTCAGAATACTTGTCTAAAAGAATTTAACACTTAACACTTAGCCAAAAAGGGTCCTGAAAGAAAATAAACACTTAGTCCCCACAAATTCTGAAGGAATAAACAAGTAAAGACCTAGTTGAATAAAAGATTTTGTACATAGCTTCTAGATTGTAGGCTTATCTTTGAACACTGTTATTGGATCCTCAGAAAACCTTACTTGGATCCTCTCTATTTGTAAATGTTGGATCCATTTCTAAACCTTTGATCCACTACTTCATCAAACCATGCAAGAGCTTTATATGTGGGCCAAAAATGGCCAACATCTTTGGTGGCTTACAAGGGTGCCTATTGATGTAAGAGAACCTAGACAATGTTGCCTTGTCTAGTCCATTGGGTATGGAGTCATTAGCATTTGAAACTGGGTTGATCTAAAATTGGATATAAGGCTGACCCTTTCTATAACTTCCTATTAAAGCAACAAGGATAAAAACAACAAAAAAACACTATTCCCAAGGCACTTAGGGAAGGGAAACACATAACTGAAAAGGTGTGCACAAGGCACGTAAGAGAAAACATGAAAAACTATACAAAATGTATAATATATACAATGGCTGCAAACTCTTCAAATAGCAAGGCTTTAGATTAATCCCATTATCTGGGATGGGTAGTACCTCTCCATCTAGTTGGGAAAACTAAAAATGATTATGTTATTTACATTTGTGGATCAAATAAGGACCACTCCACAGGCTATAAAATTTGGTATGGTTTCCTGGCTTGGCCTTGTTTGAATCCCACTTGAGGACTAGATCCCTTTTCTTTAATTCCCTTTTTATGGCTCTCTTGTCAAAGGCTTTTTTTACTTAATCTTGACGTGATTCTAGTGTTTTCATTGTAAGGTCTCTTGTTTCTTCAAGCTCTATGAGTTTTTCTAATCTCACATTCATGGGCTCATCTTCCATCAACTCCAATTGACGGGCTAGTTATAATGTAGGTAGCTCAAGAGAAATTGGCAACTTGGCCTCCCTTCCATATACCAAGACATATGGATAATTGTTAATGGCAGCTTTAAGGGTCACCCTATCAACCCATAAGGTTGTCTTTAGTTTAGTGTGTCATGTCCTCTGATTTTCTTCCATAGCTCTCCTTATGTTTCTTAGAAAAAATTTATTTGTGGACTCAGCCAGTCTATTTCCTTGAGGATAATAGTTGGAAGAGGTTCTAAGGTAGATGCCCATCTTGAGAGCCCATTCACTTGTTTTTAGATCTAAGAATGCTAATGCATTATCATAAATGATAGTGGATGGAACACCAAACCTAGTCACAATGTTGTCATAAAAGTCTAAGACTACACCTTCATTAGCTTATTTTAATGCAATAGCTTCCACCCACCTGATGAAGTAGTCAATTGTAGTAATCACCCATCTATGCCCTACACTTTATGGAGGGTTGATCATTCCTATGAAATCTAGCCCCCATTACATGAAGGGTTGATCTACTGAATCAGGTTGAGAGGAAGGGCTACCAATCTTGCTTACCCACAAAGAAATCACACTTTTGAAACTTTTGTATCCATGCATATGAATCTTTAAATAGGTTAGGCCAGTAATAAACAACCCTTATTATCTTTTTTGATGTGGTTCTAGGTGTAAAATGACCTCCTACAGGTCCATCATGGAAATGCTCCAAAAGCTTGGTCACCTGTTCATTATCTATGCACCTAAGGAGTACCCCATTCAGATCTCTTCTAAAAAGAGTACCATCTACTAATGCACAAGGTATGGAGTGAAGTTTTAAATACCTTCTTTTTTCCTTATGTACACCCTTAGGGTACTCACTTATTATCAAGAAATGTGTCATATCTAGAGCCAACTAGTATGAGGTGGAGGTGTATCTATCTATGAGTTATCTCATGTTACCAAGATAGCTTATTTGTCTTCATAAAGGTTATAAACCATGTGCTCACACAAGCCTTTACCTCCTACTAGCTTAGTGAACTTGATCTCCATGTCATACTCTATGACCTTGGTAATCTAACCAGCCCTCTTTTTATTCAAGTCTTTGTTAAGAAGGAAGTCTCTCAATCTAGGATGAGACACCATGAGATGGATTTTTCTATTGGAGAGCATTAGCTTGAAATTTTTAAGGTTTCTTACCACTACAAGGACTTTTTTTTCTACAAAATTATACCTCACCTCATACCCCTCAATCCCCTAGCTAAAAAATGCTATTGGTTGCTCAAGCCCTTCACCATTCTTTTGCATCAGCATAGTTGATATATTTTCAATATTGGCAAAGGCATACAATATGAAATATCTTGAGAAATTAGGATTCATGAGTGTGGTTGTTTGGGCAATGGCCTACTTGATAGCCTCAAATTTTGATTTACCTTTATTTAAACCAGTGAACACTTGGTTCTTATTTAGCATAGTAGTGATGTGTTTGACTAAGTTTACAAAACTAGATATAAACCTTCTCACAAAGTTTAATTTCCCAAGGAAACTTTGGAATCCCTTCTTATGCTTGGGTAAGGATAAGGCCAAGATGGCACTTACTCTATTAGGATCAATAGCTAATCCTTATTTTGAAATAATATAACCTAATAACTTACCTTTATGCATAGAAAACACACACTTCTTGGGATTTAAAGAGATCCCATACTCCCTACACTTTTCAAAGATCAACCTCAAGTGGTCCATGTGTTCATTGGCATCCTTGGAGAAAATTGTTATGTCATCCAAGTAGACTAGCACCATTTGATTCAGCAACCCTTGGAAAGCCATGTCTATAGCTCTTTAGAAAGTCACCCTAGAATTTGATAAGCCAAAAGGTAGCTTTTGGTATGCATTTGTACCCCATTTGGTGGTGAAGGTGGTCTTGTACTAATCTTCTTTCTTTAATAATACTTGGTTGTAACTTGAATATCCATCCAAAAGAGAAAAATGTTCTAAACCAACAACTATTTGAAGTTGTTCCATGGATGGTAGAGGGTAATGGTCCTTCAAGGAGACCCTGTTTAGATCTTTAAAGTTAACACATAGCCTAATCTCCCCACTCTTTTTCCTTACAGGCACCAAATTGGCCACCCATGATGAGTGCTAAATGGGAAAGATGAACTTGGATTCAATTAATTTGGTCAGCTCTCTCCTCATAAGCTCTTCTATTTTGGGGTTAAAATGCCTTTGTTTTTGCCTCACAAGATTAGCATTAGCCTCTAGTTCTATAGTGGTCTTCATTATCTGGTATTTATGGCCTCACCAACACCTTGACACGTGGCTAAACCTTGGCCTCTTTTAGCTTACTTAGAATATGAAATGGGGTCCCACAGCTGCCAACCTATTAGTATGTTGGTTCTGATTCCTTGGCATAGCTTGAATGTTAAAGGCTTAAAAATCTTCAATTAGGTCCCACACTATATTTTTGTAGGACCTCATCAAAGGATTCTTCATAATGTTTAGACCCCTAACTTGGTTCACTATAAGCTCATTATCTCCATATGCTTGCAACTGCTTGATTATCCTCTTACTAGCCCATTGGATACCATGGATTAGGCCTTCATATTTTACTGCATTAGAAGAGTAGCTGAAATAGAACCTATAAGAAGAGAAATAATTAACATCTGAAGGGGAAACCAACATTGCCCCTACACCTACTCCATTTTTTTTCCTTGAACCATCAAAGAACAGCTTCCACATACTATTAAGGTCTTCTTTAGATCCAATGAGGGAAGGCATGAGTTGATTTTCTTCATGTAGAAAATAGACACCCATGTCTCTTTCCTCAACACCTTCCAAAGGGTTGATAAACTAATTATCCCCCATAACTCATCCAATAATAAGTTTGAAATCTCTTTAGGATAAGTATTTAGTTCGTGACCAATTGTAAATTCATCCTCATCAAGGATAATAAAATTGATGTTTATGTTATCTAGTTGATGGGGCTCAATGTGAAATTGTGCCATGGGTTTAGCCTTGATTGATACTTTAGTCCCATACCTTGTCCTGAAAGCCATGTATGACCAATCTACTATGAGATAGCCTCCTATCTTTGTTGTGAATTCTATAGATAAACATAGAGCAAAATGAGCAGGCACCTCCAGAATCAACACATCTTGAGCCACTAAAACATTAGGACAAGAATGTAGGGTCAAGCTAAGACCTTTGATAATACCAATTAGTTTAGTGAAAGATACATCAATCTATAAAACTCCCTTAGATTGAGGTTCATACTCTAAACCAGGCTAGTCTGTTATTGACTTTGGCATCACTAAAGTACTTGCTCGACTATCTACTAAGAAATTATGTACTAATGAATCACTAATGATTAATGAAATGTATAACAGAGGAGGTTTGACCACCTTACTTGATATTTTTCCCATAA
This sequence comes from Torreya grandis, assembly GCA_037957365.1. Taxonomy (NCBI): domain Eukaryota; kingdom Viridiplantae; phylum Streptophyta; class Pinopsida; order Cupressales; family Taxaceae; genus Torreya; species Torreya grandis. The sequence continues at coordinate 563,067 of JARHVA010000420.1, read as the reverse complement.
TATCCTAGGTTACATTAGTGATGACCTTAGTTTATTTGCTTGGTTATTTACCTACAGTTGTTGTAACAATTATATTGGACAAACCATCTTGAATAATGTCCACTTGACTAGGCATGGAAAGCATGTCCCACATTGGTACACTCACACTAAATTTCTTCATTTATTCAACAATGTTGATTGGTAGACCACCAACCTTTGCCTAAGCTTTAGGAGCCACTAGTGTTGTTTGTTGAATTTTTGAGTTTTGTGGATCAAAATGGGTCCCTTGATTCTGATTCTTTAGAGCTATTAGAACCTTTGGATGAGTATTAGGTCCACCTAGGTTTGATATTAATGGATTAATAGTAGGGGGATCATTGACCTCCTCTTTATTACCATCTATATTCCTTCTTTTAAACCTTGTATTAGCTACCACTAGAATGTATGTTTGGCTAGAGCTAACATGTTGATTGAGTGCATAGCACTCTTCTTGCTCACTAATGACCATTGTAGCATATAGTTGGTTTGTTACCTTATCATATCCTTGGTCTTGTATAGATAATCCTAGTTTTTTCATCATGGGGATATCTATGTTTTGAGCCATTAAGGCTTGATTGTATCCATAAGCAACAGCCTGTTGCCATTGGTCATTGAAAGCCTAGTTAAAACCATTAGTTGGGATAATGGATTTCCCAAAATATTGATCCCAAGGTATGGTCCCTTTAGACTCTTGAGCCATATTATTTTTAATAGGAAACAAAGTATTAGAAGTGCTTGCAGCATTTGGGTTATAGTTATTTTGTCTAGCATAGTTAAGCTACCCCAATCCTTGACCATGTCCTTAGAAATTTTCTTTGTAGGGTGGCCTATTTACTTGATAAGACTATTATTGGGGATGATATGGATTTTTTTAAGGTTTATTTAACTAAGATTAATATCTCTTCACATTTACCACATCATTTCCCAAGGATTAGAGCATGCTCTTAGGAATCACTTGATCTGCTAGTGGAGGCATTTTCCTTCTTAGGTGAAGGTAAAATAACAATTGTTACAGTTGGAAGAATAACATAAAATGGGGGAATAATTTTAGGGGGTGGACTAATTTTAGGGAAAAGAGGCATTGGGGGTCTAGGAGAAAGCTTGCCAGCCTGAACTAGGTAATTTTTTGCTTTGATAGCCACCTCATAAGCATCTAGAAATATGTCCCCTCCCATGGATTATATCATTACATCTATATCTATATTTAGAGCCTTCAAATAGTATAGGAATGCAAAGTTAGGGAATGCTCTCATAGAGGTTGGAATTCTATCCTAAGATTTTTGGAATCTTGTGTTGAAGTCTTGCATGACTTCATGGGGGGGGTCTCTTGATTGTGGTAAGATGTTCTGCTAGTGACAAATGGTCACTCTTGTCTACAAATATATTACACAAGGCCACTCCTAGCTAATTTCATGATTGAATATAATTAATATCTAAGATTTTATACCAACCTAATGGTTTTCCCTTAAGGGATATAGCTAGCAATCTAATAGCTATATTTTCTACAACAACATTATGGATATTGAAAAAATTGGCTATGTCATTGATGTGTTCAGTAGGGGTTATGGTTTAGTCTCCTATAAAATATGAGATACTTTTAAAAGATGCTACTAACATAGAATTGTATTGTGTCAGATTTAAAGGACTTTGGCCACTAAATCTTACAAAATCTATTTGGGGAATCATGGTAATGAAAGGACCAAACAAAGATCTTCTTGCAATGGTGGATTTTGAAAAAGGTTTAGGAAGAAAGTTTCCCATGCATGGGTGAGTGCTATCAAATCTTAACCTTCTTTTTGAGTTTAAAGGTAATTCAAGAAATTCAAAAGGAATACCTCTAGAAGCTAATCTTATGGTCACCTTTGGCATGAAAGATAGTTATTGTTCTACTACCAGATTACTAAGTGTTCTTTGGAGTCACCAACTACTAAAAGATGAAAGCTATAACTTTTGCAAATTGATCAAACTAGCATCAAACCTAGCCAATCTTCCTTGAAATTTATCCCACCAGGCATGCTAGAAAATATTGTAGGCTAAAATTACACCCTTGTGGGAATTTTTTTTAGGCTCGCTCACTTCCAACTACAATATTAGAACAACCTCAAGCTGTGGGTATCCTATAATGAGGTTGAACCTTTAGGTTTTTTGATGAGACTAGATACTTATATGCTTTACTTTAACTTGTTTCCCATACTAAAATCTACTACTGACTAAGGAAAAGGGAGAGAAAAATAATCATGAAAGGGAAACCTAAGCAAAGGATGGTGATGCACCAAAATATGAAATGATCCACTTTTAGCCTGGAAACCTTAACAACTACTAATGAACCTAACTAAGACATAGACTATTCTTATCCTATCTTAAAGCCACAAGCATAATTATTTTTTGTGGAGGTCAAAGGGAAACCCTATAATTTTAAGGATAAGAATAAATAGGTCTATCTAAGACACTATAAACTTGTGACACTATAATAAATGGACCAATGTCTAACACTTCACACAACCTACAAGGAACCAAAAGAATTAAAGCAAGATACATAGAGAATCTATAGATGATGAAAATGGGCATACATCTACAAGTTAGACTCTAATAATGTACACTTGAATTCAAACCAAAATTAGAAAATTCATCTCATTGCTTAAAGAGAGTGTTACAAGGCAATTTTGATAGAGTAACTCTATCACCAATCGAGGGATGCATTTTTAGACTCCAAAGCTTGTATATATAGAAGAAAGGGATGAGAAGAGAGGGGTTTATGTGGGAAAATGAAGAGGGATGTCATAAATGGATGTAACCACCACTATTATCCTTGAGCTCAATTTCATTCAAAACATGAAATGGCCTTGATCATGAAATGAACTTCCCAAGATCACCACAAATCTCCTCAAGCCCTTCATTGATTAGCAAACATGCTAGAAGATAAGAACTTCTCCAAGAACATATTTAATTCTTGAGCTACCTTTTCTAATCACTTGATCTTCACCTTTCATCCCCATACTATCCTTCACTTGTCATGAATGTATAAGGACAAAATCACATAACTCTAAATCTGGACCGAGCCATATTGCTTATATGTTGAGCAGTTATCTGTCAGAGATTATGACCATGTCAAAGGATGAGGACCTTTCCATTAATTATACCTATTGGATCTTACTTTAAAACCTATACCAGATCTTTCTTATAGATGGAAAACCAATCTAAGGACATTGGTTTTCCTATACCCATTTATGTCTATGTAAGTCCATATAAATCCAAATGGCTTCTTACAAGGGTTCAACTTTTGACATATGTAGGCCTGTCATGGGATATTTGAATATCAATAGCGATTTTGTGAGCTTGAATTTTAACACTAGTTTGAATTTCATGTTTCCTTCAGAAACTTTCTTGTAGGCCTTTTCTTTCAAGCAATTTTCTTGAACAATTTCCATGGACTTTTTTCTCGGAGGAATTAAACTTAGGACTGTTTGAGAGTGACCTTTCAAATTTTGAAAAGTCCTTTGGAGAAGTGCCTTTCTAAAGGAAAAGTGTCTTTTGGCCACTTCAAAAATTCCCCTTTCTAAAGGGAAAGTACCCTTTAGAACTTTTTAAATGTCCTTTAGTTATTTGAAATGAATCGTTGGCTTTTCAAGTGATCCCTTTTATTGAGAAAAGTTCCCTTCGACATTTGAAAAAAATCCCCTTTGTAAATCTTGTGAATGTACCTTTTCAAAGGGAAAGGACCCTTTGACTTTTCTAAAAATAACCTTCCCAAAAGGATCATCCCCTTTCAGAAACTTGAAAATTCCCTTCAAATTTTTTGGACCATTTCCACAAAAGAATTTAGTCTTTATCTTTTGCTCCAAACATTTTGTCTGAAAGAATTATCCCTTCAAAAAAAATTCTTGAACAACTTGTCTGAAAGAATTCAACACTTAAAACTTATCCAAAAAGGGTCCCAAAAGTAAAGAAACACTTAGTCCCCATATATTCTGAAGGAATGAACAAGTACAGACTTAGTTGAATAAAAGATTTTGCACTTAACTTCTAGTTTGTAGGCTTATCTTTGAACACTACCATAGGATCATTAGAAAACCTTGCTTGGATCCTCTATATTTGCAAATGTTGGATCCATTTCTAAGCCTTTGATCCACTACTTCATCAAACCATGCAAGAGCTTTATATGTGGGCCAAAAATGGCCAACAAGTTCTTACTTCATCATGAAGACTCAATCAAATAGAGCAAAGCATAGTTGAAAGGTCAAAGGATTATGAAAGGCTTAAATTATTGACATGCATCACCCTTGCATTCAAGGATTAAAATCAAAGGGACTCGCCTGACAAAAATAACCAATCATGAGCAAGCTCCCAGATCATGATCCTATGGCTCTTATTATGTCATCGATTTTGATCTAATATAGTGAATTAAGTCCAAGACTCTGGGAAACCCCATAGAGGTGCCAAGTGTCACTCTTGTATTAGGTCATAATTATTTTATGAGATAAAAATTGGCTTTTTCATGACCATAATTTGATGTCTATAAGGACATATTTTATGCTCACACGATCATCAAATTTAAGCCCATCAAATTAAAAGCTTCACTAGCTAAAATTTGATGTTTACACAACCATAATTTGATACCTACGAGGATGTATTTGATGTTCGTGAGACTGTCAAATTTAATCTAATGAATTATTCTACTTGAGATCAAAATACACTCAAAATTCCTACTGAAAGGCTCAAAAATTTCTTGACAAGCTAAGGGAAGTGCTCAAAAGATGCTTAAACATGGGAAATCTTTGATCTACAAAATATGAAAATGGTCTATTGGTCTAAATATATGCAAAATAAACTTAGTTTAAACCTTTACTTTAAGGTCTCCATGGTATTTGGTTTAAATATCATGAACCTTAAATTATAGACTTATGCTAAGTCTTATTTTAAAATGAGGTCTTTGTTACATAAGACTTAAGCCAAGTTATTTCTTGCTAAAAGTTTTAATGTGTTTTGTCAATGTAATAAAATCCTAAATATTTTAGACCAATATACCATTTTTAGCCCTTTTAGGCATGTTTTATAAGGCTTGGCACAAATATTATAGACCAATGTATACATTGTGTTTATTAAACACAATGTAAACATGGGCTTAAAACATTTAGCCATGATCCCCTTTATATGATTCAAAAACCTTAGACATAAATCCCTTAGCCTAAGGTTTATTTTATGTTTAATAAACATGAAATAAAACTTATCCTATAAAATTTAAGCCTAAGTTCTAATTTAATGATGTGTTAACTTGAGTTTGGACATCTCTACAAATCCACAGTTCACGCTTTGTCATTAGAATTTGATCCAATGAAACAAAGATTGTGTGGAATTTTGAATAGAATCATGAGAGCTTATAAGATTGATGTGTGGTGAAAGTGTATTTGAGGTAGAATTGATAGGATGATCTGATGGTTTATGCTTTTCCATTAAAGGATAATCTAATGAAATGAAGGCACTCATGACTTTTCAAAGTCCTATGAGCTCATCATGTGGCCAATGCTCATTTGATAAAAGAATGACATAGGATACGAAATGTGGGGAAGGCACACAAAGATGCCAAGTGTCACAACTCTAATGCTTGGAACAAAATGAGATAATCATAGCTGAAGACCCAAAGTGTAATCAATGGGCCATGCTAATCCAATATTTTAATCTAATAGAGCAAAATAAAGAGGGCATGTTTAAATGCCAATAGCTAATGCTAAAAGGCATTTATGAAAAATGCTACAAAATTTCCAGACTAATGCCACATGGGTGCCATACAAGTAAAAAAGTATAAAATAAAAGATCTTGTGGGATCGAAAATGTAAAATTATAAAGGCAAAGGTCCAAATCAAATACAAAGCATGTATAAGCTAGATTTTGATGTATTCTACCATTAAATTTCCAAAACCTTAAACCCTACATAAAAGTAACCCAATTGAATTCATTTGGTCACAATTTGATCCAAAGAGATCTTGATTATGTTTTGAGCATAAAAAAGATTTCAAAAAGACCTATTTGCAAACCAGTGTGAGCAATTTGAATAAATAAGGACCATAGCAACTCATAGATAGTAATTGAAGAAAGAGATCAAGTTCTACTTATTAAAAAAAAATGAAGGATGAATTTTCAAGGACATTGAATTAGACCTTGTATCCCTAAATGTCCTAAGTATTAGGAACTGGTCTAAACTCTTCTTCATGGTGGAGGAATTGAAGCCCATCACAAAAGAGGAGTAGAGGATCACTATGATGAGTAGGAGACACTATGATTTGGTCATTGTCCATATGGCTTGTCTTCACCATGCTACTAAAAAACTTGAGGTACTAAATTGTATAGACATCCTTACTCCCATCTTTATTTATTGTGGGGTAGATAATGAATAGATCATGTGTGAAGTAAATTCTAAGAAAGTAGTCTATATCTCTCCTATGGCTTTTGAAAATTATTATAAGCTCCCTCTTCCCCATGAAGACCTCTCCAAAATTAAGGAATGGACTAGCAACCATGAACTAGACTCTAACCTTAGGCACTGGCTACACCAAGGACCCCATATCTTTAGGGACTTTGAGGGGAAAATCCCAATAGTATAATTTAGGGAGGGCATCAAATTTATAATTACCATGTTAAACCAATCCTTTGGAGACCCCTCAACCACCTATGTCAATAAAATATGGGTTCCCTATATGCATTTCATAGTGGAACAAAATCTCACCCCTCCAATTAGAGATTTGATCAATGTCTTCTTGGCCAAATAATTCACTACCATTAGAAGGAGACATCTGAGCAATTTTATATGATGTCATACCTAATTAATTCCATACTCACCTCAATCAAATTCCTTGGAATTATAAATTGGTCTCTTGAGGGAAAAACTACCATTTCCCACGATCACTCCAAATTACATATCTTTAAATATAGGAACCATATGTAATTTATTTGTGAATGTGTCTACCCAGCCATAGTAGAGCCTATCATAGGTGTTCATATGCCTAGGTTCCACCCACTCATCAATAAGTTGTTGAAATTATGGGTGACGTCTGGTACTACCCTGACTACATAATCATCATGATTAAGGGGATTATGTCCCAGCCTTATAGATTGTTAGCATATGTTCCAAGTAATCTTGTTGAGCAAGAAATTACCGCCCTTTTCATCAATGGAATTAATGGGATTTGCAAAGAAAAGAGGAAGGGTCTTCCCCACCCCTTACCCCTAACCATTGGAAGAACCATATTCCATGATTGGGAACAAGTTGATACCATGGCCAAGCATAGGGATTCATTTGGGTTTTAGGTTGATGAACTCAAGATGTGGGATCCTAAGATCATAGTGACCAGTCATTTAAAGGAGAAGAAGCTCCCCAAGTCTAAGTATATGCATCATCTCGGTGTTCATGACACCATTTATATTAAGGTTAAGAATTATGAAGAGATGTTGGCTAGGACTCAAGGGCACAACATCAAACTTGAACATAGATTGACCAAGGATGACAATCCATCTAGAGAGGTATGGAAAATGCATCCTTTATAATATCACTTACTACCTAGACCATCTAGGATATCCTAGAAATAAACCCAATCATAAAAACCATAGTCATAGCCTTAGGGGCAATTTGTGCAAGGCTAAGATAAATAAGGTCGTGGCAAGGAGAAAGTAGAAGTGAAATTGGAAGAGAGACCTAGGGAAGGACCCTCATTTTCAACACTCCCACAAAGGCCACCTTCCCTAGTTTAATACATAGATATGATAGCCTTAGAGCCAAAAGAGATGCTTAAGTGTACCCTCAAAGAACTTACAAAAGTGTATGATATTAATATGGAAGAAGAACAGTTTGAGCAAGCTCAAGTCCAAGTAGGGGATCCTAGAGGAGAGAAAAGAAAAGAGCTTGTCCATGTGGCATCCCAAGAGAAGAAGAAAGAAAATCTAGCATTAGTTCTTTTTGGACCAAAGAGGAGACCAAGATTGACCTTCACTCACCCCACTAGTGAGGTCAACCTATTTAGTGATGAATTTCTCATCCATGGGCTAGTTATTCTAGACTAGTTTATTTATGGGAAAATACAAAAGGTCCCTACTCTTTCCCATTCATGGGCCATGACAAATGTGCAAGTGCATGATGAAATGAAACCATGGATTAGGGACATGGTAAAAGAGAAAGAAGAAGGATCATTGTGATCACCCAAGGACTAAAAATCAAAAAGATTGATGCTCCTAAAGCATCAAGTAGCGTAAGTGTAGAGGTCTTAGAGCCTCTAAAATTTATAGAGTCATCCACAACCATATAATTTAATCTATAAATAGAAATATTATAGAGGGTTACAACTAAGATATCCATGGTAGGATCAAAGGAATTCACCTTCCAAAAGGTGGATCCCTTTGTTGGATTAAACTCAGTTGAGGGGCAACAACTGGGTGATGTTGCCATTCATGAAGAAGATGTTGAAAGCTTAATTGAAGCCTAGTCAACACAAGACAAAGTAGGGGTTAGATGAATGAAATAGAGGATCTATAATTTGGAAAGGGAAAAATAAAACTTGTAGACAAGGTAAATTCTATTAGTACCTGAGGTAATGACCAAAAGGCTTGATGAGTCATTTTATGACATGTTTGAGACACTCAAAACAATAAAGTTGAGGTAGAGTGCATTAGCATAGTAGGGTACATTAGCCAAGGGTCTGGCCACTCAATGGCAAGCTTGAGAGGACAAAATTTCCAAACTTATCAACATCCAATCAAGGAAATATATACCAGGCTTCAAAATGATCAATTTAGGACACTTGAGCACAATTTTGGGAATTGTGGTTGGTAAGGTTCAAAGTTTGAGTGCAAAGCATAATAATGTGGAAAGGATCCTAGAAGATGCTAAGGATCTAATTACAAGGATTGAAAAACTTCTTGGGACTATGCTTACAGACCCTGCATAACCCACTTCCCTTGGAATTATAATTGATAAAGAATTCAAACATAGGGCTACTTTGGTAACTCAAGGAATCAAAGGAAAGAGAAAAGGAAAATTTGGGGTTGATAATAGTAAGATCTTACGCATGATATTCAATATTAGAGAGAGGATAAATGAATCTAAGAGAATTAAATAAGCCATGTCCAAAAATGATAAAGAACTCAAAGACTTGGTATATCAAGAGGAAGAGCATATCCTAAAGCCTATTGTGGATATAAAGCTAGTTGATGAGAAACATACTAAAGCCATGAGTATCCTCCAACAATAGCAAATAGAGGCCCCACAAGAAAATTAGGAAATATTCTATTTTGTAGAATTTTATAACTTTTAAAATAGATTATTCTTTGGTAAGGCATATGCTAGTTAGTTTTCATATTTCCCCTAGGTCATTCTAATTATAAAAATCAAGTGTATTCTAAAACCATCTTAAGAAGGAGAGTTGTCCTTATCTTTTGTACACCTATATATTATAAGTAATTGGTATACTGCCTAATCTTTCTATAAAGGCATGTATTACCACTTTGTAAAGGGAGATAATTTTGAGTAAATTTTTTTTACTTGAAACAATTAATATAATCAAGGAGTTCTGAAAAGATTGTCCACATTTGATATGTCAACTGCTAATATATATTTTCTCTCAATTGCTAGTTTATGTCTTGAATTTGAATGGTGTCTTTGAATTTTGAGTTGCATTTTCTAATCATAGGGTTTCTAATTTGTGCATATTTCATATTAGTTGGAATATCTTAGGTTTTACTTCTTTTCATTTTGCTTTGTATTCAAATGTGCAAATGTTATTTGATTATAGTAGTAAATATTTAAAATAGACCTGGTTCTTACTTGTGACTCTTTACATTATTCTTTGAAGTTTATCTGATATATAGTGGAATTTTAGCTAAGGCTATTTTACATTGTATATTGGTTTGAATGCATACTCAGTTGCAATTGATTTTTTGTCATGATTTTAAGACTAAAATTGGTAATCACTTTTTTCTTTTCTGCCTTACCCTTCTCTTTGCTCTTTTTTTTACATTAGATCACTTTAGTTTTAGCTTAATTATAAATATCCACTTATATTAGGTTGTAGCTTAAATCTGGATCATAATTCACTAAGTATTAACATAGATTCTCTATAATTCACAAAGAAGTGACCATGATGGCTCCCAAACATCACTCATTATAAATTTTTGGGACACCAATACATATCTCTACCACTATTTCACCATAGGTGACATCAAGTTACTGCAACCTACTACTCATGCTCTGAATTCATTTAATTCTAAAATGAGAAGTATTCATTGAACACTAAGGAACCCTGTGGTACATTTAGAATCATCAATAGGTCCTTAACATTTTGTTTGTTTTTGGATAAGTGTGTTCACTCATCCTCCAAAATAGGATTTAGGATCTAGTTTTATTGATAACCCTTATTTTTGGCCTCCCAACAGAACATTCTCCCTTAGGCCTAGGACATTGTAAAAGGCCTCATCATTCTCAAACTTGTCTATAGGTACTATGGATTCATGTTGGTCCTAGGCTATAATTTGAGGGTGATAAAGAGGAAGTGGATTATTGTGAACAATTGGGGTAAGGGTAAAAATGGTATGAGGGTCAAATAGATTGGTATTGGTAAGGTCTTCGTAAATGCTATTATCAGACTCTACTTCACTGTCAACATCATAATCACTAGTTGTTGGCATTACAATGAGAATAAAATATGTGGGATCACCCCCATGTGGTTTAAATTTGAGACCATAGGTTCCTTTATACTATGTTATAGATATTGGCTCAAGTGTACTATACTTATTTAGCCTGAGGCCTCCTCCTTCATAAGATTGATATTTCATGATCTGATTAGGAATAAGATACTTGCCATTTGTGTATCAGTCAGCCAACTTGTCATTATATAACTAAGATTAATTTTTGTCAAGTGGGTCCTCTTCTTGGCTAGTGGTCGATGTGAAAATGATAGGATCTAGACTATGCAATTTACCTTTTTCTTTTTATTGCCATTCTATGTAGGGTGGCTTGACTTTAGGTCTTCTATAGGACTTGGGGTTCTGTGGAAGCTTGGCAATGTGGAATATATCAAGGGTCAAATATTTCCCTAGGTCATTGGCTATGATGGTAAAATTATTGGACATTTCAAGAGGTGGCATATGGAAATATGAATCAAGATTATTTAGTTCTATGCAATTGGCCTCTAGTAAATCCATATGTATTTCCTTGCCTTTGTCTTTTTTGGGAACTAGATCTAGGCCAAATAGGTAGTTATAAATTTCATACATAGCTTCTAAATGTTTATAGTGTTCATAGGGTTTCAAATCTCCATTTATGGTGACCTCCATACCTGAGTGAGATAACTTGAGACACTACTGTAATGTTTAACTAATTGCACAAATTTCATGTATCTAAGGTCTACCCAATAACAAATTATATGATAGGTCTAGGTCTAACACATGGTAAAGTGTATTGTGGGTTAAAGGCCCAATGATAATTAGAAAAATTATGGTGCCTTGTGATTCCCTCCCTTCATTTTCATAAGCCTTGATAGTGATTGTTTCTAGCTGGAGATTGACTATCATATATCTGAGATGCTTGATGAGCTTCAGAGACATAATATTTAGGCTCGATCCATTATCTATGAGGACACGTTTCAATTTGTGCCATGTTATGATAACTTCAATGTATAATGGATTGTTATCGAGAGGGTGAAGAGATGACATATCACTTTAGTCAAAGGTTAACTATTGGTTTGGGGATAGATGTCCAACCAAATATTGGAATTTTTTTGGGGATATGTCATTGGGAACTTGGGATTGGCTTAGGAACTCTGTTAGGATGTTTTTTTTATCATAGACGTATGTAACAAATCTAAAATGGAAATTTATGTAGGCATCTACTAAATTTGTTCAGCAAAATCAAATAGCCTTTCTTTCATAGTAGTGTATGGGTTGTTCCTAGCCAGAATAGTGGGTTGGATGGGTTCGGTTATAGGTGGTTGTGGGCCAAGAATGGTAATATTAGACTACCAAGTTATGATTACACAATCAAGATTAGATGCAAGACCATTATTGTAATAAAATTATGGTGTAAGGGGGCCAGATAAGATAATTCTCACTTGTCAATGCACTTTTAGGTGGTCACAGGGCAATGACAAGTTATTGGTATAAGGTACTAAAATAGTAATCCCTAGTTGTTTTTGTGTCTATATGTAATACCAAGTCAATGAAGGATTGTTTATGTAGGTGGATTTATTGTAATTATTTATTAATGGTTGTTTTTGGTTAGCACTTGGTCTTAGATTGATGGTGATGGTGGAAACATGACCTCTTGTAATAGGGCCTACAAATTTAGTGTAGTCATGTACAACTTCATGGTAAGTCTGTTGGGTATTGGAATCACTATGTCCTTGGTTCCATCCACTTGGTTAAAGTTGTTATTTTTGTTTATAGTATTTTTTTTAATGTCTCTACTATTGGTATTATTGTTTTTATTATTTTGGCCTTTAATGTTATTGTTGGTTTATATTTCTATGTTGTGGAAAAGGGTTGTGATAAATTCCAAGGTTCTTATTGGATGTAGAATCTATATTAGCCAATGTAATCTCCCCATTTTCTAACATATTTTCAATGAGATATTTGATTTGCACACAATGACATAGATTATGTACATGAAGGCAATGGTATTCATAGAATTCATTTTCTATATACCATTCCAGATATAAAATACCCTTAGGATAATGCTTTGGTATAGGCCAACTAATTAGATTAGCTATGGTTAGTTTTTGAAACATGGATTTAATAGGTTTTACAAGATCACTAAAGACTCAGTGAGTAGGTACATTTCTTCTTATAGGAGGAGTTTGTAAAGGTAGTGGTTGTTGTGTTTGTTGATCTGGTCTAGGCATTGTGAGGGTTATACTTGTTGAATAGGTTATTGGTGAGGAGTAAGTTGAGTTTATGGTGTGGGTTGAGAAAATGATGTTTTCAATATTTGGACATGACACAATTAAGTTACTCCATTTCTAATAACATTCTTGTTGTGGTTAAATTACTTGTATTTTTCATAATTATTGGTCTAGGTTGGTACCAATGCTTGTACTTGGACTTGGTTTTGGTTTTAATTTTGGCTAGTTCCTTAGTTTTGGTTTTTATTTTGGTTTGATGAGGTGAGCTCTATAATCCCTTTGTTAATAAGGTCCCTTTAAATTATCAAACCTTTGTTGATATATTTAAAAGTGTGTGCACACTATAGCTCTAGATGGAAAGATATCTCACTATGTAATTTTTTGGTAAGCACATTAATTAATTATTTATTTGGTAAGATATGGGTAAAATGACAAGAAAGTGATCTTTATAGATAGCTTTCAAAGATTTCACTAGCTTTCTACTTGGCTTGAGTCAAATCTACCAACAAAAACTCATGTTTGATATTTTAGGAGAAAAGCTACACAAATTTATCCAAAAGGTCATCAAAATTAGATACTAATCTCTTTATCAATTTTAGGAACCATTATAAATCCTATCTTGATAGACTTTTTGGAAATAAGAGGAGTAAATAAATGTTGTTATAGGCCACTAGTTTACAAGCAACAAAGAATTATGTTAAATGGGCCTTAGGTCTCCTTTACCATTATATTTGTCAAATTTTGGTGGTTTGTACCCTAGAGGAAATGGTATCTTTAGATACTCCATTTTGAATGGGTAGGAACACATGTCATCCAACTTAAACTTCTTGGTTTATTTCCTAGCTTGGATGGTGGTAATTTCATCCTTCATTTTTTATAGTTCTTCTACCAATAAATTAGATGGAACATTGGGTTGAGGTGGAGGTTGGGTAGTCAAAGGTAGATTACTTTGACTAAGGTAAAATGGATGACTGGTTTGTTGTGGAATGTTAGTTTGGTGAGTGAACTAAACATGGATGTGCATCCATGGATTTGGATGTGATTCTTGAAATTGAGGGCATTATGGTGCTATATTATGATTGGGATTTGGTATATAAGCCTAATTTTGGGGGAATTTTCATTGAAATGGAAGGATATGTCTTTGAGTGAAGTATTGTGCCTACTGTGATTGAGTAGGGACTTGCTTCTAACTAGTCAAACCTTGTTAAATAAGGGAAACTTATAGACCAAAGCTTTGTTGTAAGATCTATGGCATGTTATACATAAAAGATAATTATTTCCTAATTGGTAATTATTGGATAGTAGCACCTCTTGGTTGCATGAACACTTTTTGTGAATTATAATTTTATTGGATATTCAACATTTTTCACTCACTAATAGACATACGTTATTGATTAGACAACATTTGTGAAGGCATGTTGGTATGTGAATGTTGAGGTATACTTGTCATTACATAATGAGGTAGAACATTGGTTTTCACTCACTAATAGACATACGTTATTGATTAGACAACATTTGTGAAGGCATGTTGGTATGTGAATGTTGAGGTATACTTGTCATTACATAATGAGATAGAACATTGGTTTCCCCTATTAAGGTGGTAGATTGTTTTGCTTCTGTTGCATTGTTATACTAGATTATGTATGTTGTTTTGTAATGTTAGTCTACACCTATTATGGTGGAGTAACATTTGTCACATTTTGTTGAGGCAAGGAACTAGTTTTCATTATATTACTTAATCCTTATGACTATATGCTTGATGAAGTAAATGGTTGAGGATTAGAGGTAGTTTTTTTTGGTTAGGATGTAGGATTTATTGTCCCCTACTATTATGGACTACTCATGGTGTTTACTAAAGGCACTTATTATGGACTAGTTTTTGATGCATTTAAACCACTTTGGCTTGGATTGGATGACACTTGTGTATTATCCATTATGTTTGGCACATTTTTATACATATAAGTAGTAAACACTTCTTCAATAGCTAGGGCATTAAACATGTCTCCAACTGAAGTGATTTACATGAATGGGTTTATACCCAAAATATATCAGCCTATCAATTTAATTAATACTCTTGTTGAAGGAGATAACTCGATGAGTGGAGCATTTGACAAAGCCATGTTATTAAAGTTGCATGCTAAGTTCAAATAGGTTTGGTATGATTATTGCATTTGTAAATAGTGGTCCTTCATGAGTCCATTTTCCTATTACAAACATATGTTGGTCTTGATATGACATCAACACAAGCACTTGAGGATAGCTAGAAGAGGCTTGTTTGATGGTTTTGTTATAATGTATAGTTAAAGGCACTCTAATTAGACTAAGAAAATTTTCATATGAGAATTCTACTAAAAACTTGGCCCCTACCTCTATGGCTTTGATTAAATCTTTATCCTTATTCTCAAGCAAGTGATGATCAAACAAATAAGTATAATATGCCGATGGTATAGTAACGTAGTACAGTTGTTATTTATCTTGGTCTAGAATTTATGGTACACTAGAAAGGTAATGTGTTTTTTGTTATTAGTCTTAATCTAAATATGGAGACATGTTGACCTAATAGTGGGCTAGAAGATTTTGGCTTTGTTCCCTAGATTGAATAGTGTAAGGAAGATAAGGATCCATCTCACAAACTACATCATCACCATAAGGGTCTTGAACAAAGTCATCTTGTGGGACTAAATTATCATATCCTAGATTTTACATGGCTATGATATAAGTATAGTAAGACATATTCAAATTAATGATGAATGTTTCATGAAAATAGGCTTAGAGATATATAAAATCTAATATATAATGTCAAAATCATAAATGGTTTGAACTTGATCTAACTTGGTCAAAAAGTGGAGTTGCATCTCTAAAAGGTCTATGCTAAAACATAGTCTAAAATAATCTAACATCAAATGTCTAATGTCAAATGTCTTATATAAAAAGGTCAAGTAGATAAATAAAAACTAGAATACCAAACTTAGGTAAAAGATGTTTCAAACAATTCTAAGCTAGGTCTAAAGAAATAAAATTTGATAGGTCTTTTTGGAAAACAAGGCACAAAAAGTTAGGCTCAAAACAAGTAGTGCTAGGTCTTTTATAAAAGGAACAAAAGCTAGACTTTAAAACAAACTAGGTCTAAAAGGTGAAGGATTAATCTAACAAATTTGAAACACTTTGACATAAATTAGGCATTCATATTTTAAAAAAAACTCGATCATTTGGAAAAATATAATGGACTCTAAGCACATGGAAGATAGACTACTTCCCTTCAATCTAAGCACAAAAAATAATCTTTAAATTGAGCAAAGAATTAACCTAAGTTGCACAACCCAAAAGTGAAGGATGAACACCTAAGTTGAAATTATACAAGGCATAGGTATAAACCAATCAATGTTTGGATTTGAAATTGTTAACGCTAATTTCAAGCTTGATTTATAAGACTAGACTTCTCAAAATAGATAAAAAAACTAGACAAAGACAAATCGCATAATGAGACTAGACATAGATCCAAAAGGCACATTTGATTTTTAATAATTGGATTTTTAGACACAAGGAAATAAGTATTTTAAATTAATCATGTAATGTAATGACATTATCTTACTATAAATATATGACGTATGGTTTTTTTCAAGACTCTAAGGTACAATACTTGAAATGAATCAAGTAGTATATTGACACCCTTTTCAAATAAGTGACACAGACAAAAAAGTTTGTCAAAAGACTAAGTCAAATGTATGGTGTCAAATGGATGGTGTAATGCCTCCTTAAACAAAGGAGTGATGTATAAAAAAGACTCTTTTTTTATGTGGTATGATAAAAAATAATTTAGACTCAAGACCATGTAAGTAAAAAGGACAAAAATGACATAAACACCTAACAGTAATGTCCTAAATCTTAAAAATGACAAGGTTGCATCATACTATCAAATTCCATCAATATACTCACTCTTGAGATTATTTTAAGTTATTAATTCAAAAAGTAAAATTGCATGAAAAGTAGTTTTTTTAGGCCCCCTCTTCTTTCAAGAGTTTATATTGTGACATATAATTCTGAGCTACTCACCCTACATCAATAGTATGTCCACAACAAGTGGGGTTGTCTAAACTATCAATTTTCATTCATTTCTAGATGGTCCCAAGTATGGCTAACACTATGGATGCAATCACATCATTTGGATCAGCACCAAATGGCTTGTTATGAAAATGTCTTTCCCTTTTCATAATTGCTACATCCATCAATTGCTTAGTGTAGTGTGATGTTTGAGTAGTCATACATTCAGAGGCTGAGTAACACTAACATAGCTTATTTTAACCACTCAAAACAAGCATCATAGTGGATCACTGTCAATTTATATACCCCACCATGGAGTTGGGTTGAAACCATGTTGAGAGATGAATTTGAGTCAATGCTTCCCTAGAGAACCCATGAGGAGGTGATAAATTTACACTCACAAGCTAAAATGCATGAAATAAAGATAAGTGGAAAGACTTTAGGGTCATTTTGGGGTCACCCAAATCATGTATATTTGGGGAGGGCTTTAGAAAATTTCTTTCCATGATTTTGCACTAAAGTGACAAAGGTAAATAATGAGCATTTTTTATCACCCAAGTTACCTAAAGGAGACGGGGGAAGAACATACACACGTCATTCATCTTGATAACAAACACTTTCATCAAAAAAGCATAAAAAATAAAACTCTTAGGAGTATTTAGCTAATGTGAGAATTTTTTTATGATACAAAAATAAATTATGTGATGAAATTTGATCCCCTTGGCATATGTTGTTGAAAATTTTTTAAAATAAAAAATGACTTAAGCAAAAAGATTTTTAAAACACCAATTTGAAATGTTAAATTTGCAACTTCAAATGTTTTAAATGTATTCCTCTTGGCCTTTGGGTCTTGTAAAACATGTTAGATATTCCTTGTGCTTAGAATTAAATCATGAGTGAACAAATAACTTTTCAATTTTTGCTCTCAGGTTTCCAAAATTTTCCACAAAGTGTAAAACCATAGAAACACAGAGCAATACTGTGACTTTTCATGAAAAATCATGAATGTTAGGATAATACCACAACTTGTCTATAAACCAAATATTTAACACAAAATCACTACTATTTATACAATATCATATAAATAAATACAAAATCGTAGATTTTGGCACAATATCATGACTCTCCTA